>QEPC01011163.1:1751116-1783805 GCA_003113815.1 Sphenodon punctatus
GGGGGGGGGGGACTTTAGGGTGTGTTTTTTTTAATTACCCACATGTCCTGCTCTCCTCTGCGGAGGCAGGACGCTTGGGCAATTAAATTTAAAAAACAAAAACAAAACAACGTTACCTGCCTTGCCGCTTCCTCCCCCTCCTGCCGCTCTGAGCGGCAGATTGGGGGGGGAGCGGCAAGGGGCAGCAGCAGGGAAGCGGCTGGGCTGGCGGTGCGCTGTTGGAGAGCTGAGCTCTCCAACAGCGCACCGGCAGCCATGTTGAGCATGTGAGGCAGGGAGTAGCGTGCAGGGCTGTTTCAGCAAACGCCCTTGTGAGATCTTAAAGGCTAGCCCCTCCCTCCACAGCACGTCCTATACGTGCTGTGGACAGCAGGGCTCAGGAGTGGATCCCAGAAGGGAGAACTGACAGTGCCCCAAATGTCCTGGGTGGCCAGTCACCACTGGCTGTTGGTGACTCGGCTGCGGGATCATGATGGGGTAGACACTACAGGATCATTCTCAAATGATTCCACTCATTCCTGACTGGTAGGACTCACTGTATAGTCTTGGATGACTGTACATCTGCTTCCCGGGATCTCACATGTGGGGTCCCACAGGGTTCTATTCTGTTCCCCCTCCTGTTCAACATGTATATGCAGCTTTTGGGCGAGGTTGTGAGAGGGTTTGGAATGTGTGTCATCAATATGCTGATGACACTCAGCTCTACCTCTCATTTTCAGTGGACTCAGGCCTCGCAGTCTCGTTGCTTACCCGATGTCTGACAGCTGTGAGGGACTGGATGAGGGCAAACTGCCTGAAGTTGAATCCTGACAAGATGAAGGTGATGCTGATGGGGAGAACCGAGGGAGTGGAGGCCCCCATCATTGATGGGGTGTGCTACGTCTTGGTTCCACAAGTTTGTAGTCTGGGGTTGCTCCTCAATTCACAACTCTGCCTGGATGCCCAGGTGGCAACTGTGATGAGTGCATTTGCCTAATTAATCTGGTGCGATGGTTATGGCCTTATGTCTCAGACTGCGACCTTGCCACCATCATCCACGCCTTCATCACCTCGAAGTTTGATTACTGTAACGCACTCTACGTGGTGGTCTGAAGACTGCAGCTGGTGTACAATGCGGCGGCCTGTCACCTCATGGGTATGGGCCACCGAGAGCACATAACACTTCTCTGCACTGCACTGGCTGGCTGTTGCCTACTGGGACCAATTCAAGGTGCTGGTGTTGACCTTTAAAGTCCTATACAGCCTGGGCCCAGCCTACCCACAGGACTGCCTCTCTCCCCGGGTTCTGGAACAGCCATTGTGGTCATCTGGGGGCGCCCTTTTGGAGGTCCCCCATATTCAGCAGGCGGCCACATTGGAGAGGACATTCTCAGTCTCCACACCTCAGTTGTGGAACTCCTTCCTGGCAGAGGTTTGTTTGGCCCGGGACCTTCCCTCCTTCAGGTGTCAGTGTAAAACTTGGCTGTTCCGCCAGGCATTTGGTGAGAGAGACAGATGGGGGAGGGATGGGATAGGGGGGTAATTGATTCTTTTATTGTTGTTTGTTTTTAAGTTATGTGTATTTTATGCCTTTATATTGTATGCCGCCCCGAGCTGGCTTGGCAGGAGGGGGCGGGATAAGAAATTTTTATTATAATAAATAAATAATAATAATAATAATTAATAATAAGTAACAAACCAAGGTTTGGTGGGAGGAAAGCGGTTTACAGAGTAGTAATAGAATTGTGGTTGGGGATAAGGAGATGAATGGGTGTAACTAGAGGATCAGAAGGGAAGTGGAACAGCAAAGGGAAGCCAATCTGGTATTGCTCCAGGGTGGAGGACCTGGTCAGCAGCAGCAACCAAACCTGGGTTAAATCCTCCCCCATCCCTACTTCACCTCCTCTCCTTAGCAGCTACTGGATTGACTAGAGAAGCCGCTGACTCCTTCAGTCTCTTCTCAGTGGGAATTAACTGGGAGAACTTTTTCATATGTAAGTTCAGGGAAGAGGAGGGGTGGGAAAAGAAAGCATGGAGGCGCGCTTGTCGTTTTGCACAGGAGAGGAGGTGGAGGAGGGATCAGATCTGGGTCATTCTACTCCCTCCTTCCCCTTCACTCCTGAAACAATGGTACTGGTTTCTCACCCTTCCCCATTCATCTACCAGACTTCTCCTAGCAGCTCCTGAGAGGAGAAATTAACAGTTCTTTTCACTCTTATTGGCTGTGGGGCTGAAACGGGCACCCCGAAAAACAGGAAATCCCATTGAATTCCATGGTACCCGACCTGTCAGTGATGACATGTGTTTGTGAGTTCCATGGCATTCCTGAGTGATACTCAATGGGGTACCTGTTTTATTTCCACCTCTCCTGGATTATCTGGGTCCTGGGGGCTCAGTGCCAGGTGACTGGAGAAGACAGAGCAGCAACTATCCAGAGCAGCAGGTGAGGAGTCACAGCAGCAAGGGGGACACAGCAAGGGTTAGGGGTGGACCTCAGGACCCAGAGGCTTATTGGAGGTGCCTGCAGCATGTGCAGGTCCCTCCCAAATGAACTGGAAGTGGTGCACCTGTGAGACTTCCCGTGGGTAACCCACTGCCCGTTTTGGCCCTACAATGGTTGTCAGCTTCCCAGAAGGCAGAGGAATGGGTAGAGCAGCCAGCCATTCCTCTGCCTTCTGGGTGAGGGGGTGGAGGAGGCTCTGAGCTACCTGAAATGAGCCTATAAAGTTGCTGATAGGTTGAAGACTTCCTGGTCTAGCCATTAGGGAACTGGACTGAGAATAACGTTCTGTTCCTGGGTCTCACATTCATCTACTGTGCAACCTTGGGCAAATCATTTCAGCCTCCATTTCTCCTCTGAATTTTTGTCTCCTAGGTTGAAATCCTGAAACCAGTTACTCTGGTGCAGTCCCATCAAAGACAATGGCTTTAAAGCAAGTCATTGACCAAACGAAAGTCCTGCGGAGTAAGTGCTTTCAGGATTGCAGCCAGAAACTGCAATCCACCAACCACTTACTCTGGAGCCTTGGGGCTTCAATGGAACCTCTAGGCACCAGTGTAAAATTAATAAGTCCAATAGCAACTGAAGAGACAAACCTCCGGAGACATAACTGTTCCCACTTTTTATGACATAAAAAAGACCGAACAACTTGATTTAATCCAAAGTAATCAATAGGTTAAGTACCTCCTGAAATTTATGCTAGTAACTCAGAGGACAAAAGTACAATGCAAAATAAACAGCTATTCATTCTGTCTCCTTGTTGAGTCAGCACAAGGATCATTAGTTTTAATAAAAAGATGGAAAGATTTATGCCCGGGGGACTCCGATTTTTGACGCTACAGGATTGTGATGGAAACAAACTGTATCTCCTCTCGTCTGTCCTGGATTTACATACATTTGTTTAGAGCTCTTGTTATTGTCTCTCAGACTATCGTAGAACACATATAATCTTTGCAACGAAGCACATAATTGTTAAAGTAATGTATAAATAGGATTTTGGAAAATGCAATTGTGGTGTCTTATAATGGATAGAAAAAATGTATGTAGGGAGAAAAACTGTTTAGCGTACTGTAAAATAGTCTTAATTGAACATCTGGTGAAAGAATACATTTTCTCTGCCTCAGTAGATTCTGCATTCGTTTGAAAGACCTGATGCTTAGTGGGGCAGCTTGTCACCCTAACTTTTAAGTGATACAATTCTATGCTGTAATGTCTGTTTTTAGTCTTCTTTCTCTACTCCCTGTTTGCACTCATGCTCTCATGTTCACCTTCCTCTTTGACCACTTCTGCCAGGGCTGGCTTTACAAATTTTGCATAAATTTGCATAGAAGGACATTTCATTTTTATTTATTTATCTATTTATTTATATTTCTACATGCCCTTTCCCTAAGACTCAGGGTGGCTTACAGCATGAATAAAGACACAAAAGTTGATAATGGTATGAAATTCTGTGATTGAAAATCTGATGTTTTTCTTGACGATAGTGTTGATGTGGCTCACTGCATGGCTTCTGGGTTGAAAGTGCATGCAGAGGCTGTGGGGAAAGGAAGGGTTTAGGAAGCAGTAATGGGGCACTGGATAAGGATGAGGAGATGCATGGGCCCTTTTTACAGACACTTGAACACTGATAAAATGGGTGTTAACTTTTATTATACATGTTGCAGGGTACCCATAGAGCACACCTGCAGCCCTGTAACATGTATAATAAAATGTAACACCCATTTTATCAGTGTTATAGTGTCTGTGTGAAAAGGGCCATGGGTGCAATTAGAGGATGGGAAAGGAAGCTCAGCAGACTTCTGGATGGAGGACCTGGCCATCAGCCCCCCAAAACTGGGTTTACATCCCACCCCCCCCTCCCAATTCACCCTTTGCTTCCTTTCCACAGTCACTGTATGGCTGGAGACTCAGCTGATGCCTTCTTCAGCCTTTCTACCTTTTCACCCCTCAAGCTGGGGTTTTGTACTGCAGGCTAAATAGGGAGCACTCCTTCTGCCTGCTAAACAGAAGCATAGCTTCCCCCAAAGTGCGAACTGGGGGCTTGCTCTTGTGGGTTGGGGAGCGAATGTTCTTGGCTCCCCATTAATAAACATCTGGTTTGGAAGTAGCCACACACATCTCCAAAGCAAACCACCTGTGGTAAATTTAAGAGAAGGCAAAATTGACTTGGAGTGCTTCCTTCCCTAAGGGCTTGCACACAGTGGATAGAGGCTTCCTTCTTAAATTTGTTACCCTAGCTCTCTGCTTACCCGTAGATTGGCTCTGACCTCCACACTAGATCCTCCCCACTGATTACAAGAGGATGCGGATGTGAAAATGCTTAGCTCCCTCACCCTGCTTTCCAGCACTGCAGGGTAAGCCACTCATGTGGACAGCAGTTCACATTGGGTGTTTTCAGGCGGACACAGGGCTGCTCGCCCCTGGAGCTGCTCCGGGGGTACACCCTTGCGTCTGCCCACTCCCAGTCCCACCCGGGTTCAGATCAGATGGACCCAGCGGGTTCCCCGACCTGCCGTCTGCCCGCATGGCACCCCCCACGCACACACCATAGAGCCACAGACTAGCTGGCCCACTCTGCTGGCAGCGCTCTGGGATGTTCCAGAGCATGAACTGCTCCAATTCAACATCTTGCAGGGCACCTTTACATGGATGGGCCACCTGGGGGTGAAGTGGGCCTGTCCGTCAGTCTAAAATCACCCACTGGGGCAAGCACATAATTGTGGAGCAAACAACGGGGGAAGCAGCACCTCTTTAAAGAGGAACAGTTTGTGCTTGCCATTGTGCAAACTAGCAGCTGCTCATGCAGGATCATGTGGAATGCAGAACAAGGAAGAGGGGCATGGTTACACTCCCCTAACCTTCCTAATATGGGGTGAGCCACTAGCCATTTAGCCATTTTTACACGGATGGGGTGAGGGGGGATGGGTATGCTGGCGTGGTGGGTGGAGGGGATGGGTGTCCCTTTACACAGACACCCCCCCACCTCCACCCACGGGACCTCCTCTGGTTTTACAGAGGTCTCCGTGGGTGGAGATGGGTGGGTGATGGGTGGAGGTGGGTGTTGCGCGGGAGCAAGAACGCACCCCCACCCATCACCTGTGATGTTGACACAGGTGAACACCGACCCCCCACCCATCCCCCCACCCACCGCCAGCCGTGTACACGGACTCCTCCACCAGTGGAACATGAGAGAATGGAGTAGGGGATGGGTGTGATATATCAAGGAGACACCCACTTCGTTTTACCTCTCACTCATCTCCCTGATATATCACACCCCTTCCCTACCACTTCTCTCCCCTCCCCCCCCTTCTGTTACATGATATGTAGCCACTGTACTTTGCTCAGATCTTCAGTTTTGACTCCTTGCCTGAGGAAGGACCCTGTGAGGTCTGAAAGCTTGGACATTTCCACCAACAATAGTTGGTCCAATAAAAGATATCATTAAAACTACTTTCTCTCCACCTTTATTAAAGCTGTACTGCAGACCTTCATCCTCTCCCCTCTCCTCTTCTACATCTGCCTTCCTTTTTGCCCTCTTGATACTTAGCTTGTCCCATGGAAGTCTTTTCAAAGTTACTTTTGCCAGCCTCAAGCATTCAAACAATTGGGAGATTGGCTTAAAAGCAAAAAGATGGTTCAAATAAAAGATGAAGAATTTTGTTTGTATTTGACTATTCATTGGTAAGGGTTTTTGAACCCTCAGGCTACACTAGGGTCATAATAATAAATAATACATATTTATTGTTTAGCCAAAGCCATAACAAGGGTAAAACAAGTAAACAGATAAGGAGCAAAAGCACTAGGGTCATGTTTACAAACTTTTCTCTAATGCCATGAGTATTAGAAACTTTTTTTTACTTTAATGAAAGCCAGGATCTATGACTCCAGCAGCTGAGGCTCCAAATGCTGAGAGACTTAAAATTAAGAGTTGGCAAATTGTAAAATGCTGGTGTTAAAATCATTGTCCTAGTAGTAATATCTCTAATAATATTAATAACTACTTTAGTGGTTATTATTGCTTATGGAACTCAGGCCACTTTCAGACCTTTCCCCCACATTCCCCCCACGCATATTCTGGCTGGGTGAGGAAATGCACAGCCAGGTTATGCATGCGGTGCCGCTGGTCTAAAAGCCCCCCTTCCCCCCCGCACGGCTTTGCTGGCAGACACGCGCAGGGAAATCCAGCTCTGCATCCCTGTGCGTGTCTGCCGGCAAAGCCATGTTGGGGGGAGGGGGGACTTTCAGACCTGCCGATCCCTGCGCATATCCTAGATGCACAATCCCTCATGCAGCCAGAATACATGCACGGGGGGTGGGGGGAAGGTCTGAAAGCGGCCACAGAGACACAGGTGACTCATGGGGGAGGGTATGAGGGGAAAGTGCCAGATTTTCAGAAGCCCTATAGAACCCTGTAGAACCCCTGCCCAGACCCCACACCTGTGCCCCACTCCCCATTGACAGTTACCAGTCACCTATGCACAGAGAGCAGCTGAAGAACAAGGCTGCAGTTCTAAACACACTTAATTGTCACTGAACCCAGAAGACAGGGAGACAAATTTGGGTTTTAACAGGACACACTCTTTATTAACCTTTTACAAGCCAGGGGGGTTTCCCTACCAAAGTTGGGTCTGGCAAAGACACTCCATCATGCCTATGAAGGCAGCCTGTTGCACGAACAGGTACCTGCCCTTTCCATATCTAGACTAAGCCAAACCCCCTCCACTCCTGTCCCCCCTCTGGCCTGAGACACAATTCTTGGGTGGGGGGACACAACTGGACATGCGGCAGTGGCCCACGGAGCAAAGAAGATAGGAGAACCTCAGGTCTCCCGGAACTGCATCTTACCTCGGGAGATGCTTGCAATGCCTGCGAAAATGCAATTTGTTTTCATTATTATGATAACAAAAATGAAAATTTGTTTTCATTTTTGTTATTGTAATAACAAAAACAAATAATAATAATGATGAAAACAAAAATGAAAATGGATTTTAGTTTTTGAAATAATGGGGAAAAAACTGAAAAATGTATTTCCAAGTATACCTTTTTTGTTTCTTACTTAATTCTGATGAAACATGGAGAGATTTTACCTCCAATGGAGGGCACTATGTGTACCAAAGTTTGGAAGGATTGGGTAAATGGAACCTATTGTATAAACAATTGAATTTTGTGATTTTAACAAATCTGCATACACATTCCTGGCTACAACCTCTTTATTTTCCATCCAATTAGCAGGGAAGGTTATGTCCCTTCCCAAGATAAACAATTCTGCCAAATATCAGAAAGATTGGATAAAGGGTCCTTATGGTATAAGCAATTAACTTGAAAATGCATTTCCAGGAGTAACATTTTAATATTCCATTCTGTTTACAAGATATTTGGCAGGAATATATCCCACACCTTCCCTGTCATCTCTGCTAAACAACAGGACAATTTGATAAAGGACCCCAATTTTTATAAGCAATTGAAATTATCCCCTTGAAGACCATTAGTAAGATGAATAGCAGCACATGCAGTGCCAGTCAGAGGCAGGCACCTGGCATGGCAGGGGGAGGGAGGCTGTAGAATTGAGGATGAGGAGCAACCCAACATACTGACAGACACATTCACTGGCCAATTACTGCATGCTTCCAGCTTTACAGGACCTATTGGTGGTGGCTTCAAGGCGGACATAGAAGTGATATAACTGGGACTTTGGGGATAACATCCCAGCAATCAGGAGACATAGTTTACACATTCAGGCTGTCCAATTATCATCACAATCACATCCTGCAGCACTGTGACAGAGGACAGAAGAGAATCTCTATTGGCTCTTTCTTAAATAGATGCTTCCAACTTCCCAGTAACAAGTGGGGGTAGAATTTGGGGTGGTCACAGCACACAATGAGGATATTTGGTTGACATTTCTACTGGCCAATTGGCATCACAAACAGATCTTATACCACTATGGGTGTTTTTACATACACATTTCTCCTGCATGTTTGCTGTTACAGCCTGAACTTTCTGTGTGTCTAAATCCCTCACCCAGATCTTAAACGTCTGGCTCTTTGAACTTCTGCATAGAATTTCTCCCAGAACTTTTGAGTGTAAAAAGTTCTCCTGGTAAACTGCTTTGCTCCAGGCAGCTGTGGTCACTTGGTTTCCATGGCAGCCCCTCACGTCTACAGCTGCGACAGTGACACGTAAGAGAATCCCTGGCATAGGCTCATTCTCTGCATATACTGTGTAGGCTTATAAAATTGGGACCCATTGTCACATCTTTCCAATATTTGGCAGAGATTATCCTAAAGTTGTGAGATACAGCCCTACCAAATTTCATGTAAACTGGTTGGACTAAAAAGATGTTACAGTCAGACCTACATTTATAAGTTAATTACTTATACTACCAAGACCCTTTATCCAATCCTTCTGAAAGTTGGCTGAGCTAGTAACCCTGGGGAGAGGTATACATGTGCTAAGCTTCATCTACATTAGATGGTAGAAAAATAAGTTACAGCCAGGAATGTATATGCAGATATTTTGCAAAATAACATAATTCAACCGCTTATAAAATTGGATTCCTTTATCCAATCTTTCTTAAATTGGTACAGATAATTCCTTCCAATGGAGGTATAAGCCCTGCAAGTTTCATCTAAATATAATTAAAAATAAGTTACAGCTGAAAATGTGTTTTCCATTGAAACCAATAGAAATTGAAAACAAAAGCAAACATGAAAAAAAAAATGTTGATGCTTATGAAAACAAAAACAAAATATTTAAATAAAGAAAACAAAAAATGAAAAAGTATAACGACATGGTTCCCTGGTGCACACCCAGCAATGCCACGTATCTCCCCAGGATGGGGGCACGCATCAGGCAGCACAAGGCTCACATGCCTGGCCCTCATCCCTGCCTTTTTACAAGGTGGCCCCGCTTCCCATGTTGATCTTCCCTAAAACATCTAGCACTGAGCTGGACTCTCACCACCGAGCGCAACAATGAGAAGAAACCACACAATTTAAATGCCCCTGCAACAAGCCAAATTAAGAGAGTTGCACTCTGAGGAAGGTGAAAAACCAGGCAGTCATCATGGTAATCAAGCGTTCATGTAAAAAATTCCTTCCTGATCCTAATGAGACAACCAGCCAGAGCTCACAGTGTAACAAGGGGGTGGGTGGCAGGTGTCCCATGTTCAATGTGTTCCAGGGCTTCCAAGTGGTGTAGGAGAGAAACCCTGGAGATTAACTTGGGTGCCTCTGGGGTCCCGCTTCTCGAGACTCCTGGCTTGCATCCTTTCCATGATTGGCTGCCACCCATGGCCTCACCTTGCAAAAGGAAAAAATAAAAAAACACCACCCTGCCTTCTTGCTTAAAGGGGGGGGGGGGGCGTGACAAATTGCCCTTTCTACCTATTTGAGTGGTGGGCAGAGAGGGGGGTCCTGAGTAAGTTCCATTGATTCCAATGGGCTTACTCACGTACAATTGTACTCAGCACTGCAGCCCAAAAGTGAAATCACAAAGCCACTGAAGTTAAAGGTAATGCCAACATGAACTTCAATGGGACCAGGATTCCACCCTGTGTTCTTTTGTCCCCACCAGAGTTTCTGTTTCCTATAACCTTAATATGAACTCTTTTGATTTGGAATGTGATCTTAATAGTCTTTAGCCAGTAGTTATCCCTTATTGTACTGAGTGATGTGATACAGAGAAATAGTTCCGCTGGTAAGAGCATCTAATCTGCATTGGGGTCATTCAACATTTGTCTCGTTTTTTTTAATAGGGTTGGCGTGGATCCAGATGAGGATCTGAAGGCAGAAAGTGCAAGGCAGGCAAGTTATGGTTTAAAGATGTATATGTTTGGAGAGGGTAATGTTCAGCTGTGTAGAGCTCATGTTTTTTATCTATTATGCAGTAGCCGGGGATCCTTGGCAAATGTCCAGCTCTGCTATAAATGTAGAAGAGGCAAGATATTAGGAGCTTCACAATATTTTGTAACTGCATGAGTGGCTGGGAGCTGTCAGAAATCTACATTTTGTCCTGTGCAGCAAAATACCTTTAGCTGGGACTATGTTATGAGTAACAACATTAAGAACATAAAGGCATGCTGAAATACTAGCAGACCAGATGTTTTGGTAAATCCAGAGATGAAACGTGCCTATCATATAACAGTTGCTGAACTGCTGGAGATAAAAGATTTCAGAACGATGTTTAATTCCTATGCATAAACAAAGGGAATGTGTATTATGCATATTCTGAACTCTAGAGAGCATGGTAGGTCATGATGTACTGAAAATGTGCATTAGTCTAAATTTTTAACATGACTGTCCAAATACATATTTTATGTTTCTCTTTTTTTTTAAAAAAAAAAAGAAGTATAGGTCATTAGGAGCATGGAGGTTACTTAAGAAATCACAGGTTCTTATCTTTTGCTCCATTTTACCTGCCTTTTTATATTCAGTGTTTATGTATGAACTGTTTAAAATAAGCATATTACCAACACTATAAGAGAAAAGAAAACTGATGGCCATTGAAAGAGATACTGTTGGTATTTAATACTGCCTAGTGATAAAAGAGGAGAATGAGAATCAACTAGCATGGCACCAGAGTTTTGTTTTATCGCTAACATTATCGCCATGTCTAACATTATTGTCTTTTTCCCAATAGGACCTCAGTGCTCTAACAAAGTTCACTCACTACTAAAATGTAACCAGTGTTCCACTAAAATGTAGCAAATGCTTGATGACACACAGCAGTAATTTAGGGTTAAATGTATGCACTCACTGTAAGAGACCTCTGGGGATTCAAGCCATTCATTGGGTATTTTCAAACTTGATGGTGGGCCATGGTACCACGCTTTGCCACCCATAGGGATCGCGGCCCACCATCACACTTGAATGTACCCGCCAGAGGCTAGCATGGCCCATTACTCAGTCAGTGGTGGTGTTAGCCAGGCTGTGACTCAGGCCCATCCCCAGGGCACAGCCTGAGCTAAGCGCCACCACCCACCGGGTAATGGCTGCCCGACAGGATGCAAGTGGGCTGTCATGGATGAAGGCCTGCTGTACTTACCCTGGTCCAGAGTGACAGCACTTCTGGGCAACCATCGCAGCCATCATAGGCCGCCATGACTGTCTGTCAGGGGGCAGGCCACTCCATGTAGCGTGGGGGCAGGGACATGTGGATGCACATCCTTGCGTCTCCCCACCCTGTTCCCGGCCCAGCTGCCATAATGTTTGTTCACACAGCCAAGCTGAGACGAGTCCTGGACTCAGTGACAGCTCCCGCCACTGCCCAGAGCAGTCTGTGGTGGCAGTGGGAGCCATCATGTCAGAAAGCACCCATTGTAGTGAAGTTCATTGTAGTGAAGAGTTCATAATAATGAAAGGAGAAACAAAATGCCAGGGAGAAAAACCTCCAGGTTTGTCATAACAAAGAACCTGCAGTAATGAAGAGCATTACAGCAAGGATGATCTGTACCTTATAAACTTAAACTGCAGGAAGAATTTAGATGGGCAAAGTTTCTGTCTCCCTTCCTTCTCCAACCCTTATGTGACTACTGTACCACTGGCCCTGGGATTACTTATCTTGCTCCACTGCAAAGCAAGAGGTGGCTGAGTGGGAGGGCTTGATAGTTAAGACAATGTACAGAAATTGATACTTAAGGCTCTTTGTGTGTGTGTGTGTGTGTGTGTGTGTGTGTGTGTGTGTAGTGCTGGGTTCTGCAACCCTGTGTGTATGTAGTGTGTCTGTGTCTGATTTTGTATGGGGTGCTGGATGATGTACCTCTGTGTGTGTATGTGTGTGTGTTCCCGCCTTAACTTGCCCTCCATGCAAGCAGTTAAAACATAGCATCATTTTATGTATTGAGCAGACACCCACATTTCACCAACTAGCAGCCAACCTGATAGATCCAAGTGGGAGGGAGGCATGTATCTGGCAGAATGTTGCACTTTCATTATGGTGAGCCAATAGCAATGTACCCCAGGTACTGTATTTTTTATTACAAGGGTGAGAGATGACAACCGTGCATTATTGTCTTGTTGGGGACCAAAATTTCTCAGGAACAGTGGGAGGGAAACAACATTTGCTGTGAACATGCTGGGACAGAGGAATTATGAGAAGTGATGGATGCAGAATGGGTGATCTGAATTCTGACATTAGGTCTGAAACTAGTCATTTACAACATTAGGAAATAATGGGACAATGAAGAACCTGTGAAGGGGAAGGCTTGTATGGGGCAATAATATGGAGCAATATCGTTATGCATTACCAATGTCCTCCTGGAGAGCCAATTTGGCTTGGTTAACTTAAAGATGAACATCGTTAATGCTTGCAAGGGGGGCAAGGTAAGGCAGGAGCACACACACATACCCACAGAGGTACATCACTCAGCACCCCATACAAAAGCAGGCACAGACACACTACATACATTACACACAGAGTTGCAGAACCCAACACTACATACACATGCACAAAGAGCATTAAAATCAACTTTCATACATTGTCTTAACTATCAATCTGCATACATTTTGGGGCATAGTTGATTTTGGCTGAGCCTTAACTGCCATCTGAAACTGGTAGGTTTTTGTATATGGAATAAAAGTTAAAACTGACTAAGATTTAAGGCTGTCTAGACTCTTTGGTGTCTTTAGACATAATGTCGAGGGGTATCTGAAGGTGTGTTTTGACCGTGATATGAACACTGATTTGGTCCTATGTTGACCATGTGGCACTGCTTAGGCAAACTGGTGGGTTTTTTGCCACCCAATCTCAGCATGCAAGTGCTGCCACCTCATTCCTCGTCGTGTACCTGTTAACATGCTACATGATATCATTAGACATAACGCTGGCTACGTGTTCAGCTGGAACACGCAAACTGTTCTTGTGATGCAATGGTATTCACATCACATGTTCCATGGGTGACCAAAGTGGTGCTGGTATTGTTATGGTGCTTACTTACACACAATGGCCAAACACTTGCTTAGGGGTTTTGACACCCGATCTTTGTTATGTCTAAAGACGCCCTTTCTCTAATGGACCTCAGGATTTTAGGTTCCCCCTTCAATTGATAGAAGATAACTGATCATTAATTAGTCTTGGACAAAGAAGCTATGATAATCAAATCACTCTCACTAGCACAAGCCCTATTCATATCAGCAGGGCATGTACTGGTGCAGTACTTTGAATATCAAAACCAGAATGCCCAGCTTGGAAGACTCCAGATTCTCCAGCAGAGGTTCTGAATATGTATTTTTGTGGAAAATATGATTGCTCTAAAGGTTGGTAAATAGAACTTTTAATTTTCCTGGTTTTATTACAACATGTGATACACTCATCTTTTTAATAACAATAAAGCATCTTGTGGCTTGGACTGTTTTCCATTAATCAACACCTAGTTCTGTTGACAGAATTCAATGGTACAGTAGACTAGGCATGAATAAATGTAATACAATTCACACCCTGTCATGTCTAAGTCAGCATCCTTTATCACAAATTTGTTTTACCTGGCGAGGTAATATTGCTGCTGTGATTTCTTTGTAATTTTTATTATGGCTCTATCATTGCATTCTTCAGAGGTTTTTTTTCTTATTATTTCACTTTAGCTCTTAGGCCCTTTTCAAATGGACAGGACCAAGGCTCAGGTCGATGGAGATGGGTGGGGGCACCCACACACCGAACACCCATAGCAGGCAAGTGGGGAGGCATTCCCACAGACACTGCCCCAGGGGGTTATGGGAGGTCACCTGCGGTCACAGCACCCACTCACCCAGCGCCCACCCACCCAGAGCTCCACTGACCAAACACACTCACCGTTTCCACAGACAGCCTGCACACCGATCAGAGGGAAAACCATGCCCCTCAGCACAACAAGACATCATAGCCAAATGAGGGCAAACAAAGCCATAGTACATGGCACTGCCCATTCCCTGACAGACTCCAAGCGGGCAGGGGAGAAGGGACAGGGGAAGGCAAAGTGCCAGAAAAAAGCAGCCATGCTCAAGCCACTGGACACTGGCCAGACAGGCGGGCACCACAGAGTCCAAAACCCCCAGCACCAGCATGCAGACCACAGTCCAACCAAGCAAACAGGGGAACCTGGTGGGGGAGGTAATAGGGATCACAAAACAGGGGGTATGGGGGGGGAATGAGGCAAAAACCACCCCCAGCACACATATCATCAAAACACAGATGGCCTGAACCAATGCACAGAACAGGTGGAAGCACACTGTAAGTGCACCCCACCCAGGAATAACCTGGTCGCTCACAAAAAAACGCCACTGCACACAGGACCCTCCAATCCCCCCCACACCATGCGTGTCACAGGGCAGCACCGGAGACACATACAGCCCAGCAACAAGCACTATGGGTGCAGGATGGGAGGGTACCAAGAGGAGAGGCGCTGTCCAACAGCACCCATGGAACAAAGGTGCAGCAAAGCGCAATGCATGGTGCGGGGATGCACAGGGCAAAGGTACAGCCCCACACCATGCAAGTGCAAGGGGAAGGCAGACCTAGGTACTGTGGGTGTGTGCTCCCCCCCCCTTCCCTGTAGTGGAGTCCATTTCTTTGTGGGCTGTTTGTAGTTATCTGTTTGGCCTCTGTCATCGCGTTTTGGGCTGCTCCTTCTGTACTCCTGTCTTGTGTCTCCCCCACCTGACCCTGGTGTCCCTGGCCCTCTTTGCTCCTGTTCCTGTGGTGTGGTTGTGGGTTCCCTTCCTGGTCTCCTCTTGGTGCTTGGTCTCCTTTGGGAGCATTGTGGTTCTGTGTGTCTCTGAATGGTTTGGTTTGGTGCTGCATCCTGTATGCACGGAGGGCATGCACAGAGGGCAGGGACCCGCAAGTCGAGACCCAAGCTCAGTGTAGGATCACCCCACCCCACCCGGACATGGGCCAGTATTGAACAGGTCATCCAAACGGTCATGGAACACTCGGTTCAAGGAGACCAGCAGAGTCCCAGCTGAACCCAAGCAGTGCTGATGGCAGGACAGCCTATACAGGGGTCGTACCACAGAGCGATCAAGGCCATTGGGCCATCACCTATTACAGGATCAGGGACAACCTAAGTAAGGTGGCCACAGTGCACTGATACGGGCTATATCAGGTGCCAATGCAGCACTGCACCAATGACAGGGCACCAGGACAGCATGATACGAAGGGCCCACCACCACCCACTAGTGTGAGCCACTGCCCCTCACCCCCTGGGATCGAGCCGCCCCTGCAGCACCTAGGCCATGGACAGCTCTGACAGCTAGGCAACACAGAAGGTAGGAGAGTACAGACTGAGCTAAGAACATGCATTTATTGCTACAGGGGATGTCCCAGTCCATGGATAGGCTCTGCAAACCACTTACAAGTAGATCAGGCACGAAGACAGGGGTCGCCAAGCTGGGTGCAGACATGGAGAGAGGCAGCAAAGGGAATGAGTCCAAAGGGATCCAATGGCGGACTGGGGCTCCAAAGGTCCACTCACATCCTGTTAGGATAGGGGGGATGGGAAGGACCCAGGGATACACTCCTACAGCCGCTAGGGGTCTCAACACTCTCCAAGGTAGAAAAACAACCCCTCAGGATCTTATATGGCCCTAGTAGTACCAAGCAGAACGAGGTCAGATCATCACGGGGGGGAAGGGGAGGATACAGCACTATTGAGAGTGGAGCCCCTCCACTCTCACACCATACACCCAGTGTCCACACGCCCCACACCCACGCACCTTGCTCCACAATCATACAATGTATCATCCAACAGGGGCGAGGAAGTGGAGATCATGGAGAAAACAAGGGAGAGGGTCCCAGGTTTACAGGGGAGGTAGTCACGGGTAACACACATGCAGGGACCAGGGAGATGGAAAGGGCCCAGCTATGGGTGGCAAGGAGGGGAAGGAGACCCATCCACACCACCCGTACCCACCCACCCAACTACGCACTACCAATGCCCTTCGTGCACCCACAATAACCCCCACCGCTTCCAATAGCACCTGCTACTCACAGTCACTCAGTCACTCATGCACACTTTCACTCTTCCTCTCACTCTCGTACTTTCACACATCCCAATCGCTCTTGCAATAGTCTCACACTCCTTCAGTCAAAGAGGGGGTCAGTCTTCACCACTCCTGCTGATCACCAGCAGCTCCCATTGTCTATGCTGCCTTTACATAGGGTAGTCCCCGTCTCGCTGAGCGCGCAGGTGGGTGGAATGCCGCAGTCCAGCTGGGGACCCCGCCTCCGCAGCACCCATTGTTTGCAGCTGAGGCTGTTCCTCCTGCTTCTCCTCAGTGCTATGCACTGATACTCCTGGCTCCACCCCCATTGGTGGCGCTGTGGCTGTTGGCGTGTTCTCGGCCATGGGGGCCTCCCACAGCCAGCAGCCCCACCCCCTCCAGGCGAGAAAAAGCAGCGGCGTAAGTGGTGGGCCTTAATACATCCACAGGACCCCTCGAGTAGTTCAAGGATGCCTGGGGGTGGGGGGAAGATTGAGAATGGGGCAGCAGCTCACAGGGGCAGGGCAAGGCATCAGGACCGAGGTCACAGTGATGGCTCATAGCAGAGGGCCCTTCCACCATGAAGAGTGTAATCACAGCAATTTCAGGATTGCAGGGAACTGCGATCCGACATCAGCAGGCCATCCGCAAAGCCTTCCCATGCAAAGAGGCCACACCTGTAATCTCGGGCACACGTGTGGGCATCCACCATTAAGTGCTGAGAATGGGGTGGCCGGTGACAGCAGCAGCTCTGATACCCAAACGGTTGAGTACATCGGACAGGACAGCCATCTCCATCGCATCAGGTGCTCCATTCAGATAGAGACACCTCCCCACCCCACCCCACCCAGGAGTGCTAGCAAGCCCAGCTCACCAAGGTGGTCATGACAGTCCCCACGGTGTCATGAGTAGCCATGGGCATGCAACCGGACATTGGCATAATAGCTGGCAATATACAGACCACCAGCCTGGAGGGTCAATCTATAATCAGGAAGATCCGCCACAGCACGAACAGTTGCGTTCTCGCTGACATCCCATGGCAGCACCACTCCGGGTGGGGGCTCATAGGCACCATTTCCCATCAGACTGAAGCCCAGGTCCCTCAATCTCTGCTAGCAGTCAAACCTCCCAAACGGGTGTCCCAGCAGCCACATGCAATGGGACAGCAGATTGAAGCCATCACCCATGGAAAGGGGATCACCCAAAAGCAGCTGGGCATCTCTGCTCTGCCACAGGCTTCCGAGGAGCATAGTGGCACACACACGGACCACTTCATGCCAGTCTCATGGTTGCAACGACGGACACCCCCAAGACTGCACATGTCCTGCATTCGCCTGACACAATTGACCAAATCCCAGACAAAGGGATCAGCAGCAGGAAAGAAGTGGAGCAGAGGTGGAGCTCCCTGGCCACTCGCAAGTGTCCAAGACCAGCTGATAGTGTCCAGGCATGTGGATACTCCCTCAGCAACCCAGGGATCCGCCTGCAACATTCCAGCTACAATAAGTGCCCCAGAGGCCATGGAGAAACAGTGGAGCAACAGCAATGGAATGTGCCTGTGTCTGCCAGCGACAGCCACCTGAACACTTCTCCCTCCATCAGCACATGCAGGAGGAGTAGGGATGGGCGAACAGATCGCGGTTCGGGTTCGGCTGTTGGGTTCGGCTGCGTTCGGTTCGTCTGTTTGGTTCGTCCGTTCGGTTCAGCTGCGTTCGGTTCGTCCGTTCGGTTCGTCCGTTCGGCTAGTTCGCCGAGTTCGGGTTCGGCTATTTGGTTCGGTCGTCCGAACAGGTCATTCAGTTCGGCAGTTCGGCTGTTCGGTTCGGCCGTTCAGCTGTTCGGTTCGGCCGTTCGGTCATTCGGGAAGTGTTGTTATGGGTTTTTTTTTGTTTTTATATGTTTTTTTGTTTTTTTATTGGCTTTTATATGGTTTTCTTTTGTTTTTTATTTGGTTTTTTGGTTTTTATATGGGTTTTTTTTATTTATTTATTTTTAACTAATATTATATATATATATCTACACTAAATCTAACTGCTATTAACTATTCTAAATGCTATGAACTAAATGGATTATCTAACAAGTACACAGACCTACTCCTACAAACACTAAAACTAAATCACTAACGCTATCTCTGTCACTAAGCTAACTCCTACAACTCTCTTCTATCTATCTATCTATCTATCTATCTATCTATCCCCCCATTATATATATATATATATATATATATATATATATATATATATATATATATATATCTCCATATATATGGATATACATATGGATATATATACATCCCATATATATGGGATGGGGGGGAGTCACAAATAGAAGAGGAGTCTGTAGTGAAATACATACATTACATACTCAATGAGTCTGTACAGTGCATAACACAAGGTTTCAGTTTATGGTTTAAGTTTCATTTCATTACAAAAGTGAAATGAAACTTAAAGCAATCTAAAAATCCTACTCAACGCCTGCTGTTCAGGAACAGTGACTAGCTCAGAAGGTGTTGGGAAGGGGGGAGGCAGATAATTAGTTTCGTTTCTTGGAAGCCTCTCTACCCCTGGTGCCTGGAAGTCTACTCCTCAGTGACTGACACCTCCCTGTAATGTTTGACCTTCCACTGAACCTTTTTTTGCCACCCAAACTCATCCGAACGCGATTCGAACTGACCGAACTGTTCGGCCATTTCGCCGTTCGGTTTCGTGTTCGTGTTCGTGTTCGAGTTCGGTCATCCGAACAGGCCGAGTTCGGGCCAAAATCCGAACTGCCGAACTGCATTCGCCCATCCCTAAGGAGGAGAGGTGCCACAAGTCCAGAATCACACTGTCCTGATGGGATGCTCTGACACCCAACCCCATAATGAGGGGACCTCAAACCACAAACAGGCCGGGGGGGAGGCATGCCACCATGGAGCTTTCAGTTACACCCCTTCCACAATGACATGCACAATTGCTATGCAACTAGACAACCACAGTGCAACCACTGACCTGCATGTGGAGCTGTGGATACCATAGTCATTCACCAGTACTGTTCTGGGCTGGGGTACGGTGGCCAAAAGGTGTCAGGAGTCCGAACTGATAGTGAGGGTCCCAGTAAGGGGGCAGGGACCCCTGAACCAGGACTGTGGCACAGCACCACTGCTCATGGAAGTTAGTGGTCTCCTGCTAGCTGCAAAGCCTAACAGCATGACGAGGCCTGGGCGAGGCACCAGGACGGGTGGCTACAGTTGCAGTGACCTACTGATGCAGATAACAGCCAATTGCTAGCTGATACACAGCATGGAGGCACAAGTGACACGTATTAATGGGGGGTGCTTCAACTGCACCGCAGACAGGTGTTGTCCTCTGCTTGCAATGGCTACATCATCAAGGCCCTGCTCCCAACACACCTTTCATCTACATAAGGTAGCCAATCCCCGTCTAGACCTGTGGCAAGTTAGAGGCATTTTATGGTTATAGTGTGTTCAGAGTGAGAGGTGTTGGAGTGGTCTAGTGTGTTCAGAGTGGGAGGTGGTCAGTGTCTTTAGAGTGAGTGGTTTTACGTGGGTGTAGTGTGTGCAAGGTGAGACGTGTCACACAGGTGTAGTGTGTTCATGGTAGTGGGATAACGATGGTGGAACTTACCGTTCCAGCCTTCCTTCTGACCCTGATCTGGACCCGCGTGTCCTTCCTGACTGAAGATTATGACGCTGGTCTGAGCTGCTGGAGCCCAAGGACAGATTTTATGCTTATAATTCTTGCCGGCGACGCTCCACCTTCCAGCTCAGAGGGGTCGGGAAGCGATGGTTTAAGATGGTAAGGGCCAGGAGGTTGGTGCAGATGAGTGTGGCCCAATCACTCCATCTGGTTAATTCACTCCACATTGCCCCTGAACTTCCATGGCATCCGCATAACCATTCCAACACAGAAAGTGGTTTGGGTTCTACTTTGGGGCAATGATTGGTGGGAGACCATCCTCTCCACGTGGTCAGACAAGGACACTTCCAGATGCCCTGCAGTCTTCTGGCCCAGGTAACCGATGTCCTCATCCCTCACCTCAGGAGGCTCACCACCAACATGCAGTATCCGATCAGTCCTGGGAAGCACGTGACTATGACCACCTGGCACCTGACTAACCCTGATTCATGTCGCAGTGTGGCAGAACAGTTCGAGGTGGGGACATCTTCTGTCAACAGGATGCTGCATGAAGTATGTGACTTGATTGTGGAGCTCCTGATGGAGCTTGTAATCCAGGTTGTGGATCCTGAGGATGCGATATTGGGATTTAAACAACGGGGCGTCCCACACTGCATTGGGGCTATTGACAGGATGCACATCCCCATATTCTGTCCACCGCATAGCAAGGACGACTACTTGAACTGGAAGAGGCAGTTCTCTGTAAACCTCCAGGCAGTCCTGGACCACCGTGCCCTCTTCATTGATGTATTCACGGGCATCTCAGGGAGGAGCCACAATGCCAGACTCCTACGTTCCTCCCCATTCTATTCCCGCATGTTCAATGGTGAAATTGCCCCCAACCATTACAGAGTGATTGAAGATGTCCCCATGTAGTCTGTGGTGATAGGTGATCTGGCATATCCAATTACACTATTGCTCATGAAGCCCTATCCCGTCGCCAGGACACCTTCTCGGATCCTATTCAACGAGCAGCTGTCTTCAGCACATTCCGTGGCAGAGCAGGTGTTTGGGCTGCTCAAGATGAGGTGGAGGCTGCTGTTGAACAGGAGTCAGTTCGACCTTAACAAGACCCCCATTCTGGTTCTTGCAGCTTGTGTACTCTATAACATCTGCGAGACCCGTGGGGCCACCCTGGACAATCCCGTGCCTCAGCAAAGTTTAGGTCCTGTGCCCATGTACCAGCACTGCAGAGTGGTGTCTTTAGGCAGATCTCTGAATTGCAAGGCAGCAGGCAGGGAACTGATATCAACCTTGCGGTGACTGCAGCCTATCATCCTCGGTTGTTCTGTATGGGCACTATGAATAAACAGTACCATTCCACTGTTCTTCTGCTTGCTTATCATATTCCTTCCTAATATATTTGGTCATTAGCCATGTATTGGAACATGATGTGGGCCCTATCATTCCTTTTATTGCAGGGGTGTTCGACCCTTTCCCATTGCTACCTGGGGGCAATGCTTGCTTTGCATGCCTGATCAGCTGACTGTTACATAGCCTACATCTCCCCAATACAAATTGACTTGCTTGTTAAGCTAACATCATCAGCTTGTGACTGGAGGCTTCACATGTGTCACAGTCATCCCAAGCACAACTGACAGCTATGTTTGGTAGCACTGTCACACATTGCCTGTTCACTCTGTTGCTCACAAGCACCAGGTTGAGACCCCATGTGGTATGGGAACCACCTGTTGCAGGGCCATGCCAGGGTGTTACTGTCACGAAGAGATATTAGACTGTAGGTCTAACAAATATGTAAAGCTAAAACTTAAACATGTATGTAATGTGAAAGTTGGGTCAAGCCATCTGCAGCTGAATCCTGACAAGACAGAGGTGATTTTGGTGGGTGAGGGCTTGGGGGCCTGGGAGTGGTTGAATCTCCTCTTGTGGTGGCGGTTCACCCTCCCATGGTCTCACAGGTACGGAGTCTGGGTGTGCTCCTCGATTCACGTCTCAGCCTGGAATCTCAGGTTGTGGCCGTGGCACGGAGTGCGTTTCGGCAGTTACATCTTGTCCGGCAGCTTCAGCCGTATCTCTCAGACTCTGACCTCGCCACTGTCATCCATGCCTTCATCACCTCGAGGCTGGATTACTGCAACGCGCTCTACGTGGGGTTGCCCAAGAAGCTGGTCCAGAGGCTGCAGCTGGTGCAGAATGCCATGGCCCGTCTCCTCACTGGGGCAGGCCACAGGGAGCACATGACACCTGTGCTCCGGGCTCTTCACTAGCTGCCTATAAAGCACCGGGCCAGGTTCAAGGTGCTGGTTTTGACCTTTAAAGCCCTTCATGGCCTGGGCCCTGCCTATCTGCAGGATCACCTCACTCCCCATATGCCCGTACGACCTGTGAGATCATCCATGGGGGCCTTTTGGGAGGTTCCCCGGGTGAGATGTGTGGCCACTGATGTGAGATCTTTTTCGGTGGCTGCCCCCATGCTGTGGAATTTGCTCCTGCAGGAGGCTCGGTTGGCCCCCACCCTCCTGTCGTTTTGACGTTTGTGTAAGACCTGGCTGTTCCGCCAGGCTTTTGGTGAGGGGTAGGGGTAGGGTGGGGGGTAGGGTTTGGGAGGGAGGCTGAGTTTTATGATTTGTTTTAAAATTTGATGACTTGTTTTTTATTGTTAAAACTTTTGTGTTGTTTGCCGCCCCGAGCTGCCTTTGGGCAGGAGGGGCGGGATACAAGTTTTAAATAAATAAATAAATAAATAAATAAAATAAAATATACCAACAGGATGGGCTCCACCTTAACCAGAGTGGAACCCAGCTGCTGGCACTAAAAATTAAAAAGAAATTAGAGCAGTTTTTAAACTGGAATCTGGTGAAAACTGACAGTTGCTGAATCATCTCCAAAGGATACTGTTCATTCAGGGAAATTAGAGTATCCTAATATAGAGAATATGGAAGAAGCCGAGGGAGCCGAGGTGGAAATCAGTGCAGAACAGATGAATATAAATGATTCCAAAATACCTGAAACAATTGCTTATAATGAGCAGACTAAGAATAAGAAGAAAAAGAATACATTTAAATGTCTATATGCCAATGCTAGAAGTCTAAATGGTAAGATAGGAGAATTAGAATGTATGGCACTAAATGAAGATCTAGACATTAGAGGTGGGAACCCAGGGCAATTACCGGCTACCGGATTTACCGGATTCCGGTTTCCAAAAAAAACGGATTCCCGGATTAAATCCGGTATACCAGTACCGGATTTACTCAATTGATTTCAATGGGGCACTGTCCCCATTGAAATCAATGGAATAAAAAAATTCCTCCCCCCTCCCCCTCCCAGGCTGCGTGGGTGGAAGGGGGGACACCCCCCACCCACCCTGCCCAGTCTGGATTTAAACAACAAAATTCCCGAGTGTCCCTACTGCAGCTCCGGGCCGCCGGCGGCAACCCAGAGCGAGCCCACCAGCACCAGCGGCCATCCCAGCAGCAGCCGGTAAGTATTAAGTAGTGTACTGTATGATCCCTGGGGTGGGGTGGGGGGTTAACACCCCCCCACCCCAGGGATCACCCTACTTCCAAGTTCCCACCCAGGGATCCTACCTTCATGGAGCTTCGGCGGTCCGGTGGCTTCAGCGCCGACTGTGGCTGCTGGCTTCAGATGCTAGTAGGCCTTCCAGGGAAAACCGGCAGGCCTACTAGCGTCTGAAGCCGGCAGCCATAGTCGGCGCTGAAGCCTCCGGACCGCCAGAGCTCCATGAAGGTAGGATCCCTGGGTGGGAACTTGGAAGTAGGGTGATCCCTGGGGTGGGGGGGTGTTAACCCCCCACCCCACCCCAGGGATCATACAGTACACTACTTAATACTTACCGGCTGCTGCTGGAACGGCCGCTGGTGCTGGTGGGCTCGCTCTGGGTTGCCGGCGGTGGCCCGGAGCCGCAGTAGGGACACTTAGGGGAATTTTTTTGTTTAAATCCAGGCTGGGCAGGGTGGGTGGGGGGTGTCCCCCCTTCCACCCGCGTAGCCTGGAAGGGGGAGGGAAACGCGTTTTTTTTGTGGTTTTTTTTTTTACATTGCAGCCATTCATTTGAATGGCCGCAATGTAAAAAAAATCCGGTACCGGAAATCCAGGAAACAGGCCGGATTACCGGGTTGAATCCGATAATGCCGGTACACCCAGTACCAGCATTATCGGATACCGGAAGATCCGGTTGTCCCAGCCCTACTAGACATAATAGGCAATGGCATCTCAGAGACCTGGTGGAATGAGGATAACCAATGAGACATTGTAATATATAATATATCAAAATGACAGAGTAGATTGAGCTCGTGCTGGGGTGGCACTATATGTTAAAAAGAGCATTGAGTCAAGTAGAATTAAAATTTTACAGGAAGAAAGTTATACTCTGGAATCTCTATGGATAGAAATTCCATGCGTAACTGGGCAGTCTATAGTAGTGGGACTATACGATCATCCCCCTGACCAGGACAGTGGCATTGACTATGAAATGCTAGCAGCGATTAAACAGGCTACTAAAGATGGAAATATAATAATAATGGTTAATTTCAACTACCCTAATATTGACTGGGTGAATGTCTCCTCAGGGCATGATATGGAGGTAAAATTTCTAAATGCCATAAAAGACTGCTGCTTGGAGCAGCTGGTCCTGAAACAAATGACAATGAGTTACTTTAAATCTAGTTCTAAGTGGAGTGCAGGACCTGGTGCAAGGGTAACGGTGGTGGAGCTACTTGACAATAGTGATCATAATACAATCAAATTTGACATAATTACTGGAGAGAGAATGATAAACAAAACTACCACAGTAACATTTGTGTTTTAAAAAGGAGACTATGCTAAAATGAGGAAGCTAGTTAAAAGGAAACTAAAAGGAGCAGTCGTGAAGATTAAATGTCTGCAAGAGGGATGGAGACTATTTAAAAACACCAACTTGGAAGCCCAGATTAAATGTATTCCATAATTTTTAAAAGGTAGCATGAGGACCAAACATCTGCCATCATGGCTAAATGGTGAGGTGAAAGATGCTATTAGAGCCAAAAAGTCATCTTTTTTAAAATGGAAAGCTTGTCCGAATGAGAAAAATAGGAAAGAGCATAAGCACTGGCAAATTATATGTAAAACATTAATAAGGCAGACCAAGAGAAATTTGAAGAGAGACTAATAATAAAACTAATAATAAAAACTTTTTCAAGTACATCAGAAGCAAGAAGCCAGCTTGAGAGTCAGTTGGGCCATTAGATGATCAGGCGGTAAAAGGGCCGCTCAGGGAGAATAAGGCCATTGCAGAGAAGCCGAATGAATTCTTTGCTTCGGTCTTCACTGCAGAAGATGTTGGAGAGGTACCCACACCAGAACTGTTCTATGTAGGTAATAAATCGGAAGAACTGTTGTTGCAAACTCTGACACCTTTCAATTGATATAATGCTCGGTGAGACACAATAACACTTGATTGGCAGCTGAGAGAAGTTTTATTGCTAACAGAAATCAAAGCTGATGCCAAATACAATGAAAACAATCGCAAATTCCCAGGAAACCACCCAGAATCAGTTCACCAGAACAGGATAGCAGGATGTGCCCTGAGCTATGATTCGTCCCCATTTTTATACCTTTAATGTACGTGCTCTTGGCCAAGGCACTTGACTCAGTTTCCAGCCCACATTGTTCCAGGCATTGTTTTTCTGCTTCTCATCA
This sequence comes from Sphenodon punctatus, assembly GCA_003113815.1. Classification (NCBI taxonomy): domain Eukaryota; kingdom Metazoa; phylum Chordata; class Lepidosauria; order Sphenodontia; family Sphenodontidae; genus Sphenodon; species Sphenodon punctatus. Next base: position 1,776,886 of record QEPC01011163.1, read on the forward strand.
TTCACTATTGCTACTTGTTTAGGCTTTCATAAGTATTCTCATAATAGTACTGGTGCCATTTAATTAGTTAAAAATGCGAATGTTCTGATATCAAAACATGGTAGCTCAGACAAGGTTGTGATAACCCTGGGTCCCAAACAAGGTTACTGCGTCCCAGACAATACTGAGATAGAGGAGAAACTACTCTCAGCAGTTCTTACGTGCACAAGGGGCACTGTGGAAAAGTTTTCCTTTGCTGCCTCTTGCTACATCCAACGTGAAGGTTTGATCTGCTTTGCTGGCCTAGCAAGACTCTGGCTCATGCTAAACTGGCCTAGCTAGGTCCTACATATAATAAGGCCAAGCATGGATATGCAACACTGTCATAGATCAACATGACTCTGGAAGAGGTTCTAGAGCAAATTGACAAGCTAAATAGTAACAAATCACTGGGACCAGATGGTATTTACCCCCGAGTTCTGCAGCCCTGCAACAAGTATAGTGGGTGGATGGTGGGTAGGTAGTGGTACTGTGGGTGGAGAAGTGCTTGTGTAAAAGCACCCTTAGACAAGCACCTCCCCACCCATTACCCATCCATCACCCACCCATCATGGATGTTGCAGGGCTGCATTGGTGCCCTATGCAGCCCTGCAACATGCATGATGGGTGGGTGAAGGGTGGGAGGCACTTGTCTAAAAACACCCACTGTCTGGCATATGATAAACTAGAGATGAATTGTCATTAAATCTTTGGCATTTCTCACAGTGATGCAAAGCTTCTTCTGGCATACAAAGAATCCTCTGTTTTTATAAGCAGAAGAAAGATCCCAGCCTGCTTCACCAGGAAAAGACTCCCACATCTGAGTCAATAAATTCTTGTGGCTTATCCACCTCCAGTGTCCAGAGAAGACAAAGAAATCTCTACTTTTGTATAGCAGCTGTGGATTGATTAGTCTTACCTGTCATCTGTAACAATCACCTGGATTTCACACAGGCCTGACCTGTACATCATCTACAGCAGAGTCCCCTGCAATTTCTTTGCAACTTACCAGACTTCTCCTTTCTGAGCACATTTATCATCAAGTTGCATAAGAGAATATCCAATAGGCAACTCATTTATTCCCCGTCCTTTATTGATAGGCTTTCATAACTCAGTGCTGAGAGGCCATCAATAATATGTAGAAATAAATGGCTGCAGCCAGTCCCTTGCATTTATTATATACAGACTATAAACACCCAAAGCTAATTCTGATGAGCAGGACTAGAGGATAAATACCATTAAGCTGAGTTGCAATGTCAGGATATTACAAAAGACAAAACACTTTTCATGTTGAGTTTCAGGTGCTTTTAAACTAGGAACTAATTTATTTCCTCACAAACAAAAGGTGGCTGATAATAGCTTTTATTCATCTGGTTGATGTGTTTCAGCGAGCCTGCTAGGTGCAGCTCCACAGAGAGACTGTAAGAAAGAATGGATTTTCTGTAAGGGGTCTGGACAAACACTGTAGACATGTTATAGACCTCCAGAGCAGCACAGCTAATTTATTGTACAGCAATGGATATTTTACCTGTTAAATTTCAGAAAATGGAGATGGGTTTGTTTCCCAAATATTATAACAGAAGAGCAAGATCTAAGCATATTGGTGGAAGGGAAAGAACTGGAGTCAGCTGGGAGTTCTTGTGTTAGGTTCAGTGATCAAGAAAGACAGTTCATGTGGTCAGGGTACGTAGGGGTGGGACACGGGCCGTTTTTTTAGTTTCTTTTTTTCCCCAGTTTCATTTCTTTCTAAGTTCAGTTATTTTTTCAGTTTCAGTTTCATTTTTTCGGTTCAGTTCTTTCTCCATTGAAGTCAATGGGAAATCTGTTCCCATTAACTTCAGTGGGAAGGGAAACTGGACTGACAAGGAAACCCAACCAAAGTGAACCATCCAGGTCTGTGACTAAAAAAACAACAACCCCTGTCCCAAACCCCCCACTCCTATCCCCTGGGACAGGGGCTCAATTTTCACCAACCCCCATTCTCTGGGGCCTACTACCAACCTCGGAGGGTTGGGGTGAGGATCCACGGTTGCATTCCTAATACCCCCACCCCCTAGGGTCCATCTCCCCCCACCCCCAGGCCTCTGGTGGTTGTACTTACCGGCTTTGGAGCGTTGGGGTGATGAAGATCAACTGCCACTGGCCCACTACTGCCAATGGAGTTCTCCTGGCCCTGTCAGACCCCCTTCACAATGGTGCATTGCCAACCAGACAAGGCTGTCGAGGCCTCCCAGCAGTCCTAGGCCTCCTCGCCAGGGTGTGCTGCTGAGATGGGTCCCTGCTCAGCAGCACGCATATGCAAAATGGCCACCCATTCTATCATTATCATTTTGCACATGTGCAACCCTTTTTCCAAAATGGTGCCAGTAGCGCCTGTGCCATTTTGGAAAAGTGCAGCCATTCTGCACATGTACAACACCGTTTCACACATGCACAAAATGACTGTCCTTTTCAAAAATGGCACTGATACTGCCAGCATCCTTTTGGAAAGTGGCTGCACATGCTCAAGACTCACTGAGGCAGCACACCCCAGCGAGGAGGTCTAGGCCTGCCAGGAGGGCTCCAGCAGCCCAGCAGTGCACTGCTGCAAGGCAGCCTGCCAGTGCCGGGAGATCTCCATCAGTAGAGTGGACCAGCAGTGCCCTATAGTGAAAGGGCGTTTTGTGAGGCCTCTAAGTGCTGTGGAGGGCCAGCAATGTGCCACTGTCAGAGGGCCTGCCAGTGCCAGGAGGCCTCCATAAGCAGCGGCAGGCCACCAGTGGCAGATCCTCCTCACCGTCATCCTCCGAGGCCAGTAAATACAGCCAACAGGGTCCTAGAGGGTGGGGATGTTAGGAACATGACCATAGATCCTCACCTCCACCCTCCAAGACTGGTAGTGGGCCCTGGGGAATAGAGGTTGGGGAGGTTGGACTCCCTGCCACAGGGGATGGGGGTGTTGGAGGTTAGGGATGGGTTTTTTCAGTTCTGGACCTGACTCCCTTCCCATTGAAGTCAATGGGAAGATTTCCCTTTGGTTTCAATGGGAAACGATACAAAATCAAAAAACAGAACTAGAATGGACCCAATTTTTGGATGCTCCAAATTTAAACTGAAACCATCATTTTCTGGGCTGATGTACTCTAAGAACCTCTGTCTAGCATCTTTGAGAACTGTTGGAGAACAGTGAGGTGCTGGAAGTCTGGAAATGGACAAATGTTGTTCCTGTCTTCAAAAAATGGGGAAAGGAGGATCTGGAAAACTACAGACTGGTCAGCTGGACGTCAATACCTGGAAAGATTCTAGAACAGTTTATAAAGCAGTCAATCTGTAAGCATTTAAAACACAATGCTGTGATTGATTACTAGACGCCATCCTGGTTTCATCAAGCATAAGTCATGCCAGAGTAATCTTATTTCCTTTTTTGATCTAGTTACTAATTTAGTGAATCACTGAAACACCGTGAACATATCTTGATTTCAGCAAAGCATTTGACAAAGTCCCCCATGATATCCTTGTTGACAAGCTGGTAATGTGTGAGCTAGATGATACTACTATTAGGTGAATTTAGTTGGTTGAAGAACTGTAACCAAAGAGTGCTCATCAATTGTTCCTCATCAATCTGGAGGGTGGTGTCGAGTAGGGTGCTGCAGGACTCTGTCCTGGGCCCAGTACTGTTCAACATCTTTATTAATAATGACTTGGATGAAGGAGTACAAGGGATGTTTATCAAATTTTCAGATGACATGAAACAGCAAGGGATAGCTAACACCTTAGAACACAGAAATAAAATTCAAAATGATCTTGACAGGATGGAAAATTGGGCCAAAACTAACAAAATTAAATTCAGCAGAGATAAATGTAAAGTTCTGCATCTAGGTAAGAAAAATCAAATGCACAAGTATAGGATGGGAGACACCTGACTTAGCAGCAGTACATGTGAAAAGGATCTAAGGGTTGTAGTTGATCATAAATTGAGCATGAGTCAGCAGTGCGATGCAGCTGCTGAAAAGGTTAATGCAATTTTGAATGCACTAACAGAAGAATTTTGTCCAAGTCACTAGAAGTAATAGTTTCACTCTATTCTGCGCTGGTCAGACCTCATCTAGAGTGCTGTATCCAGTGCTGGGTGCCACATTTTAAGAAGGACATCGATAAATTGGAACAGGTTCAGAGGAGGGTGACAAGGATAGTCAGGGGTCTAGAATTCAAGCCCTATGAGGAAAGGTTGAAGGAGCTGAGTATGTTTAGCCTGGATAAAACTAAGGGAATGCTGTAGCTGCAGATTTCCTGCATTGAGCAGGGGGTTGGACTAGAAGGCCTCGGAGGTACCTTCCAACTCTATGATTTGTGATTCTAAGAACAGCCATGGCGAACGTATCCAAGATCTGAAGAAGAGAGGGATCAATTTGACAAAAAAAAAGATAAATATGAAGACAATTGTGTGGCTGACAGCTTAATAATAATAATAATAATAATAATAATAATAATAATAATACATTAATATATGGCTGTGAGGGCTGGACTCTGAAGGAGAAAGATATTCAGAGATTAGAAACCTTTGAAATGCAGTCATAGCACAAAATATTGAGAACTCCATGGACAGCAAAAATATTAATGACTGAATATAAGAGCCCCAGTGCGAGAGGTATCCAGGAAGTGGATGGATGGCAGACTTGGGGCACACGATCAGGACTGGAACCAGATCTGGACCAGGAGTCAGGATCGAGACTGGAAACAAGGATGCCAGGCAGGAGTGGGGGCATGGCTGGAAATGAGGAGCAAGGTCAAAGGGGAATGAGGAAGCAAAAAGGAGTGCGAAGCTGGGGGGAACATAGGAACAGGAAGAGGAGCACAGCTGGGAAGACAGGATCGGGGGCAAGGTAGAAGACAAAATAGGACAGAGGCAAGACTAGGGCCACTTTCAGACCTCCCCACCTTCCCCCGCACATATTTTGACTGCGGGGGGGGGAGAATGTGCAGCCAGGATATGTGTGTGGATTAGCCAGTGTGAATGCCCCCCCCCCCGGGCGTGGCTTTGACGGCAGGGATGCAGAGCAGGAAATCCAGATCTGCATTCCTGCGTGCCGCGGGTCTACCGGCAAAGCCGCACGGGGGGTGGGGGAGTCTTTCAGACCAGCCGATCTCCACGCATATCTTGGCTGCGCATTCCCTCCCACAGCCAAAATATGCACAGGGTGGGGGAAGGTCTGAAAGTGGCCTCTGTCCAAGGATAGGGAGACAAGGTTGGGAAGACAAGACAGGAAGGGGACAAGATTAGGTCCAGGGCAGGGGGATCCAAGCTGGGGATCCAAAGCAAGAGACATAGCACAAGAGTAAGATCCAAGGGTGGGGGACGGAGAGTGGGAGTGTGTGTGTTGTTCCGCCCTGCTTCCTGGTGCTATTAGAAAGCCTTATGTGCTGGCTGGCAGCTAACCATCTCAGATGCATGACGGGGCAGAGCTGGAGATGGACAGAAGGTGAGGCGTGGCTAAGGCAGAGCAGGGAAGCCTCTTGGGGGGCACGGTTTGACTGAGGCAATGGTGCAGGAAGACTGGCTACCACTCCCAAGACCTGCAGGGCATGGGTTTGAGGCAGAGTCCTGGCAGTACCCCCAACTGAGGGCCAACCTCTGGGCACCACCAAGCCAGGAGGGCTGCATTTTCTGTGCCAAGACAGAGTACAGACAGGAGCCTGGGACAGGGATGTGGGTACCAAGGACAGGACACAGAGGTGAGGGCCAAGGACGTTGATAGACAATCCCGCTGAGAAGCGGGATCATCCAGCGCCGGCATCTGTCCCCCGGCTTCCTCTCTCTGCCGTGTCTGCTGTTCAGACACGGCAGAGAGTCTTTGTGCACATGCACGTCCTTCTGCGCATGCGCACAAGCCCAGGGAACCCGGAAGTGCGGCGTTAAGCCGGCACTTCGGGGATCTGTGTTGGAGGGGGCAGGATCGCCTGCCCCCTCCGACGCAGGATAACATGCGGCCCGAACGCATAGATGAGCGCAAATAAAGGCAGCTGATCAAAGGATCAGCCACCTTTTTTGTCTCGTCTATAAACGGCCCAAGACTAGAGAAGATATCTGGAAATAGCAGGTAGATGATGAGAGGCAGGAAGCAGATAATGGGCCAGGCAGAGTCACCAGGCATTCATTGAGATTGAGCAGGGCTACAGGCAAGAACAGTAAGTCATAGACGCGAGGAGTCAAGAGCTGGAGCCAGAGTCAGAAGTGCTTCTGGAATAGCAGGCCCTCAATCAGGAGTCAGGGGCACCACCACTGCAGGCACTGGATCAGGAGTCAAGGATACTGGAGCCAAAGAAGCCAGAGCACTGGGCGTTGGGGACACAGGATCTGGAGTGACAGCAGGCATTGGTGCTATCAGGCTATACTATCATCAGCCTTACAGTAATAATATTGTATGTAGAGAGACGAAACTGCACCATTGAATTAGAAAGATAAAGACTGAGACAACTCAAAATGAAAAATGCATAAAGTAAAAGGTTTCCACTAAATGTTTGACCAAGACTGGTCCTAGGTATTTTACCACATACCCCAACCCACCCCCAAGCCAGATAAACCTGGCCAAGGAACCTACTGGCTCCTATTGTTGGGACAGGCCCCACCACCCCTCTGAAACATAGAGTGTTTTTAAATGAGACAGCTCCATGCTTGGCCCCCACCATACACATGGCAAACTGCTCATTTGAATCAGTGCATGGGGAGGTGCACTCCTGTGATCCACACACTGGCCACCCATGGACATATATGGAGTGCTCCTGAGAAACCCAGAGTGCTCCATGTGGGCCAAAACAGGGCAGCCATGTGGGGAGGTGCCCGTGTGAAGTACCTCCCCACACACTTTCCATGCATGGATGCCCCACACCCACCCCACGCATCAGTCATGGACCCCCCCCCCCCC
>QEPC01011163.1:1783892-1802566 GCA_003113815.1 Sphenodon punctatus
CCCCCCCCCCCCCGATACTCTTATTTAAAAACACCCATAGGTGGGTCAGGTGCTGTGGTTTCCTGGAGACAGACTACTATTGTTGTGCGAGCATTCTGGGGTCAGTCAGTGCCATGACTGTGCCTGCATCTCTCTACTCAATTATGTGAAACCTCTAGCCTCCCGCCCCCAGCTCTCCTCAGACTGCCTAGAACTGTTACACTGGCAGCACTCTCCATGGTAACCCCAACTGGCCAGTGGCTGGCACTGCCGAACCAAAGGAGCTGGAGCCACTGCCACAGTAGCCCGGAAGTGGGGACCCAGCACAGTGGCAGCAGGGAGCAAGGGCAACAGCATCTCTGTACCAGGCAGCCCAAGAGGAACACAAGGATGTTTTGGAACAAGCCCTGAGGACCCTTCCAACTCTCCTACTCTATTAATATAAGTGTTGCTGCTTCCTTAGCCTAAGACCACTATTTTGAACAAGTGTCTTGTTTGTCTAATAGATGGGTTGGCCATATATTTGATAGACAAAATGAAGCTATTTGGATCTGTCTAAAACAAATTTAAAGCGAGAAAGGAACAACTTATCATGGAGTATCTTATTTAGAAAAATAGCCATTTCTATTCTCATCTTGTAGGTTATGCATGCAACCATGTGTGTGAGTGTTTATATGTGTGCTTATATAAATGCCCAGAAGAAAACATCCATAAAAATACTGCTAGCATCAAGGCTGGCCTTACCGTGGGGTGGTCCAGGGTGCCTGCCACAGGCCCCCCCCCCAGGGGGACCTACATGCCTGCCGCCACCACTGACTGCTGCCAGAGGATTCAGTGGCCGGCCGCCGAGTCTCCCTTCCGCACCTGCACACCTTACCATCGATTTGGCTGACCCCCTCAGCAGCAGCTTGGATGGGGGAAAGAACTTTCCCGCTCCACCCCCGCTCGCTTGCCTGATGCTGCCACTCCCACCACCGCTGTAACAGTTTCAAAGATCCTGCACCACTGCATGCATGTGCATGATGCCATGTTTCCTAGTCTGGCATGTTGGGAAATGTAGTCTCAGCATGCCAGTCTTAGGAAACATGGCGGGCCCAGCCTGCACATATGCATGGTAGCACAGGGCCTTTAAACAGCAGCAGTAGATGAATGAGCAGGGGGCCAGTGGCAATGTGTGTGTGTGTGTGTGTGTGTGTGTGTGTAGAAAGAGAGGTGAGTGTGTGTTTGTATATGTTGAGANGTGTGTGTGTGTGTGTGTGTGTGTGTAGAAAGAGAGGTGAGTGTGTGTTTGTATATGTTGAGAAAGAGACAGGAAGTGAGTGTGTGTTGAGAGAGAGAGAGAGAGAGAGAGAGAGAGCGAGAGCGCATGTGTTTGTGCTGAGGGGGGACGGGTTTAAGGATGAGACATCAAATTGAAAATTGGGTTTGGTTCTGAATCAAACAGACCTGATTCAGATTTAGATATTGTTCAGAATTGGTTCCCATCTGAGTAATATGGACCCAAATCTATCTCTGCCCCCAGTTCTGCTTCCCCCAGATAACTGCCTGGCACCTGCCTCCCCCAGAACCCTGCCCACCTGCCCCCTGCCACAGCAGCACTGGGGTGGGCAAGCAGGAGTCCACGAGAGGTGGGCACCAGACAAGGGTCTGGGGGAAGCAGAGCATGCCTCCTGCCCTCCCGCAGCAACACTGGCACAGGCAGGCAGTAGTCCAGGAGAGGTGGGCACTGGGCAGCAGTCCAAGGGAGGTGGGTGCTGGACAGAGGTCCAGGGAAGGCAGAGATGTGGGCAGAGGAACTGCGCAGGGGTGGGGAGAGGAGGGGTAGTTGATGTACTTACTAGGCTCACGGGTACAGCCACACCGGGAAGAAAATACACAGAAAATCACTGCACATGCACAACAATGGCCGCCATGACAGGGAATGCACAGACCAGCTGCCTTTTTCCAAAATGGCACTGATGATGCTGGCACCATTTTGTAAAATGGTCACGCATGTGCAGAATGGCCATGGTGGCCATTTTTGCACATGCACGGTGGGTTTTTTGTGTATTTTTTCCCAGCATGGCCTTGATAAGTGTGGTGCCCAATGTGGTGCCATGGGCTGCCGGTTCGGACTCCAGAGCCTGGTAAGTACATCGACTACCCCTCCCACCCCACCCCTGTGCAGCCCCCTCTGCCCCTGGGCAGTGGTCTGCCTCCCTCAGACCACTGCCCAGTGCTCACCTCCAATTGACTCCTGTCCACCTGTCCCAGTGCTGCTGCTGCAGCAGGTGCTGGGGTAGGTAGACAGGGGTCCAGGGGAGGTGGACGCTGGACAGGGGTCTGGTGGAGGCTGAGCTGGGGGCAGAATGCGTTTTGGCATGCCATGCATAAGCTGAAAGTTCCTTTGGTCCGTATCACCCCTGGCAGGTTCAGATCACTTTTTATCAATACAGTTAATCCAAAACTGGAGGAGCTAGGGGGTGATGTGACCATGAGGGGTCTGTCTGATATGTTTGACCAGTTTGTCAGTGCTTTGGTGTTGAGAACCAAGCCCAAATCCAGGAACTGGAAGGGGGCCACATAAAATCTTGCTGAGGGATGCATTTGGCCCCTGGGCCTGAAGTTCAGTTCCTTATCCCTGCTTTTATGGGGGGTGCTGTTGCTGTGTGTGATCTATGTTTGAACTCCTGTGTTGGGGGTATAATAGGGATATGTTCAAGAGAAGGAGGGTCCAGATCATGGATCTGTTCCATGGATCTTTCCCTATCCTTGTGTGCATGCCCTCATGTGTTTTAAATAACAGTCATTGCCTTTTAACCTGTTGGAAATACATTCCTTTGATTGCATCCCCCCTAAGCACCTCATACTGTTTGTTTGCTAGAAACACCAGGAGTAGACAGACAGATCAGGGAACCCTTCCCCCATCCTATCTGTCCTACTTCTGTCAGGACCTGATTGGTCAATCTCCTCCCCCAGGAGATTTCTCATCTCTTTGTGTCTCAGAGAGCTTCCTTCCTCCCTCTTGAACACACCTAGTCTTAGGACTTAGCATAGATGTAGGCCTTTCCTATCCTACATGTATTTCCTAATAAAGCTACTTAAGCTTAAGTATGCTTCCTGCCTGCTTATTGATGATTAGCTACTCACACTCCTCTGTAAACTCTGCATTGGGCAAATGGATGCAATGATCTCACAGTCCTTGCATTTCCAACAGGGTTATGGGCCCAGACACCCAAAAGGCAGCGCAGAGTGAGTAAAATTGAGTGCTAGCATTAATCTTAAAGGCAGAAAAGAAAAGAAAGATTTTAGTCTCTGTGACCATGGATTCTATGCTGAAGGTCTCCATTCCAGAGAGGCTCACTGGAGCAACAAACTATGAAGCTTGGAGTCATAATGCAAGGATGGCACTGGGAGGACAAGGCCTAAGGAAAATGCTGGAGTCCAACAGACCTACAGATGCAGGGGCAGCACAAGAACTCTGGGATGAGAAAAATGACAAAGCTATGGCAATCATCTCAATGTCGGTGAGTCAGCGTTTACATGTGCACATACGTGACAAGTTAACTGCAAAAGATATGTGGGAAATTTTACAGAGACTGTATCAAGGGAAGTCAAATATATCAAAGATACAAATGCTTAAAAGACTTTGTAATATGAGAATGGATGAGAGTGAAGATTTTTCAGCTCATGTTAATGGCCTGCTTGAACTAGTCAGGAGACTGGAAAATCAAAAGCTGAATTTACCAGATGAATTGATAGTGGCATTTCTGCTGAACTCTTTACCACCAACTTTTCAAACAGTCTGTCAGATAATAGAAATGCAGGATAACCAATCTTTGGATGTTGTTATTCAGAAACTTGAGGAATTTAATATGGCTCAAACTAATGAACAGCCAAACTTTTCCTCACAGCTTGCCTGCAAGGCAGCTGAGAACAAGAAGCCTTTTGCAAATTCAAAAGGATCTGCAAGAGTTAAGCGTTGCTTCAATTGCGGGGAAACCACGCATCTCGCATATCAATGCACCAAGCAAGAAGTTCCCAGCTTCTCTGCAAAGAACAAAGGGAGCCATGATAGGGCTTTCAGCCTGGTTGAGGAAAAAGCATCTCAACTTAAAAATGTGGAAGGAATAGAATGTGAGACTGCTTCACATGATTTCTTTGTTGATTCTGGAGCAACTAAAAATCTTATAAAGGACAAAGACAGATTTATTGATCTGGATAGGACTTATAGAACTCCTATAAGATTGGCTAATGGAGAGAAAGTTTATTGTCAAGGAAGAGGCAGGGCTAAACTCATATGTCATCTGGGAAACGGTGAGGAAATGAAAGTTACCATTGAAGAAGCTCTATATGTCCCAGAATTGGATCATAATTTTATAAGTGTCAAGTATGCTGTACAGAAAGGTTTTGCAGTGCATTTTGAAGGGAAATATTGCAGAATTTCAAAGGAAAAGGAGCTTTTTATGCGAGGAATGCTGGATTCAAATGGCCTATTCAAGGTAGATTGCTTGCAACAGGATCAGTATGCAAATGCTGCAAAAGATTGCAGACATAAGAACTGTGAAAGCAAATGGCACAGAAGGATGGGCCATAGAAATGCAGATGTGTTGCATGCACTTCCAGACCTAGTTAAACATTTTAAAATGAACTCATGTGCAACTAAAGATGAGAGATGTGTTTGCTGTGTAAAAGGAAAGGGAACTAGGCCCTCCTTTCATCAGAGCAAGGAGGAAGCCACACAGCACCCCCTACAGCTCATTCATAGTGATATCTGTGGTCCTATGAAGACAAAAACAATTGCAGGAAACCAGTATGCATTGACTTTCATAGATGATTTTTCCAAGTTCACGTTCACTTACTTGATTAAAGAGAAAAGTCAGGTGCTGGAGAAATTTAAGGAATATGTTGCAAGAGCCAGCAATAAGTTTGGAAGATCACCTCAGATCCTAAGGTCAGATAATGGAGGTGAATATGTTTCAAAACAGATGAAAGAATTTTTGAAGCAAAAAGGAATTGAACACCAGACAACCATCCCGCATACACCAGAACAAAATGGAGTAGCAGAAAGAAAAAATCGCTCTCTCATAGAGATGGCGAGATGTATGCTTTTGGATGCGAATCTGCCAAACAAATACTGGGGGGAAGCAGTAATGACTGCCACATACCTGCAGAACAGGCTCCCAACCAAAGGTGCAAAAGCAACACCTTATGAACTATGGCATGGGAACAAGCCCAGTGTGGGGCACATTAGAGTGTTTGGCTCTAAAGCCTATGCTTATATCCCAAAGGCCAAAAGGACCAAACTTAACACCAGATGTGAAGAAGGGATACTTGTTGGCTATGCACAAGGATGCAAGGGATACAGAGTAATGGACACTGACACTGGAAATGTGAAGATAAGCAGTGTGGTCTATTTTGATGAAAATGAAAAGGGAAGCACTGATCAAATGCCAGACCTAATGAGGCCAAGTTCATCAAGACAGAAAAAGACTGCAGAACTGCAGATAAAAGAGGAAGCTGAAGTTTCATTTGATTTGACCATGTTCAATCAACCTGAACCAGAAGGGGGCACTGACACCAACACTGATGCTGATGCTGAAACTGAAGCAGAACCAGAACTGGAACCAGAAGATAACACTGATGCTGATACTGAAACTGAAGCCGAAGCAGAACCAGAACCAGAAGTGAGACGTTCTGAAAGACACAACAAAGGAGTGCCAGCAGCGAGATTCTCCTATGCGGCAAAAGTGGAGGAACCACAGGAGCCCTCAACATGGCAAGACATTCAAAAGAATGCCAACCAGTGCAAGAAGCGCAAGAAGAAGAACTTGTTGAAGTGATTTATTGTCCTACAGAGGAAGTGATAGTGGATGTGCCCTGGGCCCCGCAATTTCTTAGGCCGGCCCTGGCTAGCATATCACTCCAAACATTGGCTCAGTTCTCTTAGCTGTTGTGCATAAAGCAAACCCAGCACTCACATGAGATCCCACTATAATCAGGTTGCAGAATAGGGTGCCAGTGTGTAGAGCTGGTGCATAAAGATACTGACTCTAGGCCACAATCCACAAACCCCTTGCTCCCACTGGGAATCAATGGGACTACGCTGAAGTAAATGGTTAGTGGGGTTGCAGCCCTAGGTTCCATTGTTATTTTTATCATAAAAAGAAAGAAAGGAAACTAGTGTTATAATTATTGGAGTATTAAGATCCCTGTAGGAATGACCTTTTTGTAAGCCATAAATACATATCATCTAAGCCTGACAGGAGTAAACTGAAGTAATCCCGCTGCAGCAATTTAACGGAAATATCATTTTTATTGATCGCAGAATACAAAGCTTCTTGGCTGCTTAATAAAATTGGAATCATCAATAAAAATAAACACTGAATTATTCTATGAGTGCTAGCACGGCAAAGAGAAATGCAGGGTGTGATCCAATTTGTTTGAGAGCATATTCGCGCATAGAGATGAAAATTCCCAGTCCAACAAGGGATATATTATATTATATTGCAGTTCAATACAGTTTGTTTTGACATGTAATTTTAATATCAAAATGCTCTACATTATTTATTTATTTTATAACATTTCCTTGTTCTTTCTCTTTTTCTTTTTTTTTCAGAGAGTGAATAACTCAGATAAAAACACAACCAAAGCAGAAAGCGCTTGGCTCTTCAGGATCTGGTATGGTTTTGACCACAAGTATCCTTTTAATCTCATGAGGCTATAGAAAGTCGTGTTGCTGCTGGGAACAAGTTGGGAAAACGCAAAGGTCTGGAGAAATATTCCTTTCTTTTATGTTAAATGAAAGTGTGAAATTAAATCACCTCTTCAGCAAGGGGACTAAATAATGAATCGGACTTCAAAGGAAGCGCCGAAACAGGAAAGTGCTGTTGTAGCACCTTTCTCAGTGAGTTTATAGGGAGCTAGATGGAATCGGGCTGGCAACACCTGCCTACATCAAAGTTTAGTCAGTGCTTAAAACAAATTAATCTTTCTCGAGTTCCTGGAAATAAAATGTGTGCAGGAACGAACCTGTCACAGTGTTATTATTAAAACTTAGGAGAGAGTGTACCCCTCGCGGAAGTGAGAGGCTAATAATAGTTATAGAAATACCAGGCTCTTTTCATCTGTCGATCTCAAAGGGCTTTCCAAGAGAGGGAAGGATCTCAACCACAGTTGACAGTTGAAGGGACAGAGGTGGTGAAGCACTGGCACTGCCCACACTTCCTCAACAGCCAGCAGAGCTAGATACCCAGGGAAATGGGGAATATTCTGCACTCTTGGTAGAATGGAGAAGTTACCTGTAGTTCATCTTGCCTGAGTACAGGACAGTACTAAGAGCCAGAAGAGAGTTCTTAAGGCCAGTTCATTGTCTTGCACCATGTGTTGTCATCATTTCCACGTATCTCTGACATGGTACCATTTTACATTTAGTTGTATGCATCTGAGTAAAAAACAGGGTGCAATGTCTTAGCTCCCCACTCATGTAGAGCAAGAACTAAGGGCCTGATCCAATGTACACAGAAGTTAATGTAGAGTCCTGCTATTGATTTCCATTAATGTGCATTTCAATTTCATTTTGATGAAAACTAATTCAACCAGCTCCAATTTTTATAGATTTTTTAAGAAGACACTAAGCAGGTATGCCTACAACACATTACCAAGGTAACCCAACAATGAAAAGAACTACTGATATTCCATTGTACTGGGTCATATCTGAATATAGATAGATGCTAAAAATTAGCTGTGTGGTTTTCAGATGAGAGTAAATGCAAATTAGGATGAGAACATCTACTATGGATGAAGTTTTGTTCTATGGAAAAAGCAAGTTTTATTAAATAAGCTTAATTCATAGTTTCCTATTTTTCAAACACAGTTCAAAATTCTGTGTGCAGTGCTGTAGAAAAGGGAAGAATGTGTTTAAAAATTAATGTTGAGTGCCATTTTAACTGGCTTTAGACACACACTGATCCCATTTCTTCGTCAGAAGGAAAAGTCGGAGACTGTCAATGTTTTAAAGGATACGAAACACAGCAGATCAATAAAGAGAGAAGACAGAACACGAGATGTTAAGAAATGAGACTAGGAGAAGAAAGGGAAGAGACAAGGTAGAGTAAAAAGGGGGAATTGGGAGTAAAAGAAAACAACAGGGAGACAGAGGAAGGGGTGTGCATGTCGTTTTCGTTATATCAATAACAAAAACTAAAATTGTCGTTTTCATTATTGCAATATCGAAAACGACAAAAAAAAAATAATGAAATCAATAACAACAACGAAAGTAATTATTGATTTTGTTATTGCCTGGCAGCAGCCTGGCAGCTGTTTTTTGGAGGGAAATGTGGAGAGGGGAGGAGGGAGCAGACTTCTCAGAGCCAGAAACAGTGTTGAACTCTTGAACTGGGATGGGAAGGACCTGATTGATGTATCTATGGCCAATGAGCAGCAAAAGCAGATCCCAGCAGTTGAATGGCACTCTGTGATTCCTCAATGCCTCTGCCTCCCAGAACCAATCATAACCACTTGATTCTGCCTCCCGGAACCAAACTAGGGGAAGGCACTGAAACCCTTAATATTGTAGGGCTGGGCTGCTTCACTCTGTGTTAGATCTCTTGCTTGTAAGGGTGTGTCAGCAGAAGCTGCTGGTGCTTGCACTAGAAATCCTCCCATATATATATTCCTTATTCCCTTCCCTACTACCCAATCCTTATTCCTTAGGTACAGAGAGAGAGAGAAAGAGAGATTAGAGATAGTAGATATACCTCTTAGTTTTCCTTTTCCCTTCACCTCTCTGTCTCCCCCATCCATATATTATATAATATATTATCCATATATTATATTTGAACAACCTCAATATCGCTCATCTAAAAGTGGCCTCTGTATATTAGTTGTATATACAGAGATTAGATATTTAGATGCTAGGCTATTTTATTATATATATTAAGATTATAGGAGAGGAACATTTTGTAATATACATAGGTTAGGTTTAGCTTAGATTCTGTATATATTATATAAATAAAACTACATATTGCGTAGTATATATTATTATGTGCAGTTCTTTCTGTATCACAATGAGAAGAGGGAGGAGTTCAATTTCTGACAACAATTCTTCATTGGCACACAAAATAGATACTGATACCAAAAATAAAATCTTTGTTTGAAATCGGTACTGATACCGTTAATGACAACAATAACGAAAAATGACATTTCATTATTAACAAAAACAAAAATGACACATTTTGGAAAACGATAACAAAAACAAAAAAACGACATGGAGCCCTGGCGCACACCCCTAAGAGGAACATTAAAAAAGAAGGTGAATGTCAGGAAGAGGAGAAAACATTGATATGAAAAGAACAGAGGCAAATCAAAAGGGAAAGGGAAAGGGAAAATAAAAAACAATGGACAAGTTAGTGCGTTGAAGAAAGCAAGAAAAGAGAAGAATAGGAGAAAATGATGAGAGAAGTGGACACACTCATTACTGGGATGAGGTAGAGCTGGGAGGGAGGTGTTTCCTTCTGGGGAGGGTTTATTTGAGTTGAGGAAGTGGGGTGGGGGGGTTCCCACCTGCCTCTATTACCAATCTGTCTTCAGGAATGCCAGGCTCAGGGCGTAATTTCCAGCCACCTTTCCTCCTAGGGCCTTTTGGCCCTCTGAGGTTTATTGTGCTTGGACGGTGGGGAGTCTGGGGACTAGTCATCCAGAGCCAGAGAGGGTGGCAGAGAATGGGTCGTTTGGGGCATGCAGAGATATGGTGTGGGGTGGGTACAATCAGGGACATCAGGAGAAGAACTTAGGCTGTTTTCAGACGAGCAGCAGAATCTAGCACATTAAAAAACGCACTTTGAGAAAAGTTGCACGGGGGGCTTTTAGACGAGCCAGAAGTCACCAGCCGTCATTGGAATCGCGGCTTGCACATTATTTTTAAAGCGTATTTGAACAAGCTCAATATCGCTCATCTAAAAGTGGCCACAGTGTCTGTTCCCATGTCCCACTCTCCTGCTGTCTCAGAATATTTGGGGGTTGCGGATGGTGGGACCCATGATCTGAAGCTGTTGCTACTTAATATTAGGTTAGTGGCTAATAAGACATCAACCATCTTTGATCATATTCTGGATGAGACTACTGATCTCATATGCATTACAGAGACCTGGCTGAATGAGACATCTGGGCCTATATTGTCCCAGATGGTGCCTGCCAGGTACTCGGTACAACACCAGCATGTACAGGGTTTGTAATGTGGGACTGCCCCCACTCTCACCCCTGCATTTTTGCCGGTGATTGTGCAGAGGATTGGAGAGCCAGATTTCCCTACTCTTCAATCCTCCACAGGATCACCTGTCTTGGGTGGCTTCAACATACACGCTGAGACTGACTTGGGGCTAGAGCAGGACTTCATGGCCTCCATGAAAACCATGGGTCTGTCCCAAAAAATATCTGGCCCAACACATGAAGCGGGACACGCATTGGATCTGATGTTTTGGTCTGGCCTGGAAACAGGGGTTCTGATTATTGGGGGTTATGTTACAAGATCATTGTCATGGTCAGACCACTTCCTCCTGAAGACCCAGATCCTGCCCTCCTATATCTTTGTTGGGCTGGTGGACCAGTTAGGTTAGTCTGCCCCCAGAAACTAATGAATCCAATTGGTTTTCAGAACTCTTTGGGAGATTTACCCACTGACCTTGATGGCTATTCTGAAGATGACCTGATCCCTTTGTGGAATGACATCCAGACCATGGCCATTGACACAGTTACAACCAGGTGTCCACTCCCACCATTTTGGCAGCATAGGTCCCCCGGATATACGGAGGACCTGAGGCAGCTGAAGGTAAAGGGGAGGCAGTTCGAGTGCAGGTGGCGCTCAATTCATGCTGAAGCCGACTGATTGCAGCATAGATCATTTTGAAGGACTATGCCATGGCTGTGATGGTGGTGAAGAAAACTTTCTTCCCCACTATCATAGCATCTTCAAAGTCTCATCCTATGGAGCTGTTTTGTGTGGTTAATGGCCTGATTAATCCAGCCTGTCTCTCCTGTGTATTAGAGTCATCAGTTGTCCACTATGACATTTTTATTAACTACTTTGCAGACAAAATTGCTCGTATTCACCATGACATGGGTGCTGTTATTTTAGCTTCAGAGTCAGAGTCTGGGGCTGTGGAAGCTCATCCATATCCTGTTTGTTTCAATCAGTTTCTATTAGTATCACCCACCGATGTGGGGAGCATGCTTGGAGTGATGTAGGCAACCAGTTGTGAATTAGATCCTTGCCTAGGCTGGCTGGTGAACGCCAGCCGGGAGATATTGGGATTCTTGCTGGCTGGGGTTGTCAGTGTCTCTCTTTAGGAAGATAGGTTGTCAGACACCCTCAAAACTGTGGCTCTCCAGTCCCTGCTCAGAAAAACGTCTTTGGACATTGACTCCCCAGTTGGCTATTCCACAAGGGAAGGTTAATGAAAGGGTGGTTGCCCAGCTGCTTCAGAGCTCACCTTTATGCTGTCAGATACCTGGACCCATTTCAGTCAGACTTTTGTCAGGGGTATAACTTGGAGACTGTATTGCTGCAGAGCAAAGGGCGAGTAAAAGAACATTGCCTTCTTGGGATTATGTTGTGGGGCTAAGATATCCAAAATGAGAAACAACATCTAACCTGAATTCAGGAGAATCACACACACACACACACCCCACCGCCTTTTTGTGCTCTCTGTAGATAGTTTGACTTCTAATTTTTTTGCATTTCAAAAAGTGATTTCTGAAGCGATCACAAAGGCCCTTTTCACCTGGGCCTGGGAGGAGCCACAGTGCGGGGGGATGGGTGGAGACTGCGGTGGGTGTGCAGCACGTCACACGGATGGACACCTGTCTCCACCAATCTCCACGCACAGAGGCATGTCCATTTAATCCAATGCCTCTATGCATGGGAGATCAGTGGAGATGGGTGGAGCGCGGGTGCCGCTCACCCCCCCCCACCGGCAGTCACATGGATGCCCCCCCGCTCGCCCCCCCAATCGCTCATGTGGGCTGGGGGGGGGCATCTCATGTGAAAAGGGCCTAAATGAAAGGAAGTTTACATCTCAAGTAGCAATTTCTCTTCCAGTCATAGCAATAATCTCTTTCCAGCATCTCATTTTCAGAGACCGTCGCCCAGCCATTATTTTACAAATGTATTTTCATTAAAAAATATTATCCTTACATCTTATTTATGCTGACTACTTATGTTTCAAATCCCTGCAGAGAATTACAGTTCTGTCGGTGCAAGCATTAGTGGGCTGTTCTGAGCATTTCTACAGTGTGTGTCACTATTTTGTTTCTGAAAGATGTTTCTATTCCTTTGAGAGAGATAAATTAACCAGCCAAACTTTTCTGCAATATCTGTGTCCTTCTCTTAACAATGTTAAGAAGTGGTGCTGCTGAATTCAAAAGACCATATTAATACAATAGTCATGTAGTGTGGTATTTGTGCCACGTATGGGATTGCACAATGGATTATGGTAAAATCTTCAAAGAAAGAATACTGAAAAGTAATCATTCTGACTGGTTATCCACTTAGGAAAGGACTATGCCCGGGATATGTCTGTGGCGTGACATTTGATCTCAGGCATTAATACTTATATATCCATTCTTTGGGTAATTACAGCTCTTCTGTCTAATTTTGGGAGCAAGGGGATGTATAATTGTACTGATCAAAAGGTTTACATGTTATTTCCAGTCATTCTGAATGATACTTATACCTTTTTGTTTGTTGTTGTTTTTAAAAAGAATTGGATAAATATTTGAAGGATAGGTTTTTAGTCACGACCTCTGTCAAGATTAATCGAGATCTCTCACCATTGGGAATCAGGAGTGAATAGCATGAAATGGATCACCCTGTTATGATCCATTGTGCACTTCTCTGAAGCAATTAAACCTGCCACTGTCAGAGACAGGAGGCTGGGCTAGATGGGCTATTGGTCTAACCCAGTATGGCCCTTCTTATGTACTTATGATAACAGTGGGTCTATTCAAAAGAAAGTGCATGACTTGGAGAACAAACTTACTGTGCTATTTGTAAAACAGGGGTGGCTCATTTTGAAAGCAATTACAAGCCCCTTGGGCTAGGGAGGAGGCTTGCTTGGAAACAAGTGAGGGGATCCATGTAGAATGGGGGAAGGGATATCAAGGATCTTAGCCGTATTCCTTCTGAGCACACTCCTTCAATGGTGAAAGGTAAGTCTTAACTGCGAGACCAAACAAAAAGTTATAACACAGCAAAAAAAAACACACATCGAAGTGCAGTGTGGTACTGTTTCCATAGAGGATGGATCCATTAACATTAATGGCAATTAGCCAAGTAAGTTGGAGGTTGTAACCTCTGACTATCGGAAGCTGTGAGTGAACAGTAGGGAATGGATTGCTCAATTATGACCTGTTGAGTACACCTCCTAAGTTACCAAGAATGGCTACTGTCTGAGACAGGATGCTGGGCTCGAAGGACCATTGGTCTAACCCAGTATGGCACTTCCTATTCTTATGTTCCTGCACATGCCTGCCAGCAAAGCTACCTCTTCCTTCAGACCCCCTTCAATGGACTAGATGGTGCTTATATGTTTCTTAGACATTTATGGGCAGAGAGATAAGGAGTCCTAGGTTAATGTTTTCCCTTCAAGACCAGATGGAGCATGTATGAACGCTTTATGTCCCAGAGCTTGTTACCATTGGTATTTTAGTTTATTTAGCTTCTTGAAGGGCAGTTAATGTATTCGTATTTAATATAGCAACATTTAGCAATTAAACAAGCACAGTGATTGATGTTTTTTGTTGTTTATATCAGCAGTAAAATTGTTTAGCACAAAAGGAGTGCACTGTAGTTGTCTAGTGGTGTGTTCACAAAAACACAACTGCTCCTAGGTTCTTGAGCTAGAGGAATTACTGCAGAGTAACTGCTTCCTTCCTTTTCTGTCCTCACAAACAGAATCAGGGTTTAACTAGCTCCTCTAATCCTTGACACTGCACCTCTGTTGGTTGGGCAGTAGGTAGGCATTTGTATCAGAGGGAAGAAAAAGGAGACAAGGGGAGGGAAAATCACAGAGCACCAAAATGCTGTGACTGATGCTGGGAAAGGGGAGGACTACATAGAGCAAACCAGAAGTGCTGCCCTCAGATTCGTACAGATGAACACATTCTCTGGAATAGGACCTTCTCTCCTTGGATCACCACTAAACAGCTTGGTCTCTACTTATCTGAAAGACTGCCTCCTCCCTAATGCTGCATCATGATTCCCAAAGTCAACTGAGAATGACCCTTGCAAGTTCCATCAGTGCATCAAATCAGTATGGCAAGGGCATGCAGAGAGGCATTCTCAGTAGCTGCTCCACATCTATCGAACTTTCTTCCCCTGGAGGCTCACCGCAGCCCAGGGCTATGCGTTTCCCAGACAGAATGTAGGGTGTTTGTATCTGATCAGCTGTTTGACAGATAAGGATAACATCTTGGGGGGGAATTGGTTTCTCAGGGATATTTAGATTTGTATATATTTTATTTTATGTCATTTATCTTATATCTGTTTTATGTGTTGTTACTGATGCTGAGCCTTTGGCATAGAGTGGGATCCAAATGCAAAGAAACAAGTCACCAAGCTTTCTTGCAGAGGTAACTATGCCCTCCCCACTTTATTCCATCTAGTTGTGTGAAGAGTAAAGTTAGCTGAAGGAGGAATACTACTTTGGACAAAGTGCCCATGTGAACAAACCCTAAGGGAGAGACTGTGTATTTGTAAGACAGCTAAAAACAAAGGGTAAAAACAGAAGTGACAGCAGAGCGCAGCAACCCGGGTTGAGTTGCTGCTGCACTGCTGACCCGGTCGAAGTCAGATTGGGGAACCAACCACATGTGACTCCCACCAGAGGCTGTCCTGGGCCTGACCCCATGCTTCACCCAGTGCCCCACCCCTCACCATGATGGGCAGTCATGGCGGCCAATCATGTACCATTATAGCGGCCTATTCCAGGACAGGTCATGGCATACCCACTTTGCCCCGAACTGACCCCGGTGGGGAGGGGGGATGGTAGCCTGGGTTGTGACTTCGACACGTTACCAAGTGACAGCCCGGGCTATCTGCCGACATGCCTGGGGTCAATCCAAGCAAACATCTGCGGGCCTGAGCACAAACATGACAGTGGCCTGTGGGCCACAGCGGGACAAAGCTGGCCACAGTGGGTCACTGTCATGTTTGTTTATACCCAAAGAGGCTGTTCTTTTCCAGGAACATCCCAAGACAGGGACAAGTCACTTCCTAAAAGTGTGTTGTCACAAACACACCAGATCTGGGGGTTTTACTCTAGAGGAGTTACTCTGGAATAACTACCTCTCTGTGTCTCTGGTCTGCGGAAAAGTAACCAGTGGTTAAAAACTTTACCCCTCTCTGGGTACTTGTAGGGATCTGTCAAGATGGGTGGGGTAACAACCAGTCACTGAGGCAGAGATGCTGTGAGAGTGCCAGGGCCCATGGGACTTGAACCTGGGCCCCTTAGCAGCAAGTGCCCTGCTTGGTGAGCCATCTGAGAGCAGCAAACAACTCTCGTCTGAGCATCCAAATCCTTTATGCCTGGCCCAGAGTGAAGAATTGAAGTCTTAAGAATTGACTATTGGAACTGATGACCCAAACTCCATTCTGCCAGGAGAAGCTACATTCAGCAATAGTGACAAAGATAGTGAGATTTTCTTGAGTGTTTGTTCCTGAGTTAGAATGATTCATCAGTCTGATTAGCTTCTCTCAACAGTCTGAAGGAGAGTTATCTATAGCCTCCCTCTCTCTCCCTTTGATTCAACCAAGAATTGTATTGAATTGAAAGACCTCCAAAGTCTATCTTGTTTTATTTACCAATTCCTGGGGGGTTGTTGTTTTTATCCTTCCTCTCGTGCATTGTAGGTGGATAACAGACAAGCAATAGCACTTCTGAACTGAAATTAGTGTTATACAGGAGCTTGAGAGCACCGTCATTCTCTGGCTTACTGGGAGCAAAGTTCCACATCCTAGAGGAAGCTTTGACAATCAAAGAAAATTTCATCCTAGGATCCTGAACTGATCCTTCCTTATATTATGAGCTGCCACAGACATATTGCAGACCAATGGCTTGTCAAGAGATACTTTAGAAACAGTAGATCTGAAATGAATATTTATAAAAACGAATAAACCTTCAAATGTTGAATGAATGAATCAATATTTCTTTGTTCAAGCCAAAGGCCATAACAAAATTAAAAACAGACCAATTAATATGATATACCTACAAATTTAAATACATAAGGGAAAACATTATCCCCTTTAACAAATACATTACCCCTTTTATTAAATACATAATGGAAAAACATTACCTCTTTTGTCAAATCTATACACAGCAAGCAGGTATTCTAATTTTGAAAGCTGCAAATAAAAACTTAGGCGCCTGCATTGTAATAAAAGGATTTCTGCCCTGCAACAGAGACAGAAGCACCTCATGCTGCAAGCAAGAGGAGAAAATTTAAAAAATTGAATTTAAAAACATAATGAGGATCATTGTACAAATCACAATTGAAAACAACATGTGCCAAGGATTCATTCGCCTCCTGCTGACAATATTGGCACAGGGTGATTTCAGACGAGACGGGACGGCATTCACCCCGTCCCGGAATCACCCAAATGATTCCCCGCCAGGATCACTCTGTCACGTCCAACAGACGTGCCAGCTGATCCCGGCGGGGAATCGGGTAGGGGGTGGGGCTGCGTGGTGTAACGTGTGGCCGCTCGGCCCCCACGCTCCCCCGCCACCCGCCCTTTGGGGAGACGGGTGGGCACCGCGGCCAATGCGGCCGCAGCGCTCGCCCGAATTGACCACGGCCCAGAATTCCACCGGGGATTCTGGGCCGTGGTTTCCATCCAGACAAGACAGGCCCCTTCATCGCGGCGGAGAATCGCATTCACCATGCAACTGGCGCCGGCCCCGCCGGTTCTGCCGATCATGTGGTGAATGTGATTCCCCGCCGTGATTGACCATGGCAAACATCTGGGGGGGAACTTCCAGTTCCCCAACAGACGTTACGGGACCATTCCCCACCACAGGGTATTGACTGTGGTTGAGCGTGATCTCGTAACGTCTGAAAATACCCACAGTCTCTGATCATAAGGAATCCCATATAGCCTACCCTCAGTTACTGCAGAGGGAAATTGACCTAACCTTGCTAAGGTAAATACATGCCAGAGCTTCCAAATTGAGAGAGAAACAAAATATGATAGCTCCTTAGTCACCGAGGCAAGCTCCCTAAATAAAGATGAAATCTTTGGGGTCATAATAGCAGCCAACACATTCTGTTTCTCTTGATCACCGCTTTATCTGCAAGAGTGCATTCGCAAGACCCAAGAGGAGCAGATATTCCTTAGAGAACCACAATTGTGACAAGAGCAGAGCCACCCCAACCATCCATGAGCCACTATTCATCATATTCAAAGCTAAACCCACCAGAGTCCCTAGGTGCAAAATTGACTCAAAGCCAATTTTTAAGACTAACTTTAATCAAAGATGCCACTGGGCAGAGATGAGTCTGAGATTGCAGTAGGGCTATAGGGTATTTTGCGTGACATGCAAGATGGACCAAATAAACCTATTCTGAAGCACATCTAACTGGTTTATATCTATATCTGAGCCCCATACAGCATCTGTGGTAGTGCCTTGTCAATGATATATTCTCAGGGCTGGACTAGCCAATTTGCCACCTCGAAAATAATAAAATCCCTTTACCGGTATTGCTAACCATACATTGAATTTGTACTGTTCAGCCTAAAACTGACAATGGCCCTTTTTAAATGGAGCACCCCCGCAGCGGCGGTCCATGGGTGCACCACTGTGAAGGCAGTGCAGGACAGTGGGTCAAGATGGGTGCACACCCATCCCTCATGCATCCCCATGCATGGAGCAACTACTATTTTGGTCAATTGCTCCATGCGTGCGCAGCGAGTGGAGGTGCGGGAGCACACCCGCCCACCCACCCGCCGTGGCATTCAGATGAGAGGCACCCACTCATGCCCATCATGTGGTCATGTGCAGGCATGAGCGGGTGCGTCTTGTTTAAAAAAGGCCAAAGTGGATAACTGCTATTCCTTTCTGTTTCATTGGATACCCGTTTCAGATATTTTGGTTTATTTTGGTATTTCAGTTACTTCATTTCAGCACTATAAGAGTTAGTTCGTGGATACAGCAACCAAAACAAGGGAGTAACCAAAATCCTAGTGCTGTGCACAGGGACAAGTATTTGTATCTGTATTTGTGTTTTAGTATTTGTGTTTACTTATATTTGTATCTCTGCCCATGTTTGATACATTTTTACCATTGCCGTCAAAGTGGAAAACACAATGATCACAAGGCCCTGTGTATGGATTATTTTGGTGCAGAAGTGCAGTAAGGCTCTGCAAGTTTGATAGGCCTATAAGGAAAGAAAAATAAGGTTTATCATGGACAAAGATACAAATACAAACTGCTGCTAAGTCTGCTACTGATTTAAAAACACTGGTTTGGGGGAGGATGGAAAATACAGCTGGCTTGGTGGGGAGGCTGTTAACTTGGGGGGTAGGAGCAGGGCATGGATCTGGCTCAGAAGGGGTTGCTGGCTTAGGGAAGAAGTCACTGTTTTGGGGCATGGGACTAAGTTCAGGGCTTGTGGGGAATGGGGGTGTAGTCTCAGGCTGGCACAAGAGTGTCACTTCTTGG
>QEPC01011163.1:1804310-1824035 GCA_003113815.1 Sphenodon punctatus
GCTTAGGGATTCACCATTTCTTTCTGGCTTAGCTGGTCTCCACTGGGCTGGGGCTGGCTGCAGTGCTGGAGACTGCAGTTTTGAGGCAGCAGCAGCCCCTGCAGGTGAGGAGGACTCACTACAGGCTCCCCAAACAGGTGGCTGAGAGTCAGTGAACAGTCCGGTTCTAGGCTGGATATGTGCTGCAGTTATGAGGCCCAGTTTGAGACCTGACTGAGATACCATTTTTTCAGGAATTTGGGGGTTCACTAGTCAGAACCCGAATATGCAGTCCTAGTATTCGTGTTTGCAATATGTGACTTGAACAGATCTTTTTGTGTTTGCGTTTTATCGAAACCAAAATGCACAGCCCTCCAAAATACCAAAATAACTGAATAACCAAACTGAAATAACAAAAAAAAATTAAATTAAAAATGAAATGAACAAAGTAATCAAACAAGAATACCCAGATAAGTGAATATGCAACTACCCTTTTTGGTTGTTCATATAATTCATATATTTGGATAACTATCTGAACATTCTAATAATATCTGTGAATACAAAATCTTGTGTTTGTTTCAGCTCTGTTGGACAGCTTTCTTAGACACAGAGGTGAGGCTCACACACAATAAAACTAACAGCAACAAATGCATTTGCACCTGACCCACTTCAGAATCCATTTGAACAACCTGTTAAGAAGCATTTAATCTGGGTATAAAGAATGGCTAGTGAAAACTTGTTTTGCTACAGAAAAGCAACTTGGTCCTCCTGATTTGGGGCCATTTCATTTACTGGTTCTTTTCAAGGACACAGGACAACAGAAATCCTGAAAATAAACCTAATAAATAAACATACTTAATGATTAACCAGAATAATAAGTGACCTCAGTTTGTCCTCCATTCAGAAGGAAACCAGGGATAAACAATTCTTAAATGATTCTGCCCTGAATATGCAAACGTATTCTCATTTACACAGTTCCTCTCATGGCAGCTCTCTTTGTTAATATATTTCCATCCAAATATTTTCATAGACAGGAGAAGCAATCAGCATTGCTCTATGTTATGCAGCAGTCAAAACAGTTGAAAATATGAAAATCACAGGGCAATCTTTAACAAAGTATTCTTTGTTAATTGGACATAAGAAAGCAGATGACATTTATTTTAAACTTTTACCCAATTTTTTAGATAATAAGGGAGAGACCCCTGTAATCTTTCAATTGCATTGTACTCAGTCTTTGCTTGGAAAGCATGCCTTGAAATGTGATTGCCATTCACTGTTCAAATAGTATCTCAAAATACTGACATGTCATTCAAAATGTTGCTTATAAGAAGGTGCCAATGGGTGTTTAAATGTATTTAGTATAATCTCCCATACCTGGACATCTGGGGGGCCATGATTTTGGTCCAGATTATAGATTTCCAGAAGTAGGAGGGTGATAAAAAGAGATACAGAACAAGTCCAGAATAAAAAATAATTCCAATACTGGTATTTATACCTTGATGTCAAGGAATTTAATTTGCGGCTTTAAAAGAATGTGAGACCAGCTTTAACCCACAAAATGTCGTGTCTGAATCCTGCACACGAGATTTGTACACACTGTGTGATTTTATGCCATGTGTGCACCACACACGTCTAAATGCAACCTATGAACACTTGCCGTATATTACAATTACCACCTACAGACTCCAGTGGAAACACCACTAGTTTACCTCTGGTTTACCCATTGGCAGATTTTTCATGATGTCTGAACATTCCTACTCAGATGTTTTCCCTGGTGCCTCTACCATCAATGACTTTGAGGACTCTCTCTGTTGTTGGTTCCCTGGAGGGATACAAAGTCTTGCTGGCTCCCTGGGGGGTTGCTAACACCTGGCTCTCCCTCCTCTGCAGGTATTCCTTCTAGGGCCAGGCCCTGGGGCCGCCAGCCCAAAGGGTGACACCCAAAGGGTGTCGGCCATTGTTGGGGGCATTTGTGGGAGTCATGGTGACCAAGAGATTCTGTCCATGATCCAGCAAGCTACATCAGTGGAGCACTTTGGCAGATGCTGAGGAGAGAGAGGAGCTAAGTCTCTGGCAAAGACTGTGTCCGTTGCCCTGATTGGTAACCCCTGGTGGGCTCTACCTATTTCATTCATTTTATTTTATTTTATTTTATTTTATTTTCTACTTTCTTAAACTACACTTTCCAGGACTTGATTGTATATACTATCCTGCTCAGTATTCCTGGGGAAGAGCTGGCTGTTTGCTGGCCCGCCACCAGGTGATTTCACCCAGAAACCTGTGTGTTGTGTTTTTTTGCCTGATGCCGGCTGGGTGCTTGTGCTTCTTGTTGATAATGGGGGACCTGTGTGAAGTGTTGGTATTTGTATATGCTCTTCAGGGGCCAAGCTCTGCCAAGGTAAACCCTGAGAAGAGCAAGGCATTGAGTTTACTTTTTGTATGCTCTGCAAAGACCAAGCCCTGGTGGGTTACTTTGAGTAAGCTAGTCTTAATTGACATATATTTTTCCTTTGGGGACCAGTTCTTTTGGTGCTCATCTCAATAGGAGTCACATACTAACTTGGGTTTTGTATAGTGTGCTTGCTGTGGTCCAATTGATTTCCAATTTACTTGCCCTGGTTTTGGCAAGTTCCTGGCATTTGCTATACCATTATGAAACTGCACTCTAGGTTACTTACCCCTTCTGCAGCCCCTTCAGTAGGGAGTGAGTTCCCCGGGTATTATTTTAGGACCTCTAAGAAATCTTCATCCTCAATTCAGATTAAATTTACACATTTTTTTTGCTTCTAATCCAACTCCAGTTAGCTCACAAGAACAGGGTGTTCTAGATCGTCCTGTTTGGCAGAATATTTATCTACAATCACTCCTTGAGGAAGATAACTTTGATCTCCCAGTGTAGCTGATTCACTTAGAACAGTCTATTAAATCATTAGCAAGCAATGTTAGATCCTACAAGCTGTGTAATGAGTCAGTCTTGTATATTAGGTTTAGGGAAATAGACAAGAAACTAGATGAGTTTACAGACCATATTTTTCAAATGAAGGTCCTGGTGGGAGGACTTTGGCTGAAATTTTCCAACGCCCTGAGGAATATAGTTAAAGCTGAAGTTCATTCTGCCACATTGTTTGATTGCTCTACTCAGACTATAGCTACTATGGTGACTAAAGCCACACAGGCAGAGGGAGGTCTCTCTGCCCATCTAGAAGATCTTCATTCTCCTTTTAGTAGGAGGGTTTCAAATCACCCGGGCATGATAATTCAGGCAACTAATGTCCAGAGGTCATTTTATGGAGGTGTAAAGAACAATCTATCGGACTTATTATCTCAAGATGACTATTTGTCTGTTCCCCTAGAGATGAAACGTGAGACTGAGTCATCAAACAGGAGGTGATCTGAAAGCTGATTCCCTTTGAAAGGACACAAGATACCCAAAAGCAATAGGCTCCAGTCTTAATCTTCAACATTAGCAAGAAAAGGAAATTTTGATGTCTGTCTCAAGAATTAGACATCAGATTGGACAACTTTAAGGATTTAATTAGGTTTTATTTAAGGATGGACTTGAAATCAGAGGATTTTCATTTGGTTCTCCCCTTGTGCAATAGGAGTCAATTTCTTTGTTGGGAAATTTCATTTGCCAACAAAGTAGAGGCTATTCATATTTGGGAGGCATGTAGGGCCTTCAAAGCCTTGGGGATATTTTTGCAGAGGGTAGAGAACTCCTTAGCATGGGCAGTTCTATGCCCTAGAGGGCTGAGGCATCTGATACTACAATTGCCAAACTCCCTTGAGGAATGACTGGAGGCAACTTAGTGCAGCAACAGCTACCATTCTTGATATTTCTTTAGTCTTTTCCAATGAGGAATTAACTCCTATGAAAAGGCAGGCTACAGTATGGCTGACCAGGGTTGGGACTGGTTTGCCGGAGGACTGGGGTTCATTTATACCTAGACCCTGTAGTAACGAGGGTACATTTGATAGTAGTATTTTGCTTGGTAGCCAGAATGGGGTAGTCAGAAGAGGTTCTACTGGAAATATTGAAGGAAATGTCTGACTAGGGTTGGAAGCTGTGTTGAATATACCTTTGATTTCTTGAAATACAGAAGGTCTTAAGAACAAGATTGTGGACAAAGAATGGCTTGATCTTTACATACATTTTCCATACTTTGTCTTCAGGAAACCTGACTATCAGCAGAGGAAGGCAAGTTGCTTGAAGCTGTAGGGTACCAGTTTTTTTCTAATTTTAGAGTAAAGGAGAAGAAGAAGGGTTGGACAGTAGGTGGGGTTGCCATTCTGATTTCCCTGAGTCGTACTGGTCTTTGTAGAGCTGTCCTGACCAGTTTGAAGAATGTACTGGTGATAGAATGGCTACCAGGCAGGAACGGCCTCTACTTGATTATTAATGTATATGTTTCTCCAGCAACCTCACCATTTTATTTTAACAATATCTGTTTCAACTTGATAATTTATTTGACCACATGGAAAGTACTTTCCCCAAGGAAATCTTTATTTTAGTGGGTGATTTCAGTGCCAGAACAGGTGCCCAAAGCTTAGAACAAGCTGATGAGAATTTGTTGAACATAATGGAGATCCTTTTCGGGTCGTCTAAACATTTGGTGGTTAATGACACAGGAGAACTTTTGCTTGAGTTCCTGGGTCATCATACTTTGATTATCTATAATGGGGGAACAGACACAGATCTGTTTGGTGATCACACTTATGACTCCCCTATTGGATCTAGTGTGATTGATTATTTCATCACTTCTGTCTTCTCCTTCAAACTGATTACTGAATTTGCTATTAGAATTAGACCAGAAAATAGTCATCATCCCTAATGTTTGGGAATTATGAACAAAGCCCCTACAGCCGAGTGCAACCACGTATTACCATCCTGCAAAGCCGGTCAGCCAGGAAAGCTCAGGGTTAAGTGGACAAACAAGTCTCTTTTGAAAACCATGAATTTGCTGTATACTCACAGAATGACTCAAATAAGAGACAAAATTCTGGCAGCTGATTTTTGTGATTCCCCTGAGATAGCATATGAAAGGTGAGTGACTATCTTGGAGGGAGCTGTAGTTAAATCTGCTCCTACGAGGATTAAGCCACATATCCCTCCCACCCGGAAAGGGTGGTTTGATCAGGAATGTCGGGAGGCCAAAAAGGAGTTGCGGATGCTTAGAAAAGCTTGGTATCGTCAAAAAGATCCAGCTGCCTGGGATATTTTTAGCAAGGCCAGAAGGGCCTACAAAAAACCACTTCATGGTAAGAAAAGGCTCAGATTAGCATCTGCATGGGCTGACCTACAGGTAGCGGCTTGTTTAAGGGATTTATCCAGGTTTTGGAAAGTTATTGCTTCAACCTGTAATGTGAAGGAAGGTACTGGGTCAACGCCTGTTAATGAGGAGGAATGGATCCAGCACTTTGGGGAAACTTTTGGTGGCCCCACTAATGCACAGATTGATATTGAATTCCTCATTTTCCCAGTACCTGCCAAAGAGGACCTAGAGGATACCTCTTTGCCTGCACTTACAGAGGAGCAGGTTAGTCAATACATTATGACCGTAAAACCAGGGAAAGCACCGGGTATAGATTGTATACCACCCAAAATTTACTGGGACTTTGTTTCTTGGTGGGCTCCTTTGTTGGAGGTTATTTACACTGTTTAACCTGCATAGATATCTTCCTGCCTCTTAGAGTTCAGCAATTATAGTCCCAATTTTTAAGAGGGGAAATAGATGGAATCCTGCCTGCTATAGACCTATTAACTTACTCTCAATAGTTGTCAAGATCTACTCCTGCTTGCTCTTAGAGGAACTGCAAGTTTGGGTGGAAGAAAACCATCTCCTGGCAGAGGAACAGGCGGGTTTTCGGCAGGGTCGGTCTGTTTTAAATAACTGCTTCACCGTCATGCATCTGATAGATAAGTATGCTTTTGTTTGAGAAGGTAGATTGTATGTGATTTTCATTGATTTCTCCAAAGCCTTTGACATGGGGTGTTTTCAGACATTACGGGGCCGGTTGGCCCCGTACCAAAAACAACCAAATCATCCCCCGCCGGGATGACCCCGTCACGCCATATCAGACGTGCCGGGGGATCCCGGTGGGGAATCTGGGAGGGGGCGGGGCCGGGCGGCACAACGTGCGGCCACACAGCCCCGCCCCTCCACGCTCCCCACTGCCCACCCTCTGGGGAGACAGGCAGGTGGCGGGGTCAATGCGGCCACAGCGTCTGGCCGAATTCGCCACGGCCCGGGATCCTGCTGGTGATCCCGGGCCGTGGCGCCCGACCAGACATGATTTATTTTTTTTGTCCCCACCGGGGATCACTTTCACCATGCTTCCCGAGAAATTCCCACGGCTCGCCCGGGAAGCGTGGTTGAAAATGACCCCGTGTGGGTATTGACCGTGGCGAACATCTGGTGGCCGCCAAACAGACGTTCGAGGCACAGTGACCACAGGTGGGTATTCACCGTGGTTCACTGTGATCTCGTAACATCTGAAATCACCCATGGTGAACAGAGGGAAGCTTTGGGCTAAGCTGATGGATATGGGCATTAACCGCCATCTCTTAGACATGATAATTCGATTGCACCAAAACACTAAGGCCACTGTAAGACTGAATTTTGATGGCAACTTCTTCAGGTTTTTTTCAATTAAGACTGGAGTAAGACAAGGTTGTTTTCTGGTGTCCTTACTTTTCAATCTTTTTATTAGTGATTTGGTAGATTTGATCAATAGGGCTGCCAGGACACCCCCCAAGATTACTGGTAAACCCTTGTCTATTCTGATGTATGCAGATGATGTACTGCTGCTTTCCGAAACTCAAAAAGATCTTCAGAATTGTTTAAATCATCTACGTCAATGGATAACGACATGACGATTAACCCCCCAGAAATCAGAAGTGATTTTTTTGGAGCACTCTTGAGTTAAAAGTAGATGGTCATTGGGTGAACATCATTTACCCCAAGTTTCACATTATTTGTATCTGGGAGTGTGCTTCTCTGCCACAGGTTCCTGGACAACGCATCTAAAATACCTAATTAAGAAAGCCACTAGTACTGTGGCAGGGATACTGCAACTATATAGGTCGATGAAAAGACCATTCATGGAACCTGTAATTAAGGTCTTTAAAATGAAAGCATTAGCCCAGCTCCTGTATGGAGCAGAGATTTGCTTCTCTAGGTATTCGAAAGAAATCGAGGTAGTACAAAATAAGTTCATTACAGGTATACTGGGGGTACCTACTTGTACGCCATTATCTATGTTACATACAGAAACAGGGTTGCACGTGGTGAACACCTCAGCCAAAATGAATTCCCTCGGCTACTGGAATAAGATGCGCTGTGAGGAGTCCGCACGTCTGCCTCATATGTGCTGGATGGAACAATTGCACCATGAGGGAAGAAATAAATATAGGTGGTGGAAGGCAGTTACCAAGCCATAGTTTACCATCGGGTTCTCCCCTGGGTTTTGTTCATGCTTTAATAGAGACCAACTGCAGAATGAGTTAAAACTGAGGCTTACTGATACTTGGCCCAAGAGAAATTGGCTAAGCAGTATCTGCAAAGATAGGCCCCTGATATCCTGTGCTTAAGTCCACCTTTCACTTGGAGTCATATCTTACCCATCTGTCGGATTTTCAGCCTTTCGGCCCGCCATGCTGAACCCTGGACCGGGATCCATCTCGGATCCGTCCTTTAGATGTGCCGGCCTGATCATGGAGGGGAATTAGGGAGGGGGCAGGGCTGCGCAGCGCGGCACAACGTGCGGCTGCTCAGCTCCACCCCCCTGCACTCCTCCGGCCAGCCTCACCTCCAGAATTGTGGTTAGCTTTGAACCCCGCCAGGAATTCACCGTGGTGAACATCTGGCGGGGCTCAAACAGACATTTGCGCAATCACAGCCACCACCCTGAATCCACTGGGATTCAGGGTGGTTGGCTGTGATCCCGTCACATCTGAAATTACCCTCTGATTTGCTTTCAGCTGTTTGAGTCAGCAGTAATAAAGAGTAGAGCAGAGAAAGTTGATTACAGTCGCAGACTCTATGTTTGCTTTATGGAAGTGGTAGACACGCTAGAGCATGTTTTGTTTTTCTGCCCTTTCTATGAAGAGTTGAGGGTATGCTGGTTAGCTCCCATATTTGGCAAGGACCCTTACTTTACTCAGTCACAAAGGATGGTATCCCTTCTGGGATCCAAAGACAATGATGTGCTTAAAGCGTTAGCCCTTTTTTCACACTGGCACTTTGCTTAAGGAAAAGCTTGTAGGAATGATTGTATTTCACCAGTTTACATTTACTCCACTGGCTGCACTGGTTGATATTATAGAGTGTTATCATTATTTAAGTTAAGCTGACAAAGCTACCTTGTATTTTTTTTATCCGCATTGCACAGCAAGCACAATGCATTGTGATGTACTTTTGGTTTCTATTTTTATTTGCTTTTGTATATATGTTTAATGACAAAAGCTGAAATAAACTTGTTTTTGATTGATTGATTGATTGATTGATTGATTGATTGATTGATTGATTGATCACTCACTTCAGTGATACCACATGAAAGCACGAAAAAGGCTCCCACAAAACAAGAAGCATGCCAGTGGTGATGCTGCTGCTGGAGTTTTCAGGTGGTAATTGCAACACCTGAAAGCACCATTTATGGAGCCAGCCTCATCCATAGAGGGATACTCTTCATAACTCTGAGCAGCTGCAAGGTCCAAGAGCATCTTTTCAATCGGTAGGAACTAAAATGCAAAATGGGCCACCTGCACTGCCAGACCAAAAAGGCAAGTCAGTACGTTCAAGGATTACTGGATTTCCCAATCTGCTGGAAGTACATGATAGGCATCATTGGATATTTCCTCTTCCAGTTGCAACTGGAGCCAGAAAGTAAAAGACTCTGAATAGTAAGTTTTTGAAAAGTTACAATATTTCAAAACCTCAAACAGCTTAATTTGAAATTTAAAGGTGAAATTTTGGGCCAGCTCTTGCTTTCTTCAAATTGCTACAGTGATCTGTAAGTAAACAAATTATTCAATACTTTTCCAATTTGATCTCAGCCACCTCTCATAATTAATTAACATTCACATTCATGAACAAAGCAGAACATGAAGACTTCAAATTAGCTGCTGACTTTGGGCCAAAAGATATCTTGGCTATACCAGAAACAGACAAGGAGATTTGGTTCCAACGTTGGAAAAAGTTAATGTTTGGCCTAAAATTAATCATATTTTTTTGTAGCTCAAATAGATTTGGGGCACTTTGTTGCCAGAAAGAAGCTGACAATGTTGGAAGAAGCTCACAGAAAAGTAATGAAAATTATTAGGTGGTTCTTATGATCGATTTAAAAGGAAACATTAAAGGAGCTAAATATTTGTGAGTGGTCAAGTGACAGCTAATGGGGCAGGGGGTCATAAAAATCTACAAAAAAAGAAATATGTAACAACCAAAGGAGGAGGGGAATTATTAGAGTGTGACAGGACAGCATAACTATCAGTAATGAAATGAAATTTTAAAAAGCAGTTTGAGTGTCAGGAGAAATTTTGACAAGGAAATTAAATAAACTTTAGAATAGAGTCCCAAGAGACGTACAGATGCCATTATGCTTCTTATATTTAAAATTGGACTGGATAAAAAAGAGAAAATGTAGAGATAGAGAACAATCCTGCATTGACTGGGATATGGACTAGATGATCTAATAGGTCTTTTCTATCTATCCTCTTATGTTGTTATGAAATAATACTGAAATTAAACCATTCTTGGATGTGATGCTGCATGACAGATAGCTTTTCCATTGTTGGTAGCAAATGCATTACAATGAATTTCTTGATCTCTCTTCTCAAAGGACTTCATAGTATAATGCAGTGAGGCTGCCTTTGAAGGAATAAATAAAGGGAAATGTGGAAAACTTTATTGGATTTTAAGAAAATCAATGCTCAAAGTAAAGAATAAGTATTTCAAGCACAGGACAGGTAGGAAAGGACAATTCGGTCATCATTATTGCAGTCTTAAGAAGGATTTTGCCATTTTCAAGACAGGTCGGGAATTACTTTTTTTTTTTTTAAAGTTACATATTGAGCATTTTCTGCTATTTTACAGAAACACGTAGACCAAATTCTTCCTGCAATCGTTTGTGCAGAACAGCCATTGATTTAAATGGGAGTTCCATGATGTAGCTGAATGCAGAATTTGGCACATAGTATATATTGTGAAGTCTAATTGTCGGTATTTATTTTTATTTTTAAAAACAAAACACATGGTTTTCATACCAGGGGTGTTTTGCATTAGTGCTTTGACTGAAATTCAAGTTTTCTAGAGTGAAGATCTCATTTCAGTATCGAGATTGTGTTGTGGAACCCTCTCATTCTATTCCCAGTTGTATGGTTAGGTTACCAATCCCAGCCACATTTACATACATCCTTGTGGAAACTGTAGCGACTATACCCCAAAGGAAATATTTGAACTAAAGACAATAACCATATCTAAATCATCATTTGGGCCATAATCCCCAAATCACTTACTCCAGTGTAGTCTCATGGATTTCAGTGGAATTACTCTGAGGTAATTGGTTTTAGGATTGTTAGGGCCCAGTCCAAAAGTCCTAGTGTTAGGGCAAAGTCCAAAACTGTATATTCCCCGAGTGCAGAATGTGTGTGCGTAACATGCACCATGCTAAATACTTGTATACAATGCACAGATTGCACGCACCTTTTATCGTTTTTTGCAGGCCACTAAAATGCATCATGGGCTGCTGGTGCACAATGGATCTCAGCTTATCAACCTCTGTGTCATACATTCAGGCCGTAGAAATTCTAACTGCTCCTCAACGCTAATGTGTTTGTCACCACGTCTGAAAAGGAAGCAAGGATACAAGTTGTAGGTTCTTCTTCGAGGATCTCCGCGATTCTCACTAATGGGATTCACTTCCTGGTCCGCAGGTACCGGAAAACCTCTTGTCAGCAGTTTCCAGGCAGAAAATGTCCTGGAAAGAACTAGAATAAAGTGAGGGCTCCACCCCTCCTCCCTCCCCCTCCCACACGGAAAGCGCGGGCTCCAGTTCGCGCAAGAGCGGGAGGCTATAAAAGGGGGTGGAGCCCTCGCCGCCTCAGTTCCTTCCAACCGTGTTGGAAGGCCTCCGTGCTTCTCAGCACTACTCATTAGCAAAAAAAAAAAAAAAGAAAGAAAGTAATTATTAGTACTAGATAGAAGATGATTTTGTCCTCCACCACTACTTCGCCCGCTCTCGGGACCTCCCCGGGGCTCACTGCCTTCTCTAGGGCCAGCGAAGCATGCCCAAGCAGCCTGGCTTCAAACGCTGCGCGTCGTGCCCAGCCATGCTCTCGGTGAGTGATCCTCACGAGCTCTGTCTTGCTTGTCTGGGAGAGGGGCATAACACAAGGACCTGCCCCTATTGCGCCAAGTTAACCCAGCACACTCTATGCACGAGAGCCCTGCGGCTACAGGAACTTTTGACTAAAATGGTTCTCCAGGGCAGTGAAGACGGGCCTTTGTCGCTCTCTTCCCGTTTGGCGCTAATGGAGCCTCCCGCTGTTGCTTTTTTCATTTCATTTCATTTCATTTTTAAGTTCTATCTCGCACTCTCTCGCGAAGCGACTCGAGGCGGCAAACAAAAATGAAGTACAATAACAATATCAATTCAACAAAAACAACACAATATGAATTCAATATAGCAATGTCATATAACAAAAACATAACAAAACCTCACAATCAGAGGTCTAACTCCCAACACTCCCTCCAACTCCTGGTCATCCACCACACTTCTCCACCCCCCCCAACCTCTCCTGCTGCCACCAGGAGGGGAGAGAGGGGGCCCTTCCACCCCACCCCTTCCGCTCTCACCAGGAAGGGGAGGAACAGCCAACCCCATACCAGGATTCCCAGGTTTTCATACATAACATAATAGTTCAGCACTAATACATTTCACAGGCTAGGCAAGAAATAGGTCAACCCACTAAGTAGGTCAACCGCAATCCTCCCCACCTATTCCCTCCCCATCGCCCCTTCTGCTCTCACCAGGAAGGGGAGACCCAACCAGCCCATAACAAGACCCAAATTCCTACAACGTACTATAATAAATCAACAGTAATACATATCACGGCTAGAATAGGTCAACCAGTAACTAGGTCAAATATATTCATCCCCACCTCCTCCCTCCACACATCACCAGTCTACCAACTCTCCTAACCCCCCTCTTCCTCCCTTCAACCATCACTCAACCTCCTCCCTCCCCCCATTCACATCGGGGGAAAGAACCCTCATCCCCCGCCTAAGCAACTCCCCTTGCCACCACATGGTGACAATATTGACCTTCTGTGGTGGCCTTGGCCGATGTACCCCGCCGAAGGGCCCCGCCAAAGGGGCCCTTTGGCCGTGCCCCTTCGGTGGGGTACCGGCATGGCCGTCGGCCATCCCCAGCTCTTGTTTGGGCAGTCTGGGGGCGGGTCCTCCCTGACCCCACCCCCTCGTTGAGTGAGAAGGCGGCACCTCAGAGGCCCTACAGCTGCTGGTGTTCCCTCCCCGCTCCTGCTGATTGACGAGCCCCCCTCTCACCCCACCATCCTTGTGGGGGGAGGGAAAGCGGGGGAGGGGAGCATGGTGATGCCACTCTTCAGGGGGGTATCCCCCCCACCAGAGGGGAGCACCCTCCAAACACCCTCACACAACTGTTCCAAGGGGGGAAGCGTCCCATAGGCAGACCCCCTACCTGGCGGAGCTTGCCTCACTGTGATGTCTATGTGGGCAGCAACGGCATAGTCCTCCTGCAGCATAACCCTCTCTGCCACCTTCATTTCCCAAAATGGGATACACGCTGTTCCGGCCATCTGATGTCTCCCAGCCGTCCCCAGCTCTTGTTTGGGCAGCCCGAGAGCGGGCGAAGTAGTGGTGGAGGACAAAATCCTCTTCTATCTAGTACTAATAATTAGTGTTGAGGAGCAGTTAGAATATTTACGGCCTGAATGTATGACACAGAGGTTGATAAGCTGAGATCCATTGTGCACCAGCGGTCCAGTCTGGAAGAGGCCTGGATACAGTAGCCATCTGTGGTGCCCTGGGCGGTGCCGGGGGCATGAATTGAGATGGCGGCAGTGGTGGTCAAAGGTGGAGAATTCCCCTTCATAGTGCGAAGGAGAACATGATGGGTGCCCCTGGTACCGGTATTTGCGGTGATCGTAGCCATGGTAGTGAACTGCCTTGGGCAGGCGGTACCTGGTGAAATCATCATGGCAGTACCGGAAGTCGTCCCGAGGGGAGCAGCCGGGAGCGATGATCCTGAGACAGGTGACGTGATCTTTCATAGAAGGAAGGTCCCGGAGCTGGTTTAAATCAGTCTCGTCTCTGTATATGGAGCCCGAGGGGGACCATTGATGCCTCTGGGATCCCTGAAGGAGAGGATGAGAGGTCAGCAAGTCAGAGGCATGACTCTCCGAGAAGGGAAGTGGAGAGGCCCGCTGTGTGGTTGGTGCCGTCGGTGCCGATACCGCCAGTGTTGTCATGTCGGGTACCGGAGGTGCCAGAGTCACCTCTGCCCTAGCCAGGGCCGGAGGAGGTGTGGTGACCCTCGACGGTACCGGAATTATTAATGCCGCCCTAGCCAGGGCAGGTGTCGGGGAGACTGGTCCCGGTGCCGGTTGGGAGAACAAGGTCTCAACCCTGAGTGGACGTTCATCGGCGCTGCGGGACCACTTCATCTTTTTTTTGTGCTCGCCCTGGCACCTGTGGTGATCCTTAGAGGATGATACCACGGTACCGGTGCCAGTGGAGCTGGTGGTCACAGAGTGTGAGGCAGTACCGACGGTAGCCGAGTGCAAGGGAGAGACCGCTCACAACTCTGGCGAGCTCCGTCTGGGGGCTAGCCCCTGGGGTTGTGCAACAGCAGCTGTAGGGCCTCTGAGGTGCCGCCCTCTCACTCAATGAGGGGGTGGGGTCAGGAGAAGAAAAGATCCTCCCCCCCCCTCCTCCTATGCTTACCACCAATACCAGTCTAGACAACGCTACCTATCCTCCTCTCAGGGCAATCGGAGGTTCTCGCCCCAGTTCCAACAGCAACAGCCATCTTCCACCCAGCCCTGTAGGCGCTTCCAGAAACATAGGGTCAGGGGCAAGTCATCCTCTATCTCGTCTGCTGGACCCCTTTCCAAGCAGTGCTTTTGAGTTTGTCCAGGTCAAGGGAGTTTCTCTTCAACCTCTTCCTTTCCGTAACCATCTCTGGCCCTTCTACCATCTTTGGTCCTCACTCACCTCAGACCATTGTGTTAGAGAGATCATCGCCTGTGGGTACTCTATCCAGTTCCACTCTCTTCCACCCGATTCCCCTCCCCCACCCCATCGTGGCCCCACCCCCAAACCTCAAATACTACTTGAGATCCAGGAACTTATCTCCAAGGGGACTATTGAGGAAGTACCACGGTCTCAGCAGAATACCGGGTTCTATTCTAAGTATTTTCTCGTCCGTAAAAAGGATGAGGGCTTCCGGCCTATACTCGACCTTCGCCATCTAAACAAGTATATCCGGAAGTTTAGATTTCGCATGACCTCCCTTCCCATTATATATCTGGGCCTTCAAGAAGCAGATTGGATGGCTTCCCTTGACCTTAAAGACACCTACTTTCATATTTCCGTTAAAGTCCCTTATAGACGCTACTTACGTTTTCTCGTAGGACATCGTCACTTCCAGTATTCTATTCTCCCCTTCGGCCTGTCAGCAGCCCCCAGGGTGTTCACAAAGTGCGTGGCAGTGGTCGCAGTCCACCTCAGAACTCTGGGCATACGAGTGTTCCCATACTTGGATGACTGGCTGTTTGTGGCTCCATCCACCAATATGTTAACAACCTATCTCAACTTGGCACTAAAGACCCTGCAGGATCTGGGTTTTATCATAAATTACAAAAAATCTCACCTCGTCCCTACGCAACGTCTTCAATTTAATGGGTCCATCCTCAACACCAATCTGTCAAGGGCCTTCCTACCCAACAACAGGTTCCATGACCTGCTGACAACCATCCTACCACTTCAGACGAAACCCGGGAGCCCGGTTCGATTCTTTCTCCATCTCCAGGGCCTGATGGCAGCTACCACTTCAGTGACTCCTTACGCTCGTCTCCACTTCCGAACGCTACAGCAATGGCTCACAAGAGTCTACGACCCCACTCGCCATCCCCTTTCCATGCATATCACGATCCCAGAAGAAGTCTATCACGACCTCATCTGGTGAACTTGTCCCCGACACGTACTCACCGGCATGCCCTTCGACCCTCCTCTGATGCACGTCTCATTCACGATGGATGCATTACTCGCAGGATGGGGTGCTCACATCAAGGAACTTACTGTGCATGGTCTGTGGTCTCAAGAAGAGAAGTGCATGCACATCAACCTATTAGAGCTGCACGCCATCAGATGGGCACTTGCTGCTCTCCTCAACATCGTCAAAAACCACAACGTTCTAGTCCTCACGGACAACACCACAGCAATGTGGTATATCAACAAACAGGGAGGTGCAAGATCTACCCTTCTCTTCTTAGAGGCACAAACCATCTGGACGTGGTGTATCCGTCACATCCACCTACACGCTGTCCACCTAGTGGGACAGGACAACTCCCTAGCAGACCACTTCAACCGCAAATCCACCGACCAACACGAGTGGACCCTCAACGACCAGGCCCTTTTGGAGATATTTCATCTATGGGGCACCCCCACCATCGACCTTTTTGCCTCGCAAGAGAATGCAAAACTTCCAAAGTTTTGCAGCAGGGCAGGAGGCGATCCAGAATCGATCTCCGACGCCTTCGCCATTTCTTGGAAAGGGCCCTTGCTATATGCCTTTCCTCCCATCCCTCTCCTATACAGAGTCCTCCACAAGATCCAGCAGGACCGGGCTCACGTCATCCTGATAGCCCCGGCGTGGCCTCGCCAGCCCTGGTACCAAACTCTTCAAACCATCGCCATTGACGTAGTCGATCTCCCGCTCCTTCCAGATCTTCTTTCAAAGGACCAGGGGTCGATTTTCCATCACAACCTCCGGTCGCTCCACCTCTCCTCTTGGCTCATCAAGTTTTAGTACACGATGCCTCCCCCGAAGTGACTAGCATCTTGCTTAACTCCCATCGCCCATCTACCTGGATGTGTTACTCTGCAAAATGGAAACGCTTCACATCTTGGTGCGCGACTCTACCCTGCGAATTACACGATTTGTCGATGAACCACGTCTTCCGGTATCTGTTACACCTCCACAATTTGGGCCTGTCTATACCTTCACTCAAGGTACACCTAGCTGCGCTCTCCTCTCGCCTTTGCCCCCCGGGCACAGGAACTTTGTTTTCACATCCCCTCATGAGGATGTGAAAACTATCTAAAGCAGAGACCTTCTGGAGGGGTCTCGTCAACTCCTTCCCCCCGACCTTCCGCCCTACAGAGCCGTGGGACTTGAATCTCGTCCTCACCAAGCTAATGGGTCCTCCCTTTGAGCCTATGGCATCTTCGTCCCTGGAGAACCTGTCTATTAAAACTGCTTTCTTATTGGCTATCACATCTGCTAGGAGGGTCTCTGAACTATCCACGCTGTGGGCCTCCCCTCCTTAAACCGTGTTCCACCTCAATAGAGTGGACCTCAGAACGGACCCTTCTTTCGTTCCTAAAGTCGTCTCCCCTTTTCATCTCAACCAGACCATCTCCTTGCCTGTATTTTTTCCTAGGCCGCATTCTTCCCCTACGGACAGACTTTTCCATACACTGGATGTCAAACGGACACTCTCAATCTACCTTTCTCGAACTCGTCCCTTCAGAGCTTCGGATGCCCTGTTCATATCCTATGGTGGCCAATGTATCGGAGTAAAACTCTCCTCCCAGAGACTTTCTAAGTGGGTCTTGCTCTGCATAAAAAGATGTTATGAGCAAGCTGGCAGGCCTCCTCCTTCCCACCTTCATGCTCATTCTACAAGAGCAGTGGCATCTTCAATTGCCTACTTCCGTGGAGTCCCTTTACAGGACATCTGTAAAGCAGCCACTTGGGCCTCTGTGCATACTTTCACCAAGCACTACTCGCTGGATTTGGCCGCAACGTCAGATTCCAGCCTTGGCAGAGCAGTATTGCAATCCATCCTTCATTGACCTCCTTGACTACCCTCCGCCAGAGGTAAGTCTTTCTCTCTGCTTGTTACTCTCCCATTAGTGAGAATCATGGAGATCCTCGAAGAAGAAATAGAGGTTACTTACCAGTAACTCTGTTCTTCGAGAGAGCTCTGCAAATTCTCACGACCCTCCCAGCCTTCCTCTCTGTCTCAGAGGTACCTCTCGGTCTTCCTGGGATGGGATTGGAAGGAACTGAGGTGGCGAGGGCTCCTCCCCCTTTTATAGCCTCCTGCTCTCGCGCGAACTGGAGTCTGTGCTTTCTGTGCGGGAGGGGGAGGGAGGAGGAGTGGAGCCCTCACCTTATTCTAGTTCTTTCCAGGACATTTTCTGCCTGGAAACTGCTGACAAGAGGTTTTCCAGTACCTGCGGAGCAGGAAGTGAATTCCATTAGTTAGAATTCGTGGAGCTCTCTCGAAGAACAGAGTTACTGGTAAGTAACCTCTATTTTTAAAGGATGCACTCTTTATTAACAGGAGCACTCAGGGTGGGGAAAATAACACACATAAACCCAAATAAACCATGGGTCTAGTGCATAACAACAACTATCTAAAGCAGAGGCCACCCAAAGTACACCTGGGTTCCAGCCTCAAATGGGGCAAGTCCCATCAGATCAGGCCTCACCCAATATGCCCATCTTGATGGGGGCAGGGCCTCATACTGAGGGCCAGAAGCAGGAGTCAGGAAGCCATTGTGCCTGGGACCACATTTGTCCTGCGGGTGCTGTTTGCACCCCTCATTCCCTGGAAGGGGTTCAGGTGCTGGACTGCCCCCTGCCCTTGCAGCTGCCTCCTGTCCTAATCCCAATCTCTTACAGAGGTGTCTCCCCTTGATACCCTCACAAAATTCTGTCTTCCAACTGGACCCCCTGAAGAGTGTGGCAACTGTATAATGAAAACACCCAGGTGGGAACACTTTGCCCTCAATAGCCAATCAAGGGCTGGCACAGCTTGGGAAAAAAACCAGGACCAATCAGAGTCCCCTGGGAAACATTCCTTCCTGGCCCTGAATGGCAACCAGCCTTAGCTCACAGTGCTGCAGTAGAGATGGGTGGTGGGGCTCTCACACATCCTTCCCCGCTCTGCTGCTGAGGAGAAGGGCGAGGCCAATTTGAATGCCGGTAATGAAGTGTCGACTTGCGAGACTTCCTTTTTTGCCACACAGAGGCATT
Organism: Sphenodon punctatus; assembly: GCA_003113815.1. Classification (NCBI taxonomy): domain Eukaryota; kingdom Metazoa; phylum Chordata; class Lepidosauria; order Sphenodontia; family Sphenodontidae; genus Sphenodon; species Sphenodon punctatus. The sequence goes on from QEPC01011163.1 coordinate 1,822,599, forward strand.
GCCTAGCAATGATCCTTTGCCACCCCATCTGTATCCTGGCAGCCAGACCAGGCGTGCGTGCCTCCTCTTAAGGCAAGAGCAGGGATATGTTACCCTCCCCCCACAAAGGAAAGGGGAGGTGGAGCAGAATGCTGAGGACCTGATCTACTCCACTGATGAGCATTTTACACAAGATTGTTCAGCAACTTGCCGAATAAGGCACCAAATCAACAGTTCCAACATATGAAATGAAGTGCTCTTTTTTGTTTGTGTTCACCACACAGTGCAGTTTTTATTAAGCCATCGTCTGCAGCTGCATCTTGTTTCACTTGGACAAAGCCAGAACTTAAAGGATACAAAAGATTCAGCAAGACTGACTAAAGCTCACTGCATTCCTTTCACAGACAAGGTTAAATAAAGCACACTACATTCCTCTCAAAAACATGTTTTAGAGCGAGCCGGTACATTAACCAACATCAGTCCAGTCCCAGATGTTTCTGACTGGAGAAAGAATACTCCACCTGTAAATCTTAGAATATTTTTTTTTAAAAGGACAACACTTAACTCTCAAAGTAGCATTGCCCTTTGGATATAACTGTACAACTCTCCTTAAAGTGGTATGCTCCATCAGAAAGTTTAAGGGCCTGATAACAGTCTAGTGAAGACAGCCAAAGTCAGCAGCAGCCCTAGCCTGAGGGCGCCTGGGGCCCTGCCTCCGCTCTCCCCCATCCCCGGTGCCACTGACAGTAGCGCTCACTGAGCTCTACTGCCAGTGGCACTGGGGATGGGGGAGAGCAAAGGTAGGGCACGTCGCTCTGACTGAGCGCTCTCTGCCTCTGTTGTCTCTGCCGGTGGCTGAAACTGACATCGGAGCACTGCGCTGTTCTGACTGCTGCTTGGCTTGCAGTCAGAGCAGCGCAGCACTCTGATGTCAATTTCAGCTGCCAGCAGAGACAGAAGCAAAGAGCGCTCAGTCAGTGAGCACTAGCCTCTGCCTGCCCTGGAGTCCCAGAAGGGACAAACTTAATCTGAATGCAAGCCGGGCGGTTCAGCGTTCAGTCCAAGTGCGCTGCTAGGGAAATGAAATTTCCCTGAGCGACAGCTTTGCATTGAGCCCTATGGGCTCAATGCAAAGCCTCACCTGGGTGTTCAGTGGAGGCGCTCGGCGGCGGGATGTGCTGCAGCGCGCATGCTTGAACTGACTCAGTCAGTTGAGCATGCGCTCCGCAGCACATCTCACCACCGAACACCTCCATTGAACAGTGAACTAACTTCCTGGTGCCAGAAGTCAGTCCCCGGGCCCCCAACAACAGTGAGTAAATGCACAGGGGGCGGTCGGGGAGCAGAGGCTGGGGCCTGGGATGGAAGGGGGGAGGGTGTGCGAGACTGGGGAATGGGGGGGAGGGTAGGTGCGCACCCACCCTCCCCCCATTCCCCAGTTTCGCACACCCTCCCCCC
>QEPC01011163.1:1825008-1841285 GCA_003113815.1 Sphenodon punctatus
TTTTTTAAAAAGGGGTCTGTGTTCTTGAACAGGCAGTTTGTTGGTGAAGCTACTAGGGATGCTGGTCTGGATGTGTCTGATTTGGTGGCAATGCATCCCTGAAACTGGCCAATTTTGTTTTAAAAGGCCTATGTGCTTGCACAGGTGTTTGGCTGCAGGGGATGCCTTTGGGGGCTTGTGGGAATGGTTTGGTTTGTTTATGTGTGGTTTTCTGGTTTTTATATGGGTTTTGTTCACTTGATGATGTGAAGTGTTAAATACTAATCCCCCCCCCCCAACACACACACAGCAGAGGGTGAGGGGGAATTAGTATTTCATGCCCCGTGATTCAATTGAGGTTTTGAAATCATGAGATGTAACTGTTAGTCTGGTGATCTTATGGGTGTTCAAAATCCTAGAAATTTGATGTTTGTGATAAAATTGAGGTTTTGAAATCGTGAGATGTAGCTGTTAGTCTGGTGATCTGCCTGCTTTTAAACCTGGCAGAGGAGGTGAATATAACCTGCCTAACTGAAATTGCTGGATAAAGTAATGTAATGTCCATCCAATGTTAACCCTGGGAACTCCTTGCTTCTGGCTGGGTTATGCCCTGGCTCCGCCTACCGTATCCCTGGCTCCGCCTACTGTATCCCTGGCTCTGCCTACTGTATCCCTGGCTCCGCCCATAGGCTAGGCTCCACCCCTAGGCCTGCCGGCCTTACTGCTCCAGTGCCTCTCCAACATCAAAACCCACCAACCGCCCCTGGCCAAAGTCTTTCTGTTAACCTCAGGGGGTTTCTAATGCAGATATGAAACTGGCATCCAAGTTTACTGACATTCGTTAACTATTGTTTTTCATGTGTGACCATTTTTTTTTTCATTTTGTGCATTGTTATTTCCCCACCTCAATTTATTATTGTGGCAAATTGTAGTTGCACATAAAAAGAAGCTGGAGCCTACACATGTGTTAGGCCCTTCAAGCATGAAATTATAGTTTGTTGGCTGACAAACAATACTTAACAGCACCCAAGGGACCTAAGTATGATATAACAGCATTGAAAGCTTAGAACACAGACTTAATCAACCATGTCCCAGAACCTTCTTTCAAATCTGCTGTTATTTCCAACACTCGGTATGCAAACATTTACCTTATGTCTAAAGTGCTAGAGAGTTCCTGTGCCCACTATTTCATTATTTTGCCATTCCACTTCATCATCATCAAACATCTTGTATTCAAAGGCTGAAGGCATGATTAACCATTCCTCTCTTCACAGCAGTCTTTCCATTGCCAACCTTGCTGCCTGTTTAATCCCCATTTCTGTCTATCCTTCCTCTATGTCCTTCATCCATGATCTTCTCAGCCTTCCCCTCCTTCTTCTCCCTTCCACAAATCTTGAATGATGGACTTCTCTTGGTAGTCCTCTTCCTTCCTGGCCAAATAACTGAGAAATTTTAACTCACACCTTTAATTGTGTTGACAAGGTCCCCTGTCACAGCAATATTCTCCATGATCCAGTCATTTTTTTATTTTTTGCTGCTTGTGAGATTGTCAGGCCTTTGCAATAAGATTGAATTCCACTTAGTTAACCCTTTTACCATGCATCTTGTTGAGTACAGAATATTCTGTATGCCTCGTATTTCTTGCAACTACCATTCCTACTTCTAGCAGTTGTCTCTATATGATGAAATCCTATTTAAAGACTACTTAAGTAAGAAATTAAGAACACTTCCAAATAAAGGCTTACTTATTAATGCTAAATTACAATGAAATTCTTAAAGAAACCATGGGTATTTTAAAACAGGACGGGCTTTTCACCCACCACACTTAAACCCACCCTACGGTGAGAGCCCTCACCCTGGGCAGGACTAAGCCCCACTGCTGAACAAACGTTCAGGCAGCCAGGGCTGGGGTGGGGGCAGAGAGAGGGTGGGGGACATGAGGACATGGGTCTGCATGGCCCTGCCCGCCACACTTCTCAGCATGGCCCCGCCTCCTCCCTGACGGGTGGGTACAGCAGCCTATCAGGCTGCCACGCCTGTCCGGAACTGCTCCAGCCATGGGCTGGGGTTAGGTGGAGCGGGCCATCAAACATGATGGTCCGCTCTACCATGGTCCAGGAACACCTACCTCGGACTGTGGTAGTGTTAGCTCTGCCACAGTCTGGGGTATCTTCTGCTCCCACCTGTGGTAAACATCTGGTGGTGCAGGAGCAAACGTGACAACCTGGCCCATGGCCACGCTTACCCCAGCGTGGCCACAAGCCAGGGTGTCACGTTTGAAAATACCCCATGTGAGTACAAAGGAACCCAGGAACCCAGGATGATTAAGGCTATTACCAGGAATGCCAAAGCAAATGTTAATGATTGTCCAGTTATTAGAATATTCATTAGTTGTCGCATCATGGCATTTTGTGTAAAATTGAGACTGATGGCACTGGCTGTCCATGGGCTTAATGCACCAGTGAACTTGCCATTTACTGGGGCTTTGTCTGCACTAGACTACCTTTCTCTACTAGTACTTTCCTCTGTTGTTAGTAGGGATGGGAATACTAATTTAGTATTGATACTAAATACTAAAGTGCATGAAAGTAGGCACTTTAGTATTAATACTAGTAATGCTAAGGCAAGCAGCAGATACTAAAATTCTGTTTATTATCTGAATTTGAAAAAGGCACCTTTGCTCTTTGCCAACTGCTAGGCACTGCCGCTTTGCATCTTTTCCCACTTGTTAACGGAAGTTTGGTCAATTTCACCTGGACTCTGGCAGCACTACTGTTCTCCCATTCTGCAGTGTCTCCCAGCTCCATTCTCCAGTCCAGGTTACTGCCAGCCCTCCCTGGCCAGTCTCAGACCCATCAACCACCCCGTAGCTGCCTCGTCTCACCTGCACTGCATCCTGAGATCTACTTTGCTTTCTACTTGACCCCAGCCACAGGTGAAGAAGGCAGCTGGGGACAAGCAGAGAGTAAAGTTGATCTCAGGATGTAGTGGAGAAGAGCCAATTGCCATGCAGAAGCAAAGTACCGATCACCCACGAAAAGCCCCTCCAAATCCAGAACCACTCCAGCCCCCAGTGCTAGCTCCTCCTTTAACCCTTGCCCTCAGCTAGGCACATCCAGGTCTCTTTGAGCCCACAGCACCCCAGTCCAGAACCACAAGGCATCCCCTAAGCCCACAGCCACCTCCAAAGCACCTCCACCCACTAAAAGCCCCCAACCCCTGACATTTTCCCCCCAAACCCAATGCCACCCACATCACCCCCAAAACCAGTGCCAGACAAGTACAGTACACTTGACTTTAGTAGACAATGTACTAATTATAGAAATCCCATAGATCTTTTTCCATTGACTTCAATGGAAAAAGGCTCCCTTTGACTTCAGTTGAAAAAAGTCTCCCATTTACTTCAATAGAAAACGAAACAGAAACAAAACAGAACAAATACTAAAGTAAACAAAAACAAAACAGAAATAAATACTAAGTAGAAGTACTAAAGTCCATCCCTAATTGCTAGCACCAAAGCACAGAAAATGTGCCTCCATACAGGCTTGTCTTAAGCACAGGATGTTCACAGGAAAATCACGTGGTCCCACTCAAGGCAGGCAATAGACTGTTTTTGCTGCAGTGGTTGGTTGCCAGATCATGAGGGCACCTGACCACCATGACTGAAGCCTCTCCCCTCAACACACACATACGCACACACACAAAATCAGCATTTACTTCCTAATATAAAAGCAAACAAGACTTAATTCAATGATTAGGAAATGGCCATTAATCACCCAAAAGAGCAGAATGTCTGCCTATTGATTGTATGGACACCTCTTGTACATGTCATTACACCTGATGGAAAAGAAACTCTAATTTTTCAATATGTATTTAGAAGTTATTTTAAAGAGAGTTTTATTTATGCAGTTAAGCAGACAGTTCCTAGAGCCTCTGTGATCTTTTCATGAAAATACATATAGGGGTACATGCTGTGAACAGTAAAATCACACTCCAAAATGTTGTGTAAAGCTCATGGCCAGGTACAAACTGATTTTGGAGCATCGCTCTTGCTGCTGATTAGAATCTTATGAATGTTGTTTTCTCCAAAATATCGAAAACAAATAGACTGTTGTCTGCAGTAATCCCTTACCAAAGTACAGGGTTATAAAAACAAATATTTTTGGAGTTGCAGAGATGCATATTGAACTCTGGCAGAGAATGGTATACACCTCCAATCTTGTGAAAATAGGAACAGGAATTCAGCGGTGAAATGGAGTCTACTGTACATGAGCAACCTTTCTAAAAATAATTGATAAAAATGTGTTTTTTTTTCCTGTAGAAGGAATGCCCTCACCCAAGTTTTAGACAAGAGCACATGTTTACTGCTGGCTTCTAAATGAAAAAGGCAGCCTTTCCTGGGCCTAGTTTGGCTTTTTCATAGGCCAGTCCTTCCCAGGACCATAGTCTCACCAACAAGAGAAAAGGCATTGCAGAATTATTTCCTGCACAGCAACTGAAAATTACCACACCACCTCTACATGAAAGGCTGTTCCACAGCAGTGAAGAAATAACACAAAAGGTGTAAACAACCAGACAGAAGTTCCACATTTGCTTACACCAGCCCACTTCACCCCCAGGTTGACCTGTCCATCTGAAGAGCAACCGTCTGATGTGCAAAGCGGAGCAGACTGTTGCTGCTCCGGGGCAGCCCAACAGGCAGCCCTCCAGAAGATGCCTGAACAGACCTCGCCAAGGGAGCTGGCCAAACCCACAGCAACAGGCAAACACTGAACCCCTGTCTATGCAGACGGGCATACAAGCCCATTGCCAAACACAGCCCCACACAGATCATAGATGCCAGTGGACCTAATAGCTAGAGCAGCTCCCTGAGTGAGTGTGGCCATCTTGGCTCCCCAGCCCTGCCCATGGCTTCCCGCCCCCATCCACCCCAGCCTTAAAGAACACGTGCAAAATCAAAACATGCATTGGCCCCACACAGGAACCCTGCAGGGAGTATGGATACCATTGCCTGCAGAAGTCCCGAGGGATGGAGGAGCAGCAGCCCCATCAGTTCCTAACCTAAACTGTCTGCTCTCCTGGCCTTTCAGCCATGCCTTTCCAGCCTCCCCTTCTCCAATTCCCTGTTTAGTCTGACTGCTTAATAAAGTCTGCCTTTTGCTTTCGGACATCAGCTTTGTGTGGGTGTGTGATGGGATTAGGGTTCTCTTCTACCCGTCTCCAGACTGACCATGACTTAGTTTCTCCATGTACAGTGTTCACTGGCTACAGCTCCCTCCAGAACTGTCCCAGTCTGTAAAGAGGTCACCACCCTGTCACTTATGTCCCTGGATTGTCCCAGGTCACAGAAATTACAGTAAGGTTTACCCTGGTATGTAACCTGGGATGTCCCTAACTGTGTCACCCGCTGTCAGTATTCACACAGACACACAAGCACACCAAAGCTTGATTAAAAGGTAATATGTGTAGATCAGATTAAGTACAAGACAAGATCAATTCAAGAGTGCAAATCACATAAAAGAATATAAAGAGAATGCAAGGCTACATTACTTGTGAAATCCCAAAGCTAAAGTCTTACCCTAAATGTTAGTTCATATTTAAATCCATAAGTCCCAGACACTTTGTGAGAGTCTGGGTGCATGCTTCTTTGCTGACATGTTTATTTCTTACTCCATGCATGGCAGAATGGTAACTGCCTATCTCAAGCTCTCTCTTGTGAGAGCACTCTGTGGTCTGGTAATCTGTCACATAACTCCCATTATCTCCTCATCTCCATTTCAGTTGCCTTGCCTTTCCCATCCCCCTAAACCTGCTAGACTGGTTTTTGAGATCTACATTTTACTTTATACGTCGAAACATACTGTGGCAGAGTGGCTGCCTGAAGTAAAGTCAGCCCTCTGGCCACAAGTCATTAAAACAACTAGGCAGCCTTTGGAACAAGAAAAAGGGCTATGGGCCCTTTAATGGAGATTTCCTGAGTTGAACATGAAATGGATGGGTGTGGCTACTGGCCATAAAATCAGAAACAGCAGTGAGGGAAGGCAGTCTGCCTTGGGCTCCTGAGGCGGCAGGAGTTACTGTCTGCTGGAGGAAAAGAGTGTGGAGGCTGCCAAGTCTGCTGAGTCACTGCAGAAGGACTGCTCTAAGCCTGGAAGGAACTGGGATGTCATCCTTGCAGACAGCGTGCGAGAACCAGGTGGGGTTGTTCTGTTACAAGGGCTCAAACTGAAGACAAAGTTGAATGGGGAGAGACCCTGGACTGTATCTTCTACCCAGTTGGGGAGGACTTTATGTTGATGTGTGGGACTAAGTTTATATTGGGGACCCACTAGCTGGAAGAAGCCCCTACCTGGTGGACCGGGCGGGTTGTAAGGGGAGCAGGGAGACCTGTGGAAAATTGCCAACCAAATAATTAGAGTGGCTTTGTGGGAGCAATCTATGGACTGAACCCCAAAAGGAAAATGAATTTAAGGAAGAGATCTTATGTGGTGGGGTGTTAATTCCCCAGGACCCCAGATTGTGAAGTGGGGATCCTAAGCCCTGTCCACACATACATTTGTGTACATCAACTCCACATACACATGTTTTCACCTTCATTGGATTCAGCATTCCATTACCATTTCAAGAATACCAAGCATGTCACAGTTTATATAATTTCCAAGGTTACAATTACATCATTCAGTTGTATGAAGATCATGCATGTTATATGTATGTTTTCACAAACCCTGTTATACAGTGTCACAGGGTCCCTGGGGCTGACCGTATACAGGTGTTTGTCCACATGAGACAGGGCTTCTGAAAACAACATATGCAGACCACATGTAACATACATGTTCCTTGTGTGAGTACATTATATTCATATATCCAAGACACATCTGATATCAAATGACTCCTAATTAAGAGATAAATACAATCATGATGAAAGTCTGTATATGAGAACTATGTAAAGAAAATAATTTCAAAATTATATTGTGAACCTACAAAACCCAGGTAACAGGTTTTCTTGAATAGATAGAACAACAGTGTAGATGTAGATTAAGCATTGATGGGTGAGACATCTGGAGGCTATATACGGATACATCTTTACGTGTCGGGATTGATCAGACGGACTCTCTGTCTGGGCCTATATGGGTGGAGCGTGGGGTCAAGCAGGGGTGTGTACTTGCCCCCATGCTTTTTAACATCTATGTAAATGACCTGATTCCCCATGTCACAGCCACAAACAACCCCCCCCCCCCCCCCCACCCCCCAAGATCGGGAAAAGGGAGTTGGCCAATTTACTGTATGGAGATGATGCCATATTACTATCTAGAACCCATGTGGGCTTGGACAGACAACTATGATTATTGGGTCAATATTGTAATACTAACCATCTGGAGGTCAATTATGAAAAGGCAACGGTTATGTGTTTTACAGCTAAGCGGCAATCTCATAGATGGTCCTTGGATAATCATGAATTACAGCAGGTCACAAGTTATAAATACCTTGGAATGATTTTCCAATCTAATGGTAGCTGGGTTGCCCAAGCAGCTGCCGCCTCTAACCAGGCCAAATTGCTGGGGAGGGTGATGATTGGCTGTTATTTTAAGTCGCATGGGGGATACCTGATCATGCCAGCTATCCAGGTATATAAAGCTAAATGTCTGACTCAGTTTCTCTTTGGGGCCCAATTTTGGGCTCTGGGGAGAACTACTACTCTTGAGCTTTTGCAAACTAAATTTTTGAGGACATTGCTTGCACTTCCTAATCATGCAACTTGTGCTGCAGTTTGTTTGGAGTGTGGAGTATTATCTATAGACATGCTGGTCTGGACATTTGCTTGTGTGTACNTGTGTACTGGTTGAAACTTTGTTATGGGTTAGCTGCTCCACTTGCAGTTGCCACGCTAGCAGACCAGTTCGAAAGCCCCTGGGTTGGGAGGGTGACGAAGAAACTGTACAGCATAGGGTTATCCCCTGGCACCTTGTGTTCTCTGGGGTATCTAATTGCCAAGCAAGTAGTCAAACAGAGACTTAGGGATATTAGTAGGCAGGAAGAGCTGGCTGAGCTGTGCTTTAAAGTTACCATGACAAGCTTGTTGGACCTGTATGAATTTGCCCAGCCGCCCGCCCCATATCTCACATTTCATCTTCATCCCCAAATTAGAAGGTGCTTTAGTATGACCAGGATGAATGTCTTCCCTACACCTGTTAGGGAGGGTCGCTATCAGGGTCTTCCTATGGCCCACTGTTACTGCAGCTGCTCCTCTTTGGCTGTGGGTTCTTTGGACCATCTTTTATTTTCTTGTGACAAGCTGCAGGCCATACGTGATAAATGGCTAGCAGTGCACCTTAATAGAGGGGGATTGAGATTTGCTGTTCCTTTACTACTAGTTTGCTTGGAAGGTTATAACAAATCCCTTACTAGGAGTGTGGCCTCTTTTCTTAATGCTGTTCTTGGGGATAGGAGACCTAGATAATTTGGTTTTGCACTGTGACTCAGATTCCCTGATCCTGGGAATTTTGTATGTGTATATTTCTTTTTTTCCCTTTGATGCATTTGTCAGTTTGTCCTAATTACTATATGGTTGTATCGTTTTCTATGGATGTTTATGTTATGACATTACTGTTGAACATTAATAAATATTCATTCATTCGTTCATTCATTGATGGGTGAGACATGACCTAAAAGACAGTTTCCAGTAAAGGACAGAAACTCCCAGGAAAATGTGGAATAGGCAGTCAAAAGGTACTTAACGAACAACCCAGGGAGAAGAGCAATTCAGTCAGTCATTCTGCAAGATCCAAACAAGGACTATGGACTAAAAGCATCTCAAGAACTAATCAAGAAGAATAGTACCTGGCTTTATCATTATCAGCTGAGAATTACAGACTGAAATATGAAGTCATGGTTAGGGTAAGACTTTAGTTTAGGGATTTCACAAGTTAGGTAGCTTTGCGTTCTTTTATAGTCTTTTATTTGTATCTTTATAGTCTTTTATTTGACTTGCACTCTTGAATCAATCTTGCGCTGTACTTAATCTGATTTATAAATAGATTATCTTAACAAAACCTTGTGTGCTTGTGAGATACTGACATTGGGTGACACTGTGGGGAGTCCCAGGCTAGATACTTGGGTGAAACTTGACCCTAATTTTTATGACTTGGGAAGCTCCAGGGACACGGATGGCAGGAAGAATGATCTCTTTACAGGCGGGAGCAGTTCTGGAGGGAGCTGGGTCCAGGGGGGACTGCATGTGGGAAAACTAAGTCACAGCCAGTCTGAAGAGGGGCAGAGAAAACCCCAATCCTTTCCTACATCCCACTCTGCCACCCTGGCGGTGTGCAGTTGGAGAAGGACTGGGCCGGCTCCCAGGGCTGTGGCAGTAAGGGGTTAATGGATGCTGCTGCATTCTATTGCCATGGTTACCAGAGCAGCTTCTGGCAGGCCGTAAGCTCCCAGGCAGGTTGTGAGCAGAGCAGGCCGGCCAGGGGTTTGGCCTGCCTGTCCATGTGTTCCTGAGCTGGAGCTTTCATGGGGTAGGGGGAAGGCATGTTTGCTGCCTGAGCACTCAGTTCATCCCTGTGCTGGGCTATCTCTCTGAATGCAGCCAAACCCATGGATGCATGTGGCTCTGGTTTTGATCACCCACACACCTTCTCTGGGGCTCCGATCCGCTCCCAGTCTGTCTAAAAACACCTGAAGTGTTAAACAACACTTACAACAGAGCACTTTGCCTATGGTGGCGAAAACTGACCACTTGCTAGGATTCATATGACTATGCCCTTAAATAGCATTACAGAAGGAGTGAACTGGAGGTGTGTAACTCTGTTGATTTCACTTGCATGTATTACTCTTGATTTACACTAGGGTGAGAAAAGAATCTGCTGCCTAGGTTCAGAAGAGCCCCAAACTGGCATGATTGACAGAAGAAGTTTACAGCACCTTAGACTCCCTCAGACTTGCTTCTAAATTTGGACCCTTCCATGGCTCATTTACATTAGTGTGGCAATCCAGTGACAAGATGACTGGCTTTTCCCCAAATCAGTAGAAGGTGTTTGCCTCCTACCCTTCATTCCCACTAACAGGACTTTTAGGATTTGTCCACATGAAGGGGTAACACATGTTAAAAGAGTATGATTTAGCACATGTTAAAATCCACATGTAGACCTACTGTCTTAAAGCATGTGCTAATCCCTTGCTTTGTAAATTACTATAACTAGCAAATGTTTGAACACATTAGCCTGTTTTAGCCTTCATCTGAAGGATTTTTAACAGTCTAGATAATACATCTTAGATAGACATGCTCTCAGCTAGTGCAGTGTCCTGGTGTGACCTTTACTGGGAAGCTGCATGTATGAGTATTCATTCTGCCCCAGCATCCACTTCCCCAACCATTGCTGAACAGCTTGGAAGCAGGACCCCGGAAAATACAAAAATGAGCTAAAAATAAACATAATTTTTTTACCACTGGAAATTTTGACCAGATGCTTACCACCAGTATTTTCAGAGTGTGGCAGCTTATAAAATAATGAACTCGTTTGTACACAAAATGAACTTATTTGTGAAGGGAGATTTTTTTCATAAGTTACTTGGGAAGTTTGGAATCTGGAGTTTCAAATATTTTGAAGCTTCTTCTGTGGGTGTTTTTAAATGAGATTCTACCACACATGAACACCCAGTAACCACTCATGGGAGAGGTTGTCAGCCAAGGCCACGCGTGCCGTCTCTGTGCCATAACCCGGACAAAAGCCAGACTGCAAGGGACTGAGAAAATTGACATGGTCTAGGTGCTCCTGCAGCTGCTGAGTCACCACCCGTTCAATAACCTTCCCTAAAAATGGAAGGTTAGAGACCTGCCAATATGACAGCTTTTTGTTTGTGCCTATTAGATATACATCATCTTTGTGGTAACCTGGTTATCAAGCCAGTGAGGACAGCTCACACTTTGTAGAACAGGAAGACCTTTTACTCAGTCACTCCATAGAAGAGCTCAATCTAATATCTGCATTGAATATTTTATTCTATGAATTCACCCACTTTGAGTCAAGTCCAATGAAGTTTGTATAAAACACTTCCTGTAGCCTCATTGTTTGGATTTTTGGTTGTTTTTCAGGTGTGTCTGGTACCATTCCAGGTATTTTGGTTTGGATACTTGGTACAGGTGAATACCCAAACCAACAGGACCAAAATAACTAAAAAAGCAAAGTATCCAAACAAATTACCCAAATATGAATATTGGGTTTGAGTGTGGATAGATATTTGCATGACTGTTCAAAAATGCAAAAAATATCCTCCAATATGAAATGTACTAATCATTTCAGTGGTTTGGATACTTGGTCAAAGTCTATAGAGAGAGCCTATAGCTATATAGCTTATAGTCTATACCTTTCCTGAGTATATCAGCAGGGCACTGGGGAAATCTGATATAATGGGGAGGGGATGAATCTCTTTGCTAGACCATGGGTGGATAGAGTTAGCAGTCCTGTTCCATGAGGACTTCTCCAGCCCATAGGAGGAAATAGCCTCTGTGATTCTACCACCATCACCCTTTCCTAGATGGTAAGAACTGCAGAATCTGTACCCTACTGCAAAGGAACTACACAATTCCTACTGTTTGGGGACCTTACAAAATCAAAGAATCCTAGAATCTTAGAGTTAGAATTGGCTGAGGTCATCTAGTCCAACCCCATTCCATGCAGGAAGTCCACAACTACAGCATCCCTGACAGATGGCTATCCAGCCTCTGTTTGAAAACCTCCAGCGAAGAAGAGCCCACCACAGCCATAGGCATCTGTTCCACTGTCACAGCTCTTACCGTTAGGAAGTTATTCCTAATGTTTAGCCAAAATCTGCTTCTTTGTAATTTCAGCCCATTGGTTCTAGTCTTGGCCTCAGGAGCAACAGAGAACAAGTCTGCTCCATCTTCTATGTGACAGCCCTTCAGATATTTGAAGATGGCTATCATGTCTCCCTTAGTCTTCTCTTCTCAAGGCTAAACATACCCAGCTCCTGCAATCTTTCCTCATAGGACTTGGTTTCCAAATCCCTGACCATCTTTGTTGCTCTCCTCTGAACCCATTCCAATTTGTCAATGTCCTTAAAATGCAATTCCCAGAACTGGACACAGTATTCCAAATGAGTTCTGACCAGTGCAGACAGGGGCAAGATGTATCCCATAGGTTGACATCATCACTGGTCTTGTAGGGTCTGCAAGAAACTTCCCTGACCCCTACACCTTGTACATAAGCTTGCTTCATGGTAGAAGACAAGGCTATGGTCAGTCTCCTGCTTAGTCTTATCCCAATATGGGGGAAGTGCCTGATGTATCATCTTCCCATTCTATTATCCACGATATCCAGCAGAACCAAAGGAGAAATTTTGACTAAATCAGCCAAAATTCCTCCTCTGGCTCCTGCTTTAGTCTGTCCTTACCTTTTTACCCCGTGGCCAGTGAATTACAGGCATGATCTGGACAGGTCCTTTATTGTTCACAAAGAGGTCTACAACCTGGACTGTCATCCACCTGATTGGGCCAAAATGGACCACAGTGGGCTATAACGTTTGTTATGACCCACCATGACCTGGCCCAGATCAGGTCCGCCATAGCCAGTCACCATGATGGCTGTCATTGACTGCCATGGCTGCCCATCATGGCAGGGGCTGGGACACTGGGTGTAGGTGGCTGGACAGCCATTCCTGCATCTCCCTGCCCTCCCAGGTGGCCCAGCCACCAGCACTTTTGTTGGCTGGCCAAACCCAGTCGGGACTGTGTTGCCAGCAGGTTCCTAACCCAGATCGGGTTGTGAAGGTGGTGCCGTGCCATCAAATCTGTTACCACCCAGAGTTTGCACAACTGGGTCATGCCATGAATTTTGTTTATTTTCACAATGTGCCCCCGTGAAGCTACTGGTGCATTCAGGAAAGGGCTGCACTACCATATTTTACCTCTCTGTTGCTTCCATTCTCCTGCTCCCTCCCCCCTCTCCTCCCCCCCTCGCCCCCCCATACCTGAGGCATGCTGTGTGTTCTCTTATGGCAGATTCCTCATCAAAGATGCAGCATATTGTATGTCACAAATGGTTAAGCTTTTAAAATTCCTCATGGCTTATTCGCTGGAATTTGCATTGCTACAGAGCATGAGTTATTTTTGGAGTGTGCATAAATGGAGTATCTAATATAGAATTACATTATAATGAAATATGCAATAATGCAAGTGCTCATAAAGTGCTTTTCATGTACCGCAGGCATCCAAAAGTTTTAAATGCATAAAATATGATTACACTTGCTACAGAAATGACTGCATAGCAAGTTCATACACATTTAATTAGAGTCAGATTTGAAAAAATAGATCCTAAGAAGCCATTAAATTGCTATTGATGTTTGCTATAGTGGGATTCAATGGACAAGTGGAGTGAATAAAGATGTGATGGGTTTGTGGGGCTTGCAACCTCTTGTAGCTGGGCTATAGGAAAAATACTTCATGCTTTGTGGGGAATGCCATATGTTAATGACCCATGAAAATGCAGATGAAGAACCTACAGGTTTGATTGTTCCATAGGTCACTGTTCAAAAGTAAGGAGACTGTATCCAGATGTAGATATATGTTGCATTAAAAGTCTTCATCTGTTCAATCTAGGAGCAGGCTCTATTAAGAGTGAAAATATATATATATATATAATTCACCTTTCTCTACTTTTCCCCCCACATTTGTCTCTCTTGTTAATGTTCATAGCAAACTTAGCACATTAGTATTTTAACATCTTACAGAAACTCCATTGAGCCAAAGTGCAGGTATTTCAAAATGACTTTAGTGACTTACAATCGTAAGTCCCATTGAAAATCCATATTTGTGAGCATTTTCAATGAGAGGTGAGCATCTCCGGTTACAGCCACACAATACCCTCAGAAGGCTACCACTCCTTGGGCAGGCTTAACCCATTCTGGGCAGCCGGATCACATGATGCAGTGGCTCATGTGCCCTGTACCCGCCAGATGTTCCCCCACCGCATGGCAGAGTGAGCAGCCGGTTGCTACGCACTGCGTCCTCAGAAAAATTACAAGGATGTGTCGTCTAGCAGTCTTAACCAAGACTGCCGAAGGAGTGACTGCCCATGTGCCGGGGGCCCTCCTGCCCTGCAGAAGGGCTTGGAGCAGTGGGGGTTGTCGTCAGTTGCTCACTGTCACGTCACAGCTGGGGCAGGAATTTTGTAGGGTTGGGGAAGGGAGGCAGGGCAGGGCGAGGCAGACACTCGTGTGGCCTGTGCCTCGGCCCACCCTGGCTGTAGCGGAATCTCCTGCAGTGGCCCAACTGCCCCACAAGGGGGCCTGCTTGTCTGCCCAGCTCCCTGTACTGGTCCTGCAGTGTAGCAAGTGCAACTGCCTGCCATGGGGCCACACAGGGATCACTGGCCCTAGCAGCTCATGTGGCTGCACCCTCAGTCTGCAAGTTAGTTTTGAAAATACCAGTGAGGGATTTAAAATCCTGGGGGCATTGCCCCCAGGAGACCCCCGGCTATGAAGAAAATTGGTGGCTCGGCTCCCTCCCCAGTTGTATGCTGTTTACTCACACATTTTTATTGTCCTTAGGAAACAGTCAATATATTGAACAAATGACTTAAATCCCAAGAGGTCTGTTATAGCAAGAGGTTCTTTACTTTAGTTAGGTCTGATGATGATGCAGTCTTTTAATTGCTACGTCAGGAGATCAACACCCAGAGACATCTCCACGGAGGTTTTGTCCCCTGCCCTAAACCTTGCTGATTGTTCCATCCTGATAATGGCAAATACAACATCTTAGAGAGAAACAAGACTGGAAATCAAGGCTGAGAACTTGAATTTGATCTGATAGTTAATGAGGAGGAACCATTAGAGACCCTGTAACATCAATTGTTGTTGTTTCACCATTGGGCTGCAGGATCATCAGTCACTGAGTGCGTCTTCAAAAGCGCCTTCTTTAATTTTTAATGACTTCATTGCAGTATGCTAAAGTTCATTCTTTCAGAGATTGTTTGGGCATAGGAGTGACGTTCTTCTGGCCAGTCATAAATGATAGTATTTCTAATACCTATTGCAGCCATAAGATGGCTGTTGTGACAGTTTGGGACAAACATCTTCTTTTTGAAGTGAAATTATTGTGTCGGCTAGTTCCTCAAAGCCTTTTCCACAGGTATAACTATCATTATACCTACATACTTCAGCCTGCTGTGCTAATTTTCCTCAGGCAATGGTAAAGTTGAAGGAGAGTGGTATATGTATTTGGGGTGGAAGATATGTAGAGCTGGCAACACATCTACTGCCCACATTTAGATTTATTCTTCTTCCTGATATCTCCAAGCAGCTTTACAAACACATCAATAAACAGGATTTAGAGAGAGTACGGCTTTCTGAAATGCTACTGGGGAAAGCTACCTAGCATAAAAGTACTGTGTGAAGAAAGACCTGAGCTACCTTGAGAGCCCTTCTATTAACCCTTGACAGCTCTCTAAGCAGAGAAAGCACTGCAGTGTCTCCCTCATGTTGCAGCCATGTGAAAAGATATAGTACTATTATAGTGTATGCCCACTGTCCATGGTCCATATTCTTTCCCAAAAGCTGAGCTGTTTGGGGTCACTGCTGCATGCGGTGCATGCTTGGAGAGTATATAGTTTAGTATTTCAAACCACATGACATCAAGAAAACATTAATTCATTCAATGGTATTGATATTTTTACCTGGATGAGTATACTTTATAAACCTGAAAACTGCAAGATAAAAGAATCAATACATTTGTTAGATTTGGGGCTGGGGAAAACATAGTTCATCAATGTAACCAGTATTTCAAGTTATACAAGTTTGACTTAAGTGGATGCCGATGTAATGTGCTGGTAGGCCAAACAAATCCAAGCGAAGATCTTCCTGCATCCTGCCTACTACCGGAAAAACCACTTTCCCCTGTAAGGGTGTATTTAATGAGCAAGGCAATGGGGCGGGGGAGGAGGGGTCAGTGGCCACTGAGTGGCACTGCCCTGCAGGCAAGTGATCACACCTGGGACACCTCTACCCCAGTCAGCATAGAAAGCAGCAGCCCCCCTCCCCCCTGGGGGCGGCAGCCCTTGGGCGGCAACCAAAGGGCGCTGGCCATTCTGTGGCCAGAGCGAGGCCCACGAGGACCCAGCGCCAGTGATGACAGCAGTGCAACACCGTCTCTTCCAGCCATCGCTCACACCGCCACTGGCCTTTGCTCAGACTCTCCTGTACCATCCACAGGCCTGGTTATCCCCTCTGCTGCTGTGATTACCAACCACTGGAATGCCTCCCCTTCTCTACCCCACTCCCTC
>QEPC01011163.1:1844018-1861904 GCA_003113815.1 Sphenodon punctatus
AAATCCCTTCACAACTTGGCTCCCCCTTACCTCTCAACCCTAGTCTCCTTACATATTTCTGCACGCACTCTCCGCTCCTCCTCTACCCCCTACCTCACTCTCACTCATCTCTCCTGCTCCCCTAACCACCTTCGTCCATTCTCCCTTGCTGCCCCCCATGCCTAGAACTCCCTCCCTGCCCACATCTGCCTTGCCCCCTCCCTCCGCACCTTCAAATCCCTCCTCAAAACCCACCTCTTCCTTGCCGCCTTTCCTGATGCCTGTTAGAACTTTCCTTTCAATATTTACTGTCTGCCCTCCCTGCAGACTCCTGCCTAACTGCAACCAAGCCAAGCACGTGCACCTGAGACTTCACATCCGCTGAATGTTATTTATCCCGTGTCTCTCCCTATGTCCCCTCTCCTTGTCTCCCCCCTCCGTGTCTATTAGATTGTAAGCCGTAGGCAGGGACCGCATCTATCTTATTGTTCTGTAAAGCAGCAGGTACACAGCTGGCGCTATACAAATGCTTATTATAATAATAATAAGTAATAATTAATGGAGCACTCACACAGATGAAGTGTGTGGGGAGGGATTCAGAGAGGCAGCACCAAGCGTGTCTATCCCAACCATAGAGGCAAGCCTCTAAACACTCCCTCTTCCATGGCCATGGGGAAGCGTGACAGACTGGTCTTTGCAACTGACATGTCCCTGGCATGAGTGTTGGGGAACCTGGGGTCACCAGCCAATTATTGTGACTTGCAAAGGCCATGTCCTCTGCCACAGTGCCTAGGAGCAGTGGACAAGTCTGTTGGCATGGCTGGCTGCCACAGTTCAGATTTTCTGGCAGAGCTCTGTGCATGGCCATGCGTGGGTGTGCCGTGGGTCATGGGAGCGCACATTCCCATGCTCCACCTTCAGACAGGTGATGGGCTCCATGGCTCCTGTGTGGCCATGTGGGATAGCATCTCATCTAAAAACACCCTAGAATCTTCTCTCCCACTCCTTCCATGACACAATGAGTGTCTTCACACAGACACCTGCCCTGCCTCTGCCCCGCCTGGCCCCCAGGCAGGCCATCCATTTAAAGGCAGCCTGCCATATGTGGAGGTGGCGCTGAGGCAGGGCATTGCCTCACCATTGGTGCTCTAGAATATCCCTGAGCACCGCTACCAGAGCAGGCAGCCCAAACCCACAGCAGCAGTAGGAGGCAGGGCTGCTGTCCGTCTGCTTGGCGGATGGCCGCTGAAGCCCTGCTCTCAGCCAGGGGTTGCCCTAACAATTCCATAGCATTGCAGGCAATTCACCCACAACAATATGGTGTGGGGTACGGTCAGATGGACCATGGGCCCAAGTAGCCACCAGGTCCATTTTTAAAATGGACCCAAGTGCAGATGCAATTTGACAGACGTGGGGTGCACCCACTGACTTGCTCTGGGATTGTGCAACCCCATGTCCATGTGAAAGTACCCATTTTCTTGGATGGGCAGTAACCTATCTCCTGTTTAGGAAACACAGGATTTTACACAACACAGCTAGTTACAATTCAGCATCAGTAACAGCTGTCATGCTGTTCTTTCATTTTTCCTCACATCTAAACATTTTAAGATTGTGTTTTTAATAACAGTAATACCAGATCCTTGTGTGGATCCTGAGGGCACAATTCAATTTGGGGGTATTTGCTATATTCTTTTATTATGTCAGTCACGGCCCATGGTTGAATTATAGCCCCATATTGCTTTGTTATATTTGTCCTGCAATACTGAATATATGTTTTGGGTGGATTAGGGAGAATTTACTATACCTCTTAGAAAAGCTGGGAATGATAACACCATTTGATATTAGACAAAGCAAGAGCAAGCAATGTGCATGTTTCTACTGCCAGGATACCACAGCTGTGACCAGTGACAGCCTTTGTAGTCTCCTACTCTGGCTTTCTCTGGCAGAAATTGTTCATTATTATTATTTATATATTTATTTATTAGCCACCCCCTCATGCTGGGGCATCCCAGCATGACGTAGAATAAAAATTCTTCCCCCCCCCCAATAAAAACTTCCCCGCATAAAACCAACACAACCATAAAACCATTAAAACTAAACACATAAAATAAGGCGCAAAAAACCCCCCACCCTTCTAACCACCCCCATCCCCCAAGGCCTGGGCAAACAACCAGGTTTAACAGGCCCAATGAAATGCCAACAGGCCTGGGGCCAGACGGGCTTCCTCTGGGAGGGAATTCCAAAGTCGCGGTCTGGCTACCGAGAATACCCTCTCCATTGCGGCCCCACATCTAACACAGGGGACCTCCAAGAAGGTGCCCCCGGCAGACGGAAGAGATCGCTCTGAGACGCGGAGGGTGAGGTGGTCCCTGAGGTATGAGGGGCCCAGTCCATGTAGGGCTTTATAGGCCAATACCAAAATGTTAAACCTGGCTCAGTACACTATCGGCAGCCAGTGCAGAGTTCGGAGCACAGGTGTTACGTGCTCCTGCCGGCCCATCCCCATAAGGAGACAGGCCACCACATTCTGCAAAAGCTGCAGCCTCTGAACCAAAGTCAAGGGAAGCCCCACGTACAGCGCATTGCAGTAGTCAAGCCTCGAGGTGATGAAGGCATGGATGAGGGTGGCCAGGTCATGCCTGGAGATGTACAGATGCAGCCTCCACACCAGATACAGCTGGTGAAAGGTGGCTTTTGACACCGCCTCCACCTGCCGATCCAGATGGAGGCCTGAGTCCAAAACCACCCCCAGGTTCCGAACCTGTTGGGCCACAGGTGGGTGAGCCCCCTCCCCCACCAGAGGGGCCAGCACCTCCCTTGCCCTACCCACCAACATCACCTCTGTCTTGTTGGGATTGAGGTTCAGTCTGCTCTGCCACATCCAATCTGCCATGGCCTCCAAGCACTGGGGAAGCAATGAGACATTGAGATGTTGAGTTGCTTGGTATTCACTGAAGAGCAAGTAGAATGATCAAATCTACTTTACTTTTTCTTTCAAGCTGTGGCTGAACACAGGTCTTCATGTATGTGAATTGACCACAGAATTTTTTTAATGTGAATTTTATCATGAGCACATACCCCCACCCATTGAAGTCAATGGGACTTTTGGCATTGACTTCAATGGGTGGGGGTATGTGCTCGGTGAAACTTCCTGTTTCTATTCTCACTTCAGTTCCAATGTTTGTGGTTGAGGGGGCACTCTGTGTTTCATCATTTTGGGACCTGCTGCAGTTGGCTGGGAACCGTGTGTGTGTGTGTGTGTGTGTGTGTGTGTGTGTGTGTAAGTGTAAAAAAAACCCTAGTTTCAGCACCCTCCAAAGAAGCAGGCAGGGGGATCTCTGGTTATATATATATATAAATCTTATTAGTGTATAGACTTGCCGTCACACAAACATAAAACAAGAAAACCAGACAAACAAAAAATAGAAAATACAAAAAGCCAGCAGGCAATGGGCGGTCCAAAACATCCCAATTTGGACCATATCAGAATCAAGATAAAATCCCAGGTCCCTCAGCCGGGGTCCCCCATTTAGGTTACAACTTGGGCCTCCCTATCACCTCTAAGTGCGAGCACCTTGAGGAGGAAGTAGGCCACCTTCCTCGTAATCGTCTCATCCTGACCCCCCAACAGTTTCAATAGCGTCTGACGATCGTTCCAGTTTAAGTCCAAATAAGGGGAAATCCACTTAGCACAGAGACCTGAATACTGCTCACAGTGCAGCAAAATATGTTCCAAAGTGTCGGGGAGCTGACAATCACAAGAAGGAACAATCAGGGGCTTCCCTCTAAAACGTCCCTCAACCACACCTGAGGGGAAAACATTCATTCTGGCCATTGTGAAGCATCGACGGGCCTGAGGGGTCAAATTAAATTGTAGATAGGGGGGTATAATAGAGGGTATATCGTATAACTCCCTGACTAGGGCCAGTGAAGTCTTGCCTCTAAGAGTGGCAGTCTCCTCTTGGAGGGTAATATCCCTCAACCTCTGTAGAAAAAGATTCCTGGTGCCATCATAGGTAAGAGAATATAGATCGTCCAAGGCCAAACCCATCCGACATAACTTGGATCTGACTTGAGTTACCCAGTAATTATCCTCAGCCAGCACCAGCGTCGCCAATGGGGCAGTGCGGTGGAAATGCAGCTTCAGCCAATACCCAATAGCCAGTCGCCAGACCTGAGATTCAATAGGGATAAGCCCACACTCCCTACGAAGCGCAACATTGGGTGCATGATTGGGCAAAGCCAAGAGCGACCTCAAAAACATGTTCTGGACCCTCTCTAGCGGCCCAAACTTCCCAGCTGTCCACAGTTGAGCACCATACAAAAGTTGTCCCAGACATTTACTTTTAAAGACCTGGATGGCTGGCAATACCAGATGACCCCCATTAGTTCTAAAGAAATTACATATAGATTTTCCCACCAATCTAGCCTGTCTGACAGCTGCCAGCGAGTGCACAGTCCATGCCCTGTTGGCCTGAAAAACTAGCCCCAGATAGCTGTAAGAGGCCACCTGGTCAATTGTATATGGGCCAATGGTCCATTTAAAAATCTTGTGCCTAGGGGAAAAAATCATAACCTTAGACTTTGAATGGTTCACCTCCAAATAATTCTGATCGCAAAAGGTGTTTAAAGCTGCAAGTTGTCTAAGGAGACCAAGCCGAGATCTTGCCAGCAGGATGGCATCGTCTGCATAAAGTAATATAGCCACCTCGCGTTTCCCTAATCTCGGCGGACAGTTTTTAGTGTCTGTCACCCAAGAAATAAGACTGTTCAAATATAGGTTAAACAGAGCAGGGGCAAGAACACACCCCTGCTTAACCCCACGGTTAGTTAGGATTGGTTGAGAAAGGCCCCCAATGTTATCCAATCTAACCCTCAAGGAGGTGTTAGAATATAACCTCCGAATTAACACCAACAATCTTGGCTCAATAGATGTACTCAAGAGCTTCGCCCATAAATGGTTCCGAGAAACCAAATCAAAGGCCGCTCGGAGGTCCACAAAGGCAGCAAAAAGTCCCGTAGATGCTGCATATTTAACCGCAAAATGGTTCAGCACAAAGCAATGGTCATGTGTAGAGCAACCCGCTCTGAACCCGTTCTGCTCATCACCAAGTATATTCCCTTCCTTCATCCATTTGTCCAGCTTGATCATAAGATAACGGGCATACATTTTACTAACAACACTGAGGAGGCTAATAGGCCTATAGTTCTTAGCCTCCTCAGGCGGCCCCTTCTTATGAATTGGAACTATCTCCGCCTGAGCCCATCCATCTGGTAGTTCCCCCATTTGGTTGATTCCCGTAAACAAGGCAGCCAAAGCCCTAGCCCACCAGTTCTTATTGACCTTAAATAAATCCGGTGGAAGGCCGTCAAGGCCCGCCGCCTTGCCCTTCTTCAATCCATCAATGATCTCCTCTATTTCCCTCTCCTCGACTGGGGCCCAGCTAGGGAATGACTGCAAAAGAGGGAGTGGGGGGGAAGGTCCCGGGTCAGATAAATAGAGGTTGGTAAAATACCTCACCTATTCCACTTCCGTTACTCTGTTATCAAACCCTCCCCTGACCCTCCCACATCCCCTAACTAGTCTCCAAAAGGCAGAGGAATCTTTAGCTCTAAGGGCAGCATTGATTTTATCCCATTGGAGAAGGTAGTGTTGCCGTTTCTTCCCCTGCAAAAGAACCTTGTACTTATAGCGCTGCTGTCGGAATGATGACAAAGCAGCCATAGTACCCTTCTTCCTATAATTCCTATAAGCAACCCTCAAAAGCTTCTTGGCCTGCCGGCACTCCCTATCATACCACGGATTTAGAGGGAGCCCCGACTTCCGAGCATTTGCTGCTTCCGATGTACAAAGCAGGGGGACTACCCCTTCCAATATGAGGTTGTACCCAAATAAGAGCTCCTCCATATCCGGGGCTTGTTCAAGCCCCAACAGCCAGCTAGTACCCTCTAGGGATTCCAAGAGGGCATTAACCCTGTCCTCCAACTCAGAGTCCCATTTAATTTTCCGTTTACCTGGGATTCTAGGAGGCCCCACGATCTCCTGTCTCTGGTCTTCCCCATAGAGCTCCTTCCTTGCCATCTCCGCTTGGACCGGAAAATGGTCGCTACCAGGTTGAAAGACTACCCTCAGCCCAGCTACCAGATGAAAAAAATTTGCCGAAGCCGCCAGGAGATCTATTACACTACCGCCAAGAGGGGAGACAAAAGTAAACTCGGCAGGGTGATCCTGGGGGGATCGGCCATTAAGAATAAAAATTCCTGCTGTTGATAATAAATTTGCCAGAAGGAGCCCGTTCTTATTAATACCCTGATCCTTAGATACTCTATCAGGGGCCCAAAAAGTGTCCTCAGAGATCCACGGCCCACCAGCCTGAGCAAGCGCTAAGTCTGACGTTCCCAGACGGGCATTGAAATCACCCACCAGTAGTATCCCAATACCTGGATAAGTCTCCTCCAAAATAGAGAGCTGTTTCTCCAGCTCCTCCCAGAGTGATTCAGAATAATAATGCGAAGAAGCTGGCGGGACATAGACATTTAGAATGGCAACCGTCCGGAGTGGGAAAAGCAATATAACTCCACAAAAACCGGATAGCTGTCCGGAGAGCGGGAGAACCTGTATCTCCAAAGCAGTAGATATAAAACACACACACCCTCCACTAGGACGGCCCCTCCCCACCGAGGATGATGCTGCCAACCCAAAGGTAAAATACCCTGGGAGTGATAGCAGCCCCTGATGCCATGTCTCCTGTAGGCAGATAATATCATACTTCCTCAAAAATAGAAGAACATCCGCATCATTTGCTTTAGTCTTCCACCCAGCAACATTCCATGAGACAACCCCAATATCTGCAATATGTCAATCTGAGGACCCCCCTATATGAGACTCCTCATCTAGGGGGGATTTCAGGGTCCCACCGCTACATACCTCCCCCAGGGATTCCGCTGGACCGGCTAAATTAACAGCCTGTCCACTAGATGTAGCTACCGGCGGGGGTTCAGTACTGGATGCTCGGAATGTAAATAACTCATTTCCCCCACCATCGCCTAACTTACCAAAAGTAAACGAGGGGGGACTATCCTGCAGGAGTGCCCCTACAACCATCTCTTGCGGGCACAAATCCCTCCTGCCCACATCCAATATCGGGGTTAAACCCCCCTCCTCAGTGGGGCTAAGGAACCTAGTCCTAGTCCACTGCGAGGCTGAGCTAAGTTTATTACTTGCCCCACACACTCCCACATACTCCTTCTCGGGGCTGACTCTTCCCTCTACAGAAACAAAACTCCCATCTGCCCCATGTGGGATGATCGTGATTTCAGGGGACCGATACTCGCCCTCCTGTGTATAGGCAGATCCTACCTCCCCGACCTCCTCTTCCAAGGGACAGAGGGGCAGCTGAAGATGAATTTCACGGGACTCCTGAGAGCTCCACCCAGCCTGGACCCCCCCTCCCCCAGGTCAACCCTGGTCGTCCACCAGAACATCGGCCAACACACCTTTATCCTCACCAGGCCCCCCCCGGGCAGTCTCAACTGCATTACCTTCGATTACCTCCATATCAGAGTCCCCTGTTACCGAGGCTGGTAAATCCCCTGATGGTAAGGGTACATACAGATCTCCCTCCCACTGCCTAGAAACCAAGTCAGCAGCAGGCCTTGCAAGGTCTAACTGGGCCTTCTTGCCCAATACCCTAGCTAGCCCAGTGTTACCCCCCCTAGATTCACCCAGAGGGGATATAGTAGTCTCATTCTGTGGCCCCAAGAATGGTCTACATGACCCAGGCCCCCTTTTTATAGACCCCCCTCCAGTACCCTTCTGGGGCAGCCCCATTTGGGATCTAACAAAATATTTTGCCAAACGGATCCCATGGGTGAACAATAACCCCACCCATTTCCAGATAGACATGGCTAAATCCATCCTTCGAAAGGAGATTACATAACGCATCATAAAAGGGCCTCTGCCAATAACCTTCACTGAGGCAATATCATGCGGCCTGACCAGTTGTTTAGTTAGATAAGACAAGTGCCCTGCCGCAAGCTTGGGTGTGTTCCAAAATGGCCAAAGCCCGTCAGCCCTGGGTAAGATAGTGAAAGCAATGGATCCCCTGCACCAAACAAAGGAGGGCTTATCTGGCAAGGCCAAGGGCTTATTTCCCCCAGAAGCCACCTCATCACCACCAGAACCTGCCAGGCCAGGGGAGGGGGCTGTCATAACACAATGAGCAGTCCCCCTGCCAGGAACTCCTTCAATTGGAGAGGCGGCCCTTTTACCCAAGCCCAATCCAGCAATATCTCCTGTAAGAGTTTTTAACTGCGCGAAGATAAGTAACAACGTTTCATGAATTAATAAAGTCTGTGCTGCCATAAGGTCCAAAGAGTTTTTCCCCTGGCTCTGGCAATGACCCGTGGATGTCCCCTCACCCACCCCAACGGGAGGCGGGGGGCCCAACAAGGTAGTCGGATTCCCACCAGGGGGCCTTCGGGGGCGTTCCTCCAAGGTATCGGGGGGATCAATAGTCTCCCGTGTGATTGAAAGTTGGGAATCCCCATCACTGTTACCAGGAGTACCTTGCCCCACAAAATAAGTTTCCAGTTTTCGATGCTTGATCAAGGGTGGACCAACCACCCCATCCTTGGCTCTTCGTTTACGATGTCCCGCCATAATCTGTTATAAATTCCTGGTCACAAAACAGCTAGGCCACTTCCAGGAACCCGGCCGCCACGGCCCTCGCCTAAGGCCGCGCGCACAAGGGCGCGCCCTTGCGTGCACAGCCCTTAGGCGCACGGCCCCGGCACGCGCCTACGGTGCCGCCGTAGCCCCCAGTCCTTTAAGTAGGCCGCCGAGCAGATCCAACGGGCTGTCAGCTGTGCGTCAGGTCACGCGCTCCACCCCTCAGTCCAGACCACGCCTTCACCAAATCGCTGGGGGAAAGTAGAAGCCCTGCAGCGAGGTCCCTGCCTCTGCTCTGGTTCTCCACTCCCTCACTACTCACCGGATCTCTGGTTATTAATATACCCCAGGCAGGATGGAAAATGATAACGGTTTTCTTAACCTGGCAAATGATAAGTTTAAAAAGAATACTCAAATGTTGATCACCTTAGGAGACCCACTGAGTGATAGGATTCCTTGTGCAAGTGCAACATGGTGCAAGTCATCACACTATGGGGGCAGGGGTGGGAAGAAAGGGTTCATTCCCCAGCTTGAGTGCCTGAATCTAGCTGAGGGCCCTAATTGGTAGGAGACTGAGTGGGGTCTCATATAGGCTCAGTTAAAAGGAGGTGAGGATGTTAGGAAGGAGATGATCCTTGAGGGAATGAGGGGAAAGAGAGGGTAGCTCTGGGGACTGCTCAGCCAATAGGGAGTTTAGGATGTGGTGTGTGCAAGGGCTGGATTAGTCCTCCAGGAGGGGTGTTCCTGGGTGGTGTAGCTCTGAAGCAGGGGTTCTAGAAGCTAGAGGTGAAAATAAATGAGATGATAGCCCACATTAGCACCCACCAGGTGGGTGTTCACCAGATGTTGCCATGCATCCATTGCACAGCCCCCACTCACGGCATCATCCAAGGACATCACAGGCCCACCATGTGGTCCAGTGTATGCTAATGCACATCCTCCTGTTTATTAGGTTAACCTGCAGCCTCACCCACATCCAGGTCCGCCAGCACCATAGAGTCACGCCTAGTGTGGCTACTAGAGAGTGATCAGCTGTGAAGTGGCTGCAAGAGGAGAGAGCGAGGGCAAGAGGAGAAGATCCTTCCTGAACCCCCATTCTTTCCTCTCCCCTCTTGCAGTCACTTCAGTTGATCACTCTCTTGCAGCCACCTGAGCGCACACTCTCCTCTTGCAGCTGTTTCACATCTGATTGCAAATAGACCTCTGGAGTCAGTGTTCAATCCATACAGCACCCACACACATGTGTTAGCATGTAGAGCTAACAAACAGGCAGCCCCCTGCCTGCATTTCATGTGCTGGTGGTAGCCGCCACAGGTGGCACCACTTAGCATTCCCCCCCCCAAACCCTGGTCTGATGGAAGGAGGGGGTCAGGCTTCTTCCTGGGCTGTGACCTCCGTTTCCATTGTGCTCTCCTCTTGCAGCAGTGCTTGTGTAGCTGAAAGAGATCTTTCCTGAACCCCCACGCTCTACTCTCTCTTCTTGAAGCTCCTTCACAGCTGATCACTCTCTCTCTCAGCCACCAGAGCATGCAATCAGCATTCAGCTGTGAAGCGGCTGCAAGAGGAGAGAGTGTTTGGGTGGCTGCAAGAAGAGAAAGTAGAGACCAAGTGTGCAGGAAGGACCATCTCTTTCTCCTCTTGCAGCCACCTGAGCACACGAGTACTACTGCAAGAAGAGAGCATGATGGAAAGAGGGGGGGACTCGTGTCCAGGGAAGAAGCCTTCTCTGGTTGTGACCCTCTCCATCAGAGTCAGGGCTGCTACCACCAAACCATGAAATGTGTGCAGGGGGCTGCCCACTTATTCGTCTATATGCTAAACATGTGAGTGGAAGGTGAGTGGGGGATGCATGGACTAAACACAGACTCCAGCGGACTATTTGTCTCATTTATAAACACCCATAAGGTCAGAGAAGGGGTAATCTGCACTGTGTGCTATAACTAAACCACCCTGGAAAGGGATTGAGCCTGTCTGTACATGCATGAGGGAACTTGTTATAGGAGAGCAAGCAGCCTATGCTTTAATAATATGACACCTGCACTTTTATATTACCTCTAACAGGTTACCTTTTGCCTTAATGCTTCTCCTACAACTTCACTTGACCTTTGCCTAAAGAGCCTCCTCTGCTAGGCAATTGTGGGTTTCTTCCTGGTCACTTAAGCCATATTTCACCATACAGGTTGGCCATATGTCAAGGGAAATAGACACCAAGTTGGTTCTAGCTATCTAGCACATTACATTTCTTATTGTTGCTGTTAATTTCCCCTTCCTCTTTGTCTGCTTTCACCTCTGTTTGCAAAAGGATTTCTTCGACAGAGTAGCATGTATTTTTGTGTATATCTTTTTTTACCACATGATTTATGAAGTAACATTTCTTAGGAATGTAAGAAACTGCCATATTTGGTCAGACTGCCTCCCACAGTGGCTATCCTGAAAGTTCCAAGGAAGGATACAACAAAAAAGTTAAGTGATTTGTCCCCTGTAGTTTATTTCCCAGCTTCCAGCAATCAGAGGGTGCTTTCAAACATAACTCCCCCCGCCACCATGGACTGCTCCAGGCAGTGGTGGAAGCCATCACTCTGGCTGGGAGTCAGCTGGCCGCCAAACAAACATTATGGCAGCGGGGCCAGGGAGGCGCATGGGAGATGCACAGATGTGCATTTGCCCACCCTTGCTCCCATGCTCTGTAGAGCACCTCCCTGACTGACGGGCAGCCATGGTGGCCTATGACGGCTGTCATGGCGCCCAGTCCCCACTGCCAGCCTAGACCACAATAGGTAAAGTGGCCGTGCAAATGTAACGGCACGCTTTACACCCAGTCAGGCAGCCATTCCCTGGGCAGTGTTGGCACTCAGCCTGGATATCCTCAACTCACAGCCCAGGCTAAGTGGCAACACCACCCAGGGAACAGCATGGGCTAACATCCGGTGGCAGTTTCTGACATGACAGTAGCCTGCATTTCCACATGGCTCAAAGCATGAAATACAGGTTATCGTCACATCTGAGAACACCCAGAGTGTTTAGAGACACTTCAACTACGGCCCTTTTTACATGAGTCACACCCACGTCCATGCATGCCCACGCAGTGAACATGAGTGGGTACATCCCATTTGAAAGCAGCAGCTTTCATGGATGGGTGGGTGGATGTGCATCCATGTGCACTCCCACATAACACGCACCTCCACCTACCTCTATCGCCCCAGCATGAAGCAAATCAGTCAGTCAGTCAACTTTTATTTATATCCCGCTCTCTCTCGCCTATGGCGACTGGAGGCCGCCAACAACAAAAGTAGAAGACATCCAGAAAACAGTAGCAATTATAAATTCAACACAAACAGCACAACCTCAAGGACCCCTCAATTAACATACCATACCATACCATTTCATTTTTAAACATACCCTCTCCATCTCTCGATTTATGCAGTCTATGGCACTGGAGGAGGGTGAAGTATCTGATCTGAGAATGGATATTGACATGGCACGTAAATGTAAATAGCAGGAGGGTATAGAATATGTGAGATTTTGAAGAGAAATTCCCACTACGGGGTTGTAACAAGTTTTTGAAAACGGATTATTTATTTTAGGGAGCAATGTGATGGAAGAGCTGAAATAGTATAAGCCAGGGTTTGGAGATGCTGATAGAATTTGATTTTATTTTATTTATTGGGAGTCAGGAGCCCTAAGGAGGCAAGGAGGGTAAAAATTTAATGTATTTTATGATTTAGAAATTATTTTAGCTACATGTAATAAAGGTTATGTGTGTTTGTTGTATGTTTTGTATGTATATGTTATGGCTTTGACCACGCAAATAAATGTTTACTTTTACCTTTACCCTTACCCTCCCCATCCCTCATACAATACAGTATAATAAGAACAAATCAATAATATTACAACATATCATAATCATATCAGTCCTTCCATATGATCCATCCCTGCTGCCACCAGGGAAGGAGCCCATCAAATCCCACCTTACCCTCCTGCTCTCATCCACAACAATGCCCTAGTACAAAAACAATCTAAGTATTTATTCAACATTTCTAAGTCAACAAAACAAACCCCTCTACCCCTTAACCTAACCCCCCCAATAAATAAATAACCAACCAACCCCCCATCCTAACCCCACCTCCCCCCCCCAATGGCAAAAATGCAGGTTCTCCATGTCGGGTCATGCAGGGGGATACAGGGGGAATGGGTGTGTCCATGTGCCCCCACGCCCCTGCACTATCCACCCAGCAGCACGCACACAGATCCACCCCCAGCCATGGGCCATTTTAAAAGGGCCTGTTAAGTTGCACCCCATCACCACCTTGACTAATAACAATCAATGGGCCTATCAATGTACCATTGGCTTTCACAACATGGCAATAAATTCCACAGAGCGATTGTGTGGGTGCAGCCACATGAGCTGCAGAGGCCCTGATCCCCGTGCAGCCCCGTGGCAGGCAAGCACAACTGCCACATTGCAAGGCCAGTGTGGACAGACACTTCCCCCCACCCCCACGGGGAAACTGGGCAGGCTGCTGTCAGAACTCCCGCCATTGCAGAGGGCAGGCCGAAACACCGGCCACAAGAACAGGCATCCAGTCCTGCCCATGTCCCTCCCCCAGCCCGTCCACTATCATGCGCCCAGCCATGACATGACTGGGTGGGACTGGAGCAAGTGGTTGTCACTCAAAGCCCCACAGTGGACCTTGCCACGCAGCAGGGTAGATGGCAACCAAGCAAATGAGCTACCATGTCGTGGGCAGCTTTATCCCATTTGGGATAAGGCTGCTATGCACTGCGTCCTTGGCCTTTTTTACCCTGCCACGTGGCAGGGGCAATATCTGGTGGCTGTCGGGCACATGATGCACTGCATTGTGTGGCAAGGCTGCCTGGTGTGGGGTAAGGCTGCCCAAGGCATAGTAGGCGACTCATGTGGCTGCACCCTATGAAAAAGGGCTTCTTTTTATTTTTATTTTAGGCCTATACATTTCATCAGGGATCCATGTACTATGAGGAAGTACAGCGCAACCTTATTACAACACATGCTGCTATAGCACAAGTTTTGTTATAACATGGTGTGAGGCCTGCAGTGCTCCCAAACTGTTGCATCATAAATAGACTTGTATGTACAAAGGACCCTCATTACAACCCAGATTTGATTCTAACATGTGAGACATTGGGTGTATTTACTATTTAGACATAACGTCAACAGGTGTCTGACTGTGTGTTTTGACCTTGATATGACCTTATGTGTCCCTGTGTTCACAATGTGGCACTGCTTAGACACACAGCTAATCTTGGGGCAAATCAGTGTTTTGTTCACCACCTGGTCTCCGCACGCAAGCACTGCTGCCTCATTCCCCGCATTGTACTTGCTAACATGCCACATGATATCATTAGACACAACACTGGCCATGTGTTCAGCTGGAAAACACAAATTGTCCTTGTGATGCAATGGTGTTCACATCACATGTTCAACAAGTGGCCAAATTGTGTTTGGCTGTTCTGTGTAAGCACCATAACAATCCCAACACCATGCTTAGGGGTTTTGACACCCGATCTTTGTTATATCTAAAGATGCCCAGTGTTCCCAAATACAATATTAGAATGAGGCTGCCGTATAAATAAGTTTCCTATTCGTTTTCCCTATGCCATTCATTATTTTACATGCCTATTTTGGCCCTTTTTACATTGACACCACCACCCCTCACCCACGTGTGCGACAGCGTGGGCAGGGGGAGCATCCGTCTGACCACTTGTGGGAATGGGTGGGGCTGCATGTGCGCTCCCACGCTCCACCCACCTCCACTAATCCCCCACGCACGTAGGCACTGGAGACAACAGAAGTGCCTCCATGCACGGAGATGGGTGGGGATTGGTGGGTGTCCATGTGATGGCCCGCCCACACACCGCACACCCTCTGCAGCCTCCTTCCCCCCACCCCCCACACTGCGGCGCCTCGCCACTTAAAAAGAGATCTTACTTCTAATCTAAGAAGCCCTTTTTCCTCACTTAGAAGCCATTCTATGCCCTTCTTCATACCATTCCCACCTCTACTACATCTTTTTTGAGATGGGATGACCAAAATTACATGCAGTATTCAAAGGTGTACCATGGGTGTACCATGGGTTGATTATATACATTAGCACCTACCAGGTGGGTGTTCACCTCATGTTCAGTAGATAAGGTGAACCTTGGATTGTTTTCTCTCATTCTTAATAGTTCCTAAAATTCTTCTTACTTTCCCACTGGTGACATAAAGAAATGAGCTGATTTTTTCCATGAAGTACACTTATTACATTCCTGTCTAATCCATAGTATCTTTACATCCTCATCACGATCATATTTAGGTATTTTTTATTTGTTTTTAATATGTAAAATGTATGTAAGGATTATACATATCTGAGGGGGGGATTACTCTTATTATTTTAACATAACAATAAGCAAGGCCTCCTATATTTTGCATTCCCCCACAAATTCTGGAAGCAGAATAAATGATGTAAACTAAATTGTGCAAATTCTTGACTGTAAGCAAGGTGCCCAGCATGCCAATCTGACCGGTGTAGACGTCTTGTATTTGATAAAGTCCACAAAATATTACCCTGACCTCTAAGTGAGAAGAGTGGTGACTCCCCCTCCACCACTGGAGGGGGTTGTCTTGAGGAGCAGCAGCTGTGGCAAAACCCATAGCCCTAGAATATATGCTGCTAGCTAGTGGTAGAGCTGGCACCCTGTTGGTTAGCTCACAGAGCTCCTTACTCAGATTATAATTCTGTGCTGTGGAAGTTAATTTTTGTGAGAATTTAGCCAGGTGCCAAATTATGCAAAAACTGCTGTCATCACAGCAGTACAGATTACAATGGTTGTTTTTACACAAGCATTATCCTGGGATAAACCCCTCTAATCCCAGGCTAAACCCCTCCAATCCCAGGATCAAATTATTTATGTGGACAGATATCCTGGTAATTCCTGCTTCCTGATTTTATCCTGGAATTGTAAAACCTGATTTCCCAGGTTTTATTTATTCCAGGATAAAGTAATACCAGGATAGTGCTCATGTAGATGCTTATATCCCAGGATGAAGCCCCACCAGCACCACCATAGAGCATTGCAGGTAGATTTTTACTTTCCCTCTACCCAGTGTTTGTATGGTATTCTGGAGACTCAGGTGGCAAAATAGAATGAGTAGGGATTTACAACAGAGAAGGCTGTGACAAAATGCTACCCCTGACAAACTTCTACCAGGTCTACTATCTCCAAGGGTACTGGCATCCCCACCAATCTATTGTATTCCCAGAAATCAGAGTGGAAGAAGGCGCTGAAATTCAACTGTGCTGCACCATGGGATTGATGCAGCCCTCCTTGTGACTCTTGTACTAGGCTAAGCGTCTACATTGCCATCCTGAGATAATACTCTATCCCTGAAAATTAATGATTGTGTAGATACTTATGCCTGGATGACAATCACTGGATGTCATTCTGAAATTACAGCTAATCACAGGACAATTGTTCTCTTGGAGAAACAGCCGATGTGCAGCAAAAAGACAACTAATGATGCAATAGCTATTGCCCACACACCCCACCTCATCTGCAGACAGCAAGCCAATGGTATAATTAGGGCACAATGTGCAGTTCTGCAGCTTCTCTCTCTAATGATTGCAAATATAGGGAACTCCAGTACACATGTAAAACCACGTACTGAGCTGGTACAATGACAGAATGAGGGTGATTAAAGTTCCTATGTCATATCGGTTGAAAAATGCTGGAGGATTCCATATTATTTCAAAAATTAAAAGATCTTTTCCACTGCCACGAAAAAGCAGGGAGTGACCCAAACTGACATTTTGAGTCGTTTACAAGGCCAATCATTATTAATGAATAGACAAAGTATACCCTGTCTGGCCTGAAGCGTTACAGCACTTTTGACTTACAGAAAATAGGATTCCTGAACAGGTTTCATCACTTAATGATTTCTTTGTTTCATCCTTTCAACTTTTTCTTAGGAATCATTAAATAAAATACTGGCAGCATTTTGTCTGAAAATATTTACCAGAAATGGGATGAAGAAGCAGACAGTGCAAAGGTGGGAGCACAAGTAGTTACATGTGCGGCATGGAGACCTAGTTTGAAAATAAAGACTTTACTTCATATTGTAGAGTACAATCCCGACTCCATTTGGGGTCAGTGGGGAATTTAGCCGGCAGCTTCAACAGTTAGGATAGCAGCTATTTATCTGTATACAGGAACTAGAGCTGAAACAAACTTGGCAAGGATTCCATCTTTGATGGATCTATCTGTTGCAATGGGGTATAATGTGTACTGGACTTTAATCTGGTCCACACTTCACTGGAGATCTGGACTGTGCATCCTGTACTGTACATGTGCAAAATGGCAATGCAGTACAGGTTGCTGCCACTTTGTGCATGTACCAGTACAGCGTGCAGTCGTTTTGTGCATGTGCCAGGTGGCAGCACCCTACATTTGGAACTCCATATGGTGGGGCTGATCCCATGCCCCACAGATCCCATGTGCAACCCGCTTGCATATCCATTAGGAATGCATTGTGCCGCGTGGAATCCACATGGGATCCGTATGAATCCCATGCGGATTCCGCAAAGGTTTGGGGATTATGGGCCATGGGTGTTTTTAAACGAGCAAGGCGATGTGGGGGGAGGGGTCCATGGCCACAGACTGGCTCTACAGCAGAGCACCCATGCAGGTGGAGTGCATGGGGAGGGATTCAAACAGGTGGCTCCCAGCATGGCTCCTGCAGCCACAGAAGCAACTGCCATGCACTCTCCCTGCCATGGACCATGAGAAAGGGGGAAGTGCAGCAGACTAGCCTTTGCAAGTGACATGTCCTGGGTGTGAGTGCTGGGGAACCTGGGCTCCCCAGCACTCCTGGCCAGTTCTTGAGACTTGCAAAGACTACTACCCCCACCCCG
Organism: Sphenodon punctatus; assembly: GCA_003113815.1. Taxonomy (NCBI): domain Eukaryota; kingdom Metazoa; phylum Chordata; class Lepidosauria; order Sphenodontia; family Sphenodontidae; genus Sphenodon; species Sphenodon punctatus. The sequence continues at coordinate 1,861,599 of QEPC01011163.1, forward strand.
TACAGTGCCTGTGAATGGCAGACCAGTCTGTTGGTATGGGTGGCTGCCGTTGTTCCTTTAGGCAGGGCCAGGGGCTCTGTGGCTGCCCATTACCATGGACAGGGGCGGCTGGTGGGTTTTGATGTTGGAGGGGCACTGGAGCAGTAAGGCCGGCGGGCCTAGGGGTGGAGCCAGGGGGACAGTAGGCGGAGCCAGGGGGATGGTAGGTTAGTGGCATGGCATAACCCAGCAGCAAGGAGTTCCCAGGGTTAACATCGGATGGAAGAAAACACAGTCTACATGCACATCAAGCTTAAAATAAATAAT
>QEPC01011163.1:1912745-1930944 GCA_003113815.1 Sphenodon punctatus
TCCATTTAGTTCAATAGGTTTTAGAATAGTTAATAGCAGTTAGATTTAGTGTAGAGATAGATAGATATAAAAAAATAAACAGCCACTCCAGCCCCAGGACCCACCATTAGGGTTCTGGGGTCTATGTTACTGGCAGGGAGGGCTGTGGCCAATATGTATCTAGAAGCTGCCACTCCAGCCCCAGGACCCACCATCATGGGTCTGGGGCGATCATTCCTCGCACAGAGGCGTGTCATTCCACCACACCAAGAAACAGCCACTCCAGCCCTAGGACCCGTCATCAGGGTTCTGGAGCCAAGTTACAGGCAGGGAGGGCTGTGGCCAATATTATCTAGAAGCTGCCACTCTATCCCCAGGACCCTCCATCATGGATCTGGGGCCATCATTCCTCGCACAGAGGCATGTCATTCCACTGCATCAAGAAACAGCCACTCCAGCCTCAGGCCCTGCCATCAGGGTTCTGGGGCCACATTACAGGCAGGGAGGGCTCTGGCCAATATGCATCTACAAGCTGCCACTCTTCTAGCCCCAGGACCCACCGTCATGGGTCCGGGCCCATCATTCATCGCACAGAGAGCCAATTTTCCAAAGAATCAAGAAACAGCCACTCCAGCCCCAGGATCTGCCACCAGGGTTGTGGGGCCAAGTTACAGGCAGTGAGGGCTGTGGCCAATATCTTTAAGCTGCCACTCTAGCCCCAGGACCCACCATCATGGGTCCGGGGCCATCATTTCTTGCACAGAGAGCCTTTTTCTGAACGCCCGAACCGAACACAGTGAATGGACTGAATGGCCAAACCGAACAGGCGAACCAGACCGGACTGACCCGAACAGCCAAACCTGAACCGCAACCTGTTCGCCCATCCCTACTCCACAGCACTCTCGACCAGCGCTTGTCAGTTTCAAAAGCGGCTTCCCAGTCACAGCGCCTATCAGAGTCCACTGTTGAAACTGACAAGCCCCAGCTAAGTGCTGCAGAGCTGGGCTCTGCAGTGCACCTGACTGGGGCTTGTCAGTTTCTGGGTAATGCTAGGATTTGGGGGCATTGTGTGCACCTGATTGGTCCTTGTGTAGCCCATTGGGTGCCTGATGGGGACTAAACCCAGACTGAAGCAGGCTAATTTCTAATTAGTTACCACCCTTCGAGACAGATTAAGGCATATTTGTGGATCACATAGATTGGATATGAACCAGAAGCATGATGCTGCTGCTTAGCATACTAATGTAATTTTAGGCTGCTTCATCGCAAGTGTTGTATTCAAGACAAGAGAAGTCATTGTGCTACTCTACTCAACTCTGGTTAGGCCCCAGCTGGAGTACTGAGATCTGTTTTGAGAATAGAAATACATGGAAAACTTGGGAGAGGTTGCAGGGAAGAGCAACAAAGATGATAAAGAGTTTGGAACACAAATCCTATGAGGACAGAAGTTGAAGGATTTGGGTATGTCTAGCTTGGAGGAAAGAAAACTGAAGGGGAATATTTATTTATTTATTTATTTAATCATATTTATATGCCACCCCCCATTCCCACAGCATCTCAGGGCAGATTCCAACAATGTAAAACAATTATTAAAACATAAAATCCACAATATCATTATTAAAACAATTTTAAAACACCCCCTACAAAAATTAAACCCACCCTCCCCACCTCCGAAGGCCTGGGAGAACAGCCACGTCTTACAGGCCCGACGGAAGGCCATTAGACTTGGGGCCAGCTGTGCTTCCTCTGGGAGGGAGTTCCATAACCAGGGCCCAACCACCGAGAACGCCCTCACCATTGTAGCCCCCCGCTTTACGCGGGGGACCTCCAAGGGGGCACCCCCAGCAGACCGAAGGGTCCGTCCTGAGTCGCATAGGGTGAGGTGGCCCCTGAGGTATCCAGGTCCAAGACCATANCAGAGAGAAAAGGGCGAATCTTAGCAATGTTATGGAGGGAGAAGTGACAGGATTTGGCAACAGAGTTGATGTAGGATTTAAAAGAAAGGGGTGAGTCAGAGATGAAGCCTAAGCTAAGAGCTTGGGGGACGGGAAGGATAGTGACCCCATCGATGAGGATCGACAAGGAAGAGGGAGAGGAAGGATGAGGGGGGAAGATAAGGAGTTCAGGTTTTTTTAGCCATGTTGAGTTTGAGTTGACGTTAAGACATCCCGGTAGAGATGTCAGAGAGGCAGCTGATGCGAGCTTGAATAGATGGAGAAAGAGAGGGAGTAGAGAGAGAGAGAGTTGAACAGGAGAGGAACCTTGCAGGATTCCACGCGAGAGGTCCCGGGGGGAAGGGGGTGACGAACAATCCCTGAGCACCACCAGCTGAGTTCTTCCGGCCAGGAATGAGCAGAACCAGTCAAGAATAATTCTGCCCACCCCGGCCTGGTCCCGCAGGCGAGTCACCAACATCTCGTGGTCAACGGTATCAAAAAAAGCCGAAAGATCTAATAGAATCAGCAGGGTCAATCGACCCTGAGACAATTCTCGGCAGAGGTCATCAACCAAAATCACAAATGCAGTCTCAGTACCAAAACCCGGATGAAAGCCAGACTGCAAGGGGTCCAGGAAACGCATGCCATTCAGATGCTCCTGCAACTGCTGAGCCACAACTCATTCAATAATCTTCCCTAAAAAGTGAAGATTAGAGACAGGCCAATAACTGGCGAGGGCGTCAATGTCAAGCAATGGTTTCTTGAGCAGAGGCTGCACCACCACCTCCTTGAGGCACCTCAGCACCCTGCCCTCCCAAAGAGAGGCACTGATNGGAGTAATATGCTCCCGACGACTCGTCCCCGTCAGGAGACAAGCCGCCGCATTCTGCACTAGCTGCAACCTCCAAGCCAGTATCAAGGGAAGCCCCATGTACAGCGTGTTACAGTAGTCCAGCCTTGAGGTGATGAAGGCATGGATGAGGGTGGCCAGGTCAGGTCTGGAGATATATGGATATAGCCTCTGCACCAGATACAACTGGCGGAAGGCAGCCTTCGCCACCATCTCCACCTGCTGATCTAGACGGAGACGCGCATCCAATAACACCCCCAGATTCCGAACCTGCTGGGCTACAGGAGGGCGGAACCCCTCAACGAGGGGAGCCGACACCTCCCTCACCCTACCCATCACCATCACCTCCATCTTATAAGGATTGAGTTTCAGTCTGCTCTGCCATAGCCAATCCGTCACGGCCTCCAAACATTGGGACAGTACTGAGATGGCAGGACCCGGGTTAGTTGAAAAAGAAAGGTAAAGCTGAGTGTCATCAGCATATTGGTGGCAACACACACACCAAACCCTCTCATGATCTCCCCCAAGGGCTGCATATACACATTAAATAATAACGGAGACAGAATTTAACCTTGCAGAACGCCACAATCCAGGGCCTGGGGGCTGGAAGACTCAGCAGGCCCTAACTCAGCAGTGTACTTAAGCACATGCCTTACTTTAAGCACATGATACACAATTAAGTGTATGATCTCACAATAATCTCACCCTGTGATACTAAATTGTTCTCCTCCTCGTTGCCCAGGTTGATATGTGCATACCAATAATCCTCTTCTAACTTCAGTGAGGCACAGACAGTTCTTACTGATTTGTGATTTCCCAGTTAATGAGAACCCTCCAGATATATCCTAAACCAGCAAATGGTTTTATGTATAGATATATGATCCATCTCTGGGTTTTGCCATAAACATGAAATTCTGGTACATGTTGGATTCCATGATATCCTCATGACTGCATAGCCTGTTGTACAGATCCTTACACTGCTTGTGTTCAAGAAGCTACTCAATAATCCCCTCCCGGGAGTCCCAATAGCTTGTCCCCTGATGCTAACAAGCCTGGTTGGTACAATGTATTCTGGAACTCTGAACCCAATGATTTGGATTTACAGATTAGGGGAAAAGTTATCTTAATTTCTGTCTTTTTAAGCTCGTCTTCAGTGTCTCATACATTATAGTTGACTGGGCCATGAATTGCTTTGCTTGCTTCCTAAGGATGGGCATCCATTTTATAACACTATTTATTCACAAGGGAATGCAAACATAAAAGAAATTCTAAAATTCAAATTCAGCCAAAAGCAGAACAATCCTGCTCAGCTCAGGTTTGGCCTTTGAAAATGCATTAGTTCTTTCTCTTGCCTGTCTTGCTAGTTTGTCATATTTCTCTTTTGGCTTGAAACCTTAAATAGAGAATGGGCTCTTGAGCTATTTGTGGTGTTTTATCAAGTCAAAGCAGGCAGAGAATGGGTTTTTTTATTCTTCTTTCCACATAAAGGCAGTAAAGAATCCTACCTGTATGTATAAACAATTTGCAAAGAGGGTGTTTTGGGTCTAGTTTACGAGCAGCCTGGAGCAATATTACTCCATATTTTAGTTTCTTAAATATGGGACTTTGGGGTGTAGCATGAGCCATTGCAAAAATCTCTAGATTAGATGGAAAATAAATAATAGTTCATTGATTTTTTTACCCAGTTTTTGTCATCCAGATCATGACAGAAATGTAGTTTTTTAGTGTGCTGAGTATTTCTTTTCTCCGCTTTGACTGTGGTTTGAACCTATATTAATTAGCTTCCTATCACCTCTTTAAGTTTTATTTGCTTCCTCATAGTTTTCCTTAAATCTTGCCTATGATATAAGTTTATGCTGCCCTTGTAAACACCAGCTCTAGCTAGCAGACAACTTGGAGTATAATTCATTATTTATCAATAGCAGCTGTTAGTTTGATCCCAGCTAGCAGAGTACTTAGATCTTCCACACATCTCCATCTGGGTCAAGTCTATACTAAAAGCCTGGGGCCTCGCCCAGACTTCTTATTTATTATTAACATTAGCATTAGCATTTATATAGCACCAGAGATGTACCTGGCGCTTTATAAAAAACAAGATAGACACGGTCCCTGCCCGAGGGCTTACAATCTAAAGACAAGGGGAGGGGAGACAGGGAAGGGGGAACAGAGGGAGAAACAAGATCTGGCCAGTCCAGGGTCAGATATGCCATTACTCAGGGTGGGGTCAGCTTTCCAAGTTAGAGAGGCCTCGCCTCCTGCAGAGTGTTGTGACATCACAGCACTGTAGTGCTAAAATAGCCCACCGCCTGCCCAACTGACAGCAAAGGGGCCACTTGTCACGCTCCCATCACAGGAAAGAGCAAGGGCCAGGGGTTTCCTCTTGTTGCAGCTGCAAGCTGGCAGCTGCAGTGGGTTGCCCAGGCAATGGCTGCCTCAGCAGAAAAATAAGTTGCGCCCATTCCAAGTTCCTAGGGCAACCAGGCAAAAGGCGCAGAGGTTGTCTCACAATCCAATGCTAGCAGAGCCGGCTTGAAGGCTGGCAAGAACTCCCCACCCAGTGCAGGTTGGGAACACTGTAAACAGTACCCACCTTCTCTTTTTGAACACTGTGGGCATCAGCTAATCGCTTGTTTTGGGGGTCAGAGAAATTATTTTATGGGAACCTCAGATTGGCCAAGGGATTCCTGTGTAGTTTTTGCCTTCCCCACAGTGCTAACGTAACTACTGGTGGCAGTAGCCAGGGTGGTTTCTTTGCTGTATATAACCTTTGTTGCACTCTTTGTGGGGGTCCAGTACTGTTATGTTGTTGTTGTTGTTGTTGTTGTTTACATAAGAACCTGGGAGTCATCTCGTTAAGAAATGGGGAAAACGATACTTGGCGCAGAAGCAGGATGCGGCGAGCACTGGGGTCGCATCCCTGAGAGGGGTTAAGATCAAGGACAGAAAGGGGGGAAAGGTGGCTCCTAGGTCTTTCAGACACCCAACTCCTTACTCCAGCACTCAAGGCATAATGGCCACCTCTCTTACCCACGTTGTGTGACGTGGGCTGAAAGGGGAGGCTCTGTTTGCTGAGAAATTGGTGGCTGTGTTAATGCTTGAGGTGCTGAAAAATTGGTGGCTGGGCTGGTACCTGGGGGGCATCAAGGTCAGTTCCCCTGACCGTTAACCTTAACTGTGTTAATGCTTGTGGTACTGGACCCAAATTGCCAGTGGCAATTTACCCCACCTAGCTCATTGAATTGGAATAAAGAGTGTGGCCGTTAAAAATCCTTATAATGTTGTCCTTGTTTCATTCTGGGATGCATCAATAAAGGGTTGTGTTCAGCTACTCTCTATCTCATTCTTGCATGACCACACCCCCTAGGTAGTGCCATGACATCACAGTGCTCCTTAAGGGGTGGGGCCACCCTGATCACATTGGGCACAGACTCAGACCTGGAAGAGCCCGGTTACACGGGACTAAGGTCTGACCAGTCAGGCTCAGGCAAAGTTTGGGCCTGAATTTCCAGCCCGAGCAGGGCTGTAGGTTATACCTATTCCCCATCCCCAAAACAAGTGGAGGAACAGCAGTCCAAAGTGAAGGGAAGAGAGCCCCTCCCCTTTAATCCTCAAAATAGCAGTGGCTCCACTGACTCATCCAGTATACAGTGATTCCAATGCTGATAGGGACCAAGCAGTGCAAGGGGCAGACTCCTAATTAATTTGGGACCCTGGTGTTTCCTGTGGCAGAAGGAGCACGCAGATAGCTAAAATTAAGGGACATGTCCCTGTACCCCAGATTAGGAGATGTGTCCATGAGCATTGGGAAGAGCTGCATGGAAGTAACTTTGGGCTAAAATTGGCAGGGGATGCTGACACACAAAAGCTCCACCCCATAGCTCTAGAATTGTGGAGGGAGACATTTTGTGGGGGGCATTTCCCACTATAATTACTCTCATGGGAGGAGGGATAAGAGTGATAACTTTGCCCCCATCCCCACCAACATCACCTGACACCAGGATTCTCCATAAGGGATGTGGTCACATTGGAAAGGGATGGGGGGAAAAAAGAGTCATGACATCACAATGCTCCATGCAGAACAAGAGAGCCCCTTTCATACTATTCCTTTCTGATGCCCCCTCCCTCCAACAAAAATTCTAGCAAAGGTCCCCAATGTGACCCCTTCATCTCTCGTTATTTTTACATGCATGGTTTTGTCCCAAGCGGTATCATGCTGAAGCAACAGCAGCAGAACAACACTTGCCGGCGCTCAACAGGAGCAAGAAAGTTAGTGGGGATTGCTGCTAAGCAATCACGGGTCCAGTATTTTATGTTAAGAAACTTATTGAAACCGTAACAGGTGTCTGACTTGGATATGCCCTCCAATGCCAGCACCAGATCAAACTTTACCAAACATTCCCCTTCTAACAGCACCCTGGCCAAGGCCGAAGGGAAAACACCCTGATGGGTGCGAGTAAGGAGGAAGGTGTCTTCAGGTTTGAGGGCCGTGCTTGCCCTTACGCCCCACAATACACCCCTTCCAGGGTGACAATCCTGTTGTTAGCCATACCCTGCTTATCGCCAGGTATCGCCACCCCATCTCTTAGGGAGATGACTAATTTCTCTATCTTAAACTACCTATCCTAAAAACCTATTAACCATACTGGACCCCTGCCACCCGAACGGGGCACCGCCCATGGCTTGTCCTGTTCCCCCACCAACTCATGCTCAAACCAGTTTTACCAACTCCTCTGCAAGTTTAGCCAGATACAATTAATTGCCCTCCCTGGACAAATGGACCCCGTCCCTTAAAAATAACTCAGGTCTCTTATATGTCAAGTAATCATGCCTTATACAAGTACCGCGCAAACCACCCCACCATTTACCAGTTTCTCTATTCACATTCCTATGGGACTTATCGATTTTTTGGGGATGGCCAGTCACTCCCCATGTTATGCGTGGCACTAGGTGCGTCCACACTATTTTAGCTCCTGGGAATAACCCTTTTATTAGCAGCATCTGGGTCTTTATTTTTATTATCAAATTTACACTGGTAATTACCCCTAAATCATTTCCCCCTGCATGTATAATTATAACACTGGGACAAAGCTGGTGACGAGCCCGATTTAACGTAGGCACCACTTGGTCCCATTTCATACCCCGGTGTCCCATCTAAACTATATTGGCCCTGGGCAAAAGGTCAAGCTGCGTTCCCCCTGGGTTATACTTCGCTGCGTCTCCAGCACGTCGAACCAGATTGTGGCCCATAGTCCATACCACAGACTTGCGACGCCGATGTTGCATGGCGCCTACAGAAATGCAAAATTGACATGTTAGCACGTGTTTTGGGACCTTATGTATCTCTGGAAAGCACGGGATCACCATCTCCCAAGATCCGTATGTCTCCCTCCGACAACCCTGCAGCTGCCGCTGTAGTTGCAGCTCCTATTCTAAATGAATGGGATCCGTATAACTCAGGTGGCAGGCCAATCGCCTTAACTGCAGCCTTAAATACCATGATAAATTGGTGCTGAGTGAGAGGGGTTCCGTCTCCGTGAATAAACAAATTACCTGAGCCAGTAGGGCATGAGGCCAAATAGGTCTTGATGGCCTGCACCGGGTAAATCTCCTGGTCCCTGATCTGCCTCAACCTCACTGTTTGTCCTTTCCCCTTCTGGTCTGTTTTGGAACGCCTGATCGTTATTTTAAGGGAATCGGGGAGGAACAAAATGTCCCTCAGGGCCAAAGCCCTCCCTGAACTATCATATCTGCTTTCAGCAGCTACCTCACTAACCCTAAATGCCCCAAAAAACGAAACTCTAAAAACTGTCACAAAAGTTAACTCCTCATGTTGATTAAAACAAATGCCTGCTAAAGCCTTGCAGAGAGACTTCAAAACGGAAATGGAGATAGGTGCCCTCGTATCGCCCTGTTGGTCTTTCTCCCAGGCCCAGCTTTCCAGCATTCTTTTCACATAGAAACCTCTATCTGGGGGAGGGAAACCTGCCATTCGACTGACAAAAGCCAGCACAGCTACCTTAACTGCTATGGTCCTGCCTGACAAACCCTCCCTCAGTAAGTGCAACATAAACTGCATCATTTCGTCCTCCTGGATTGGAAATTTAGCTTCCCAGCCCATACTATGCCTAAAGACCTGAAACTCCCTATATGCCCATCTGTATGCTGCCTGGGTGCGCGGGGCCAATGATCCCTGGACAATCCTCATCATGACTACTCTCCAAGGTTCCATATGCCCTGGGGGAGTGCCTCTGGAAAGGGTGCAGCTGTCGGCGCTAACTCCCGGAATCTCTTCATCTGTAACCGAGACAAGGCATCGGCTACACTATTATCTATCCTGGGGACGTGGCGAGAAGTAAATAGTATGTTGTGCTCTAGACATTTTAATACCATTGCCCTCACAAGCTTCATGACCCTCCTTGAACGGGAGGTCATGGAGTTGATGACATGCACAACTGCCAAATTATCGCACCAGAATGTCACAGCTCGATTGGAAAAATCCCCTGCCCATAGGTGCACTGCCAAGACTATGGGGAAAAGCTCAAGAAATGTTAGGTCATGGGTTACCCCTCCGAAGTATATGCCGAAACCAACACCCCCTGCTAAATCAGTGTGTACCTGAAGTTGGGCCCCTAAATGCAACTTATTCCTCCCAAAACTTACACCGCTGTAGTGCTTTAGGAACTCCGCCCAGGTACCTAGATCCTCTCTCATGTCCCACGTAACCCTTACATGATGGTACTGTGGAGGGTTCCCTGCCAATGGCGCGTACAGCCTGGACAAAAAGGCCCGCCCGGGCGCTATTACCCTGCATTCAAAGTTTAGACTGCCCAGTAATGACTGCAAATTACGGACTGTATTCTTTTTAGCCACTCTGCACGCCTGTACCTTCTCGTGCAGTGCTATGAGCTTCTCCATGGGCAGGCGCAACATCATCAGCACTGTATCTATTGCTATTCCCAGGTAGGTGATTCTAGTGGATGGTCCCTCTGTCTTTTCTGGGGCTAATGGGAGGCCCAGTCAGGCTGCTAACCGTTCGAATTCCTCCAATAATTGTTCACCCACCCCTGGGGCAGGGGAGGCTATTATCAAAAAATCATCCAGATATTTTGATACTTGGCCACAGCCCATGCCCTGCCTGAATATCCATTCCATGAGGGAGCTGAAGCGCTCAAACCCTGAACAGGATATCAAGTAACTCATGGGCATCACCCAATCGTAGTAATATGCCCCCTCGAACTTCATTCCCAACAGGTGGAAGCTCTCTAGGTGAACCGGCAGAAGGCGAAATGCTGACTTAACGTCACACTTCATTAGGAAGGCACCCGTCCCGAAATTCCTGATTCTATCTATTGCCTTGTCAAATGATGTATAATGTACAGTTGTTAACTCCCTTGGTATAGCATAATTTACAGAGCGCCCCCTCGGGTAGGATAGATGATGTATTAGGTGAAATTCCCCAGGTGCCTTTTTTGGCACAATCCCCAAAGGAGATACCACAAAGGACTCGAAGGGAGGCTCGGCAAATGGACCTGCTATCCTCTCTTCCTTCACCTCGTTATCAATCTTGCATCGTACTATCTCTTCCATTCCTTTTACAGATTTCAGATTGGGTAGTTCCCACCTGGTGTCCCACTACGCCCGCAGGGATAACGAAACCAAATTTAAAACCATTTAACACATATTCCACCTCCATCCCAACGGGGTGGTGTATTAAAGCTGCCGCTAATTCCTGTACCTTAATTGGGATTGGGCCCCTCCCTGTTCCCTGCTGGCCGCCTTGGTTGTTCGAGTTTGGGCCTGGTCCTGAGACGTTCTTCCTACCTCCGGTCGGTTTACCCCTGTAACAATTCAAAGAGGAATGTGTGCCCCCACACACCAAGCAGGCGTGGCGGAATGCACATGTTCCCCTGGTGCACCGTCCACTCCTGTTATACTCCCAACATGTCACCGCACCAGGGCGTCTATTCTCAAATCTATTCGGGTCATTTGCCGGGGCAACTCCCCCTTTAATTAACACATGACCACTGTCAGTCTTGGGTGCGTTTCTCATGTCGACCATGCAGTCGAGCCAGAGGTCCTGTGCATGGCGATCCCACCGTAAACCCGGGGTAAAGGATGCCCTGTGCCTAAAGGACTCGTCATACCATAGCCAGGCACCTGGGGGTCCAACACCATACACCCTTTTTTATTATATCAGCATATTTCAATAGCTCTACAGCCCATTCCAGGTACATCTCCAGGGAGACCCCTAAATAAATTGAGAAAGATGAAGACCAATTGGTCCAATTCCTATCGGCATTGGGGCGCTGAGGTTTTTTCTTGTCTGTCTTTTCTTCCTCCTCAGCAGGATCCACAATGGGATCACTGAAAAGTAGGGCAAAGATATCTATGTATTCCCCTTTCCAGATTTTTTCCCTTGTGGCGTAGGCCAGGTGTTCCCCTCTGGGGGCTGAGAGGTCAGAGTATCCCCCTCCCAGAGGAGGGAGAGGGTGCCAACCTCCAACCACCGAGGAAGGGGACTGGGGAAGTGCAGGGGGCGCAACCGCATCCCACTCTCCTCCTCGCCCTAATGTCCCACCAAGCTGCATGTGACACCCCCCCCTGACCCTCGCTCCCCAAGGTGAGGGGATGGGTGTGACCCTAACCCATGAGCTGTTCCACCATAGTGTCTGCCCGACCTGGCTCTGCCCTGTAGTAAGGGCCTGGGGGGTTTGGTGTTCCAAATAGGTCCTGTTCAGGCCCGTGACCTCGGTACTCCTCCTAGATTCTGCCTGCGTCCCCAGGTTACCCAGCTGGTGTTGGAGCTGAGCAGAACTGCTTGCCAGCCAATGTGCATCTAACCCTTGCCCACGAGGGTCCCCACCGTGTTTGTGTACCCAGTTATACCCACCTTCAAGGAACCATGGGAGCTGCCATCTGGTGTCTTCCTGTCTGGGTTTGGCTGCCCTTCTCCTTCGTTCCTCCATAGCTCCCAATTCAAGCTCCAAGGCCTGTATTCAATTCCAGAGTTCCTGGTCTCCCCCTTCTGTATCCTCTCCGCTTCCTTCTCCAACCTGGTTAACTCACCCAGTTTTGCCACCTCCTATTTGGGGGTACACATTGTCCTCGGCCCCGTGTGGGCCCTCCCTCGGGGAGGCCCCCAGGGATGCTGAAGGGGGGGCAAACCTTCCAGGTCCTGCACCCCGATCTCTACCAGCCCAGCCCAATCCCCCCTGTGATGAGGGGCTGCTAATCCTTCCAGGGGCCCCTTGTTCCCCTGCCCTTTCCTGGGCAGGAGGGTAGGCCATTTACCCCACGACCATTGTGATCCGTGGCTATCCGTGGGGCCCCACTGTCCCTGTGAAGTCCCACTTCAGTTGAGCCTATCCCACTCCAAGAGATGGCGAGTATGGGCCTCCATCTCAGTATCCTCCCTATAGCGCGACAGCAGAGACCTGCGTCTATCGCCCCGCCTCAGTGGGCAGAATGTTTCCCCTCCCCCTTGCTCATCCATACTGACCGGGGGGTTGCAAAGGGGCTCCAGTCCTGATTGCCTGGCTGGGGGGCTAATACCCCTCCCCTCCCTTCTTCCGGTGTCCCCGAGGGATGCCGCCAAGGCCTCACAGGCTTGCTGGCGGCTCACCAGCTCCCTCCTCATGGGTGGAGGGGGAGCCTCACTCACCCTTTCATCCCCTGCTGACGGGGCACCCCCCCCATTTCTTGGCCGGTCTCTCCTTGGCCTTTGCCTTCTTCTGCTTTCCCATGTACAGTTCAGCAGGGCAGCACTCTGTGCTGCTGCTAGCTGTCCGGTGGTCTGGAAGCAACTGAGGCTCCCCATCATTGTCTGAAGCATGCGGGTGGCCTGTCCCCACCCCCTTCAGCAAGGGGGAGGGGCTGCCCCCCACACCTACCAATCCATGGCCTTTCTCACAGCCACGTGATGCCCGGGCGACCAGTCAGGTCCCCAGGCTACACATACGGGTTTTTCCCTGCTCCTGGCAGCTCCACTCTCATCCCCCCAAAGCAGAGCGCGACAACCTCCCCCCATCGACATTTTGTGCAGTGGAGGGCCCTTCTTGAGAAAGAAGACCTGGCATATTTATACAGCAGCCATGTCTTGATTCCCAGATCTTGCCCCTTGCCTCACCTCAAACTGCGAACATCAGAACAGAACAAATTCTTCAGCATTTGTAGTCAACTACCTTCCTGAAGAAGGGGAAGCAGAGAGCAGGATTTATCCCTCCGAGAACAACCTAAGCCTCAGTGTCATATTATTCAGGAATTTCCAATTTCAGCCCAAATAAAAGTCAGATAAGCTGCTGTGATTGACAGTAACATACTCAAATTCATTGCAGCCAGCTTCAATATCAGATAATATTCAGCAATGGAAAGAAAATCAGCGCATTAATACCCAGAAGTGAAAGGGAAATTCATTTTGGAGCTCCCTTTCTCTCTCTCTCTCTCTCTCTCTCTCTCTCTCTCCTGTGTGGGGAGATTGGGTTTTGAGTATATATATATATATATATATTTGTTTGGCCATTGGCCGTAACAAAAACACAAATACAATTTAGCATAACGAATTATCAAAAACGTACATCAACAATTTAAAATTATAATTACATTAATATACAATGCCAATAGTGTATTTTACATTTTGCCTTACCCTTCCCGGGGTTTATGGTGGCGACACTTGGCCCCTGATTTGGCTTGCTACTAGTTACAACAACCATTTCCATTTTTAATCCACTTAATACATTTCGCCTTACCCTTCCCGGGGTTTATGACGGCAGCACTTGGCCCCTGTTTTGGCTTACTACTAACCACAGCAACAATTTCCATTTAATCCAATTAATATACAATAAACAGTACTACAAGCTCAACAAAATAGATTATTTTGTTAGTCAGGAATCACTTTGTAAAATGCACTTTGTAAATATACTGAGAGGGAAACCTTCAATCAACCCCAAATACAGTCCCCATTTAAGCAACAAAGTTAGGAGGACTTATACAAATCCCACTACACCATGCTTATAATATATTTTGCACCTTACCCTTCCTGGGGTTTATGGCAGCAACATTCGGCCCCTGTATCAATTTCTTGATGTCTATAATTGTAATTTCATTTACATACCTGTGACTACATGCTAATTTTCCCAAGGGTCATGGTACCTCCAATACATACAATTTATTCACATGAAGTTACATTCCTCCTTTGTTTACAAGACATGATTTAATTTAGATGACCTTCCCCTTATAGACCCTATTCCACTATACAATCCAGTCTGCCAAATCTTTCTCTCAAAAGGGCAGCTCTATACCCAAATTTAGCCACCACCTTTGATACATCCACAGATTTATCCGACAAACAATATCTTAACCGTTCGCCTGATCGAGAAGGGAGGTAAGAACCTGCCTCCTCCCACATCTTTTCTCTAAGCATGGTATATATGGGACAAAAAAGAAGATAGTGAGTCAAATCCTCCACTTCCCCTGCTCCACAGATACATATCCTTTGATCTATAGGCATTCCCATATACCTCCCCTGTGTCACTGCTGATTTAAAACACTGGAGTTGTAAAGTGGTAAAGGCTCTCCTATGCTGGTGATCCTGAATCCTTGACAAATACAAAGCACCCTCCTTTAGGGGAAGAAATGAACCATAAAGTGGAGCAGCATTCACTAACAAGGGGTTTTGAGTAAGGGAAAGTGAAGTGACAACAAAATGAATTGGAATAAAAATTAAAATGTTTTGGAGTCTTTGCAATCTCCAGCTTTCAGATTGGCTCAAAATATAACAGTGTAAATTAAAATTAATGCACCTTCATATTTAAACCAGTTTTATCCTGAGTGTAAATAGAGCCTCATTTAGTAATTTGAAAATGAAAGAATCTTTTTAAAAACACACAGATGGCTATTGCAGTTTCTGATCTCTGTGAAACACTCATTCCTAGAAAGGAAGAATGTTTTACTCCCAGCTCTGCCTCTCTCTCCCTTTGTAATGGTGGCCAAGTTACTCAGCCTCTCTGTGTGGTTGTTTATAAGAGTGCTAATAGTTACTCAGCTGATCTTGCAGAAGTGTTATGAGGAGCAGAGCTGACTTACAGCTCATTCACCCAAGACTCATTTTGAGTGGGAAGTGGCACAAAACCACACTGTTGTGTGAAATTCTTACCACCTCTGGTGTTTCTTGGTGATCCTGCATTCCCTGCCATCTCATGCAAGGGGTGAGCCATTGAAAGGAGAGTTAAGGAACAAGGGACAAGTTTACAAGTGGGAACGGTAATGTATGAATGAGCCCTTAGAGGGGGGAAATCAGGGTAACCTCCCTGGGAACCAACAGCTTGAGAACACCAAACCATTTTGCTCACAAAATTTGGTATAGTAATCATTCTTCTGTTTCCCTAAAGTAGGGTGGATCAGCCAAAATTTAGGTGGAGAGGACTCCATTCTGTCTTTCCCCTCACTCCTAGATACCAGATCATAGAATCAAAGAATGTCAGAGTTGAAAGGTACATAAGGGTCATCTAATCCAGCCTCTGGTTGGATACAGGATGACCACGACTATAACATCCCCATCAGATGACTATATCCAGCCTTATTTTGAAAAACCTCCTGTGATGGAGAGCCTACAACCTCCTTAGACAACTTAGGGTGTTTTCAGACATGAAGCTAACCACACTTTAACCACACTTGAACATTTTTTATGCGTGTTGCAGGGCTGTATTGGTGCCCTATGCAGCCGTGCAACATACATATTCAAGTGTGGTTAAAGTGTGGTTAGCGTCATGTCTGAAAACACCCTTAGATTCAGGGAAGTTGGGGCTCTATGCCAAAGGGTGGTGTAGTGGATGCCCTCAGAACATAAGAATGTTTGATGGACACATATTGACACACACCCATAAAAATTAGAAAATGGTACTGTAATTGATTTTTTATTTCAGTTAAAGATTACATCCTCCCCAGGGGTCAGGGCTCCCTGTATTTCAGGCCTGTATGTTACACACATATTCTTATTTCTGGTTTGCTCATGGGTCCCATATGTTGGGAGTCCTTCTTGAATTGCTGTAGGACCTCCATAGGCCAGGGCTGCCTATGCTTGAGGCTCTGGGGACCCGTATTTTATGCCAGAACCTCTCACGCTCATTGTCATTTCAAGTTTATTCATGGACTCCGTATACTGGGCGGGGGGTGGGGAGAGAGGGTCTGTGCAACTGAAAACAAAATAGAGTTACATGACATAGTGAGAATACTATATGTCTCCCAAGAGACCCATTTATCTCAAGCCCTAAGCAAAATCCACAGAATAATTTTTCTAAGACTGCCAAATGCTTGAGAAGGGGTCTAAACATTATACAGTTGAGCTGAGCATGGATGTGGGAGCTGTAAAGACTATCTGTGTTGTCCATCAGTGCCAAGAATGATTCAGAACAGCAGAGACAGGTGTTCTGAAAATGGCACCTGAGGATCTCACATAATATGCACTTTCACACGAATTTGGGGGTGCACCTTCTTGTCTGCCTGCTTGCAGCAGCGCCCGGGTCTGTTTTGAACAGACACAGTGGCTACCAGGGGCCCACGGTCCTTGCACACGACACCCCTCCCCTACACCATAGCATTGGGGGCAGATCACCTGCAACACTATGGCATTGCTGATGCAACCCCTGGCTGAGAATAGGGCTGGCCATCTGCCAAGCAGGTGGATGGCAGTCCTGCCTCAGGCCACTACCCCAGGGTTGGGCTGCCCACTCTGCTGTCAGTGCTCCAGGATGTTCTGGAGCACTGCTGGCGGGGCAACCCCAGAGCAGGGACAGCCTGCCCTGCTTCTGCTCTGCCTCCAGATCTGGCAGGCCGCTTATAAATGGATGGCCCACCCAGGGGTGCGGCGGGGCAGGTGTCTGTGTGAAGACACCCAATCTTAGAGGCAACACACTTCCATATCATTCTTTGACAAGCTGCAGTGGGCCTGCATATCTATTCAGAAGATGGCACGTCAGTTCAAAAAGAAACTGATCAATAGCCCTTTCCTCAGGGCTGACCTTACCACAGGGAGACCCAGGGGCCCTGCAGTGGACCCTGCGTTCACCAGGGCAGAGTGTGAGGCCCACACTGCCTCCCAGCAGGGCCCTATCCATGACCACCTCTAGGGCCCTGCAGAGGGTTCCCCCTCGGGGGTGGGTGGGCAATGAGGAAGGTGTGGAACCACCAAGGGCCCCATATTTTATCTTCTCCCTGGACTCACAAATCCTAAGGCGATCCTGCCTTTCCTTAGGTGGAGCTTTCTTTTCTTTGCCTCTCCAGGTGAAATAATAATCCAAAGACATTCTCCTTTCAACTTAAGCTGAAATGCCCAAGAGCCTGTGTGGAATTAACAAATTCCTGCCCGTTTAATTCTCTTCTGACTTAATTTGCATGTCCCAAATGAGTAAAGTGAGCAGGATAGGTCACCAATGGAGGTGTCTGCCCATAGAAAATGGGATGGAAAGAAAAGTTTACAAATTTGGCCATAGTCATAGAACATTTTCAGGAGAAGAATCCTCCTAGTTTAGTTCCTTCCACTATCTTGCTGCTGCTTCCTCTGTTACTTTACCGTGGTGATGGTTTCTGCATTGTTTACTTAAAGCTACTATGAGAGCACTAAATCAATATAGGCCAGCAAAGAGTCATCAGGTTGTATCATATTATGAGATGCTATTGATCTAACCTGAGATATTTAACCTGATGAACCATTAGTAAAAGGTCTAGCAGCCCATTATCCAAAACCCTTCAACTGTGCAACACACATTATTTTTTAAGTAGCATTTACAATGGGCAACTTTATACGGATGGCATCCATGGCTCGGCTCTGCCTCACTGTCAGGAATAGGGGGGAAGAGGGAAGGGGTTTTCAGAGAGGGGGCTAAGGGGAAGGGGAATACCACAGTCAAACTAGGAATATGAGGCGGCTTGCTCTCGTTAGTGGCTTGGCCTCCGGTAAGAATGTCCCTCAGGGTGTTGGGTGGGCTTTCCCTCGTTAATGGAAGGCAACCCTTTTCATCACTGGGATGTAGAGAGCAAGCCTCTTGCCCCACGGGGTAAGGGAGAAACACACATGAGGTAACCACACAATCAGGGGAATACTCAGGGCCCAGGGAACCGTGCCAGGCGGTGGGGGAACAAAGGGGAGGAGAGGGGATGTTCAAGGGGCGGGACCACAGGGTAGGGAGAGGGGAAGGTTAGGGTCTAGCACTCCAGGGACTGGAACAGGTGGGGGGGAACGGGTCGAAGGGGGAAGCAGAGGAATACAAGAACCCCACACCAGGACTCCCCAAGGACTTCACTGCTTTCTTTCTCCACAATACAAGGGTTCCACTCACTCACCACTCACGCTGCAGGTTCTATCAGGGACAGGGGATAGGATTCAGACACACTCCACACTACTCGCTCAATTCTCCACTCGATCAGGGACACAAGGCTT
>QEPC01011163.1:1933496-1956316 GCA_003113815.1 Sphenodon punctatus
GTCTTCCATTCATCCCCCTCCCTGATTCTAACCAGATTATAGGCGCCCCGAAGGTCGAGCTTGGTAAAAATCTTGGCACCCTGTAGTTTTCCAAGGAGTTCAGGAATGAGGGGAAGGGGGTATCTATTCTTAACAATGATTTGGTTCAATCCCCTGTAATCAATACACGGGCGGAGGTCCCCTTCCTTCTTGAGAACAAAAAACAAGGGGGCCCCCATCGGGGAAATGGAGTGACGAATAAAAACCTTAGTCAGGTTGTCATTAATGTAAGTTCTGAGGGTTTCCGTCTCACTAGGGGATAAGTTATAGATGCGACCATGAGGTGGCTCGCTATCAGGTATAAGGTCTATTGGACAATCGTAGGGGCGGTGGGGGGGAAGTTCCGCCACTTCACACTTGCTAAATACTAGCTCAAGATCACGGTATTGAGAAGGAATCTGGGGTTCTGAGGAGGCGATGATTGTTATAGGGGTGGAGACCGGGCCTAAGGGGGAGGAGACAAGTTGGGGAACACACGAGGGGAAGGGGAACCGAAGAGTTTTCGTAACCCAGTTAATACTAGGGTTATGACTGCGTAACCATGGGAAACCAAGAACAAGAGGGAATAAGGGGGAGGTGATTATATCAAAGTGCACCTTCTTGGTATGAGACCCATATGTACACTGTATAGGGATGGAGCACATCCGAAGGGGTCCTGAAGTTAAAGGGGACCCGTCGATAGTTTGTACCTCCTCTACAGAAGGTTGCGTTTGTACAGGAATCCCCCAGGAAGAGGCGAAAGTAGAGTCCATAAAGTTTCCCAACGCTCCGGAGTCCACCAGGGTCCAGACTATAAGGGAGTGGGCCCTCGCCCACTGAAGGGAAAGGGGGATGCGAAGTTGGTGGACCAAGAGTTTTAGGGGTCCTAACTGTAAAAGGGGGCCGCCATTCATTACCAGGAGGTTCCTCCCAACTCCCGGCCCCTGGCATTTCCCGATTCCCCTGCCCGGAAGGGCCTAACTGGACATTCCCGAGAAAAGTGAGTATTCACCCCACAATAGAAACAGAGGCGCAATTGATGTCGCCGTTCCCTTTCCTCGGGAGAGAGGGGACCCCTTACAACCCCGATCTGCATCTGTTCTGGCTCCTCAGGTTTTTTAGGGACGGGAGGGGAGTTAAAGGACCCCCTAGGTACCCAGGTTCCCCTACCTTGGTCTCTGCGTCTTTCCCGGCGTTGCTCGGAAAGACGTTCGTCAATTTGAAGGGAGACACTCATCATGTCTTCCAAAGTTTCTGGGGTTGCGGTAAAGCAAGCCAACTGATCTTTAATTTCATCGTTCAAGCCTTGACGAAACATTGCTCATAGGGCTGCATCACTCCATCCGAGGTCAAACGCCAGTTTCCTAAACTGAGTGATGTAGTCCAACAATGGGGTTTTACCTTGCCGAAGGTGTAATATGGCCTGTTCGGCATCCCTCACTCTATGGGGGTAATCGAATAAGAAGCAGAATTGCTTCAGGAACCCCTTGTAATCCTGCAACAGTGCATCATCTGCTGCAAGTAGGGGGGTAGCCCAGTCTAGGGCTACTCCTCCTAAAAGCCCCACAATATACGCTATTTTCGCCTGGTCAGTATTATATGTCAGGGGTTGAGTTTGGAAGGTAAGTTTACATAGGGCTAGGAACCCCTGACATGCCCGTCTATCCCCATAAAATGTATCAGGGCGTGGGGCCTTGGGCTCTCGGGGATAAGGAGCCGGATGCCCCGGGGTTGAAGGAGCAGGGGCAGCTGCCCCCGCCGGGTCTCCTTCTTCCTCCATCGGAGCCAGGGCCGAGCCCTCCATTGGGGCCTGGAGTGCTCGGCATCTGGCCCTTAGCTCCTTATTCTCTTCCCGGAGGTCTTGTACCTCCATGGTGAGGGACTGCACAGTGTGCATTAGCTCCTGTATTTGTTCCTCCGAGGCCATGTTTCTTGGCTGAGGAGGAAGGGGGTGCCGGTAATTCTGTCAGGAATAGGGGGGAAGAGGGAAGGGGTTTTCAGAGAGGGGGCTAAGGGGAAGGGGAATACCACAGTCAAACCAGGAATATGAGGCGGCTTGTTCTCGTTAGTGGGTTGGCCTCCGGTAAGAATGTCCCTCAGGGTGTTGGGTGGGCTTTCCCTCGTTAATGAAAGGCAACCCTTTTCATCACTGGGACGTAGAGAGCAAGCCTCTTGCCCCACGGGGTAAGGGAGAAACACACACGAGGTAACCACACAATCAGGGGAATACTCAGGGCCCAGGGAACCGTGCCAGGCGGTGGGGGAACAAAGGGGAGGAGAGGGGATGTTCAAGGGGCGGGACCACAGGGTAGGGAGAGGGGAAGGTTAGGGTCTAGCACTCCAGGGACTGGAACGGGGGGGGGGAACGGGTTGAAGGGGGAAGCAGAGGAATACAAGAACCCCACACCAGGACTCCCCAAGGACTTCACTGCTTTCTTTCTCCACAATACAAGGGTTCCACTCACTCACCACTCACGCTGCAGGTTCTATCAGGGACAGGGGATAGGATTCAGACACACTCCACACTACTCGCTCAATTCTCCACTCGATCAGGGACACAAGGCTTTCAGGGGCCAATCTCTCGTAAACGATTACCTGCGGGGACGCCAAGCCCCGCTGGCACTATTTATTCTCTTCCTTCTCCCAGAATGAGGCTCTCCAACCCCCGCCCCTGTCGGGGCATGCTGGGAGAGGCTGACGGAGCGTGGAGGAGGGCGTGGCCCCAACCCCGTCCCCTGCCGTGGTGCGACCTCGCCCCCCGTCACCTGCCCCAGCATAGCTCCACCCCCCGTGAGGCCCTACCAGCCCGGGCTGCTGCCGCGGTGGGCCCAGGCCGCTTCCTTACACTCACAGCCAGGGGGGCTGTCAGTATAAAGGAAGGCCAGCAGATGTGGAGACAAAGTAGAAGCAGAGCATGCACTGCCTGCTCCACTCCAGCTCTGCTAGTGATGCTTCAGGACATCCTGGAGCACCACCAGTGGAGCAGGCCACCCAAATTTGGGGCACTGGCCAGAGACAGAGCAGCATTCTGTCTTCTCAGCGGACAGCCTCTGCAGCTCAACTCCCGCTTGGGTTGCCCCGAACAACACCATAGAGCTGCAGGCAGCAGCCTAGAGTGACAGCAGATCTGCCCACAGCTCTATGGTGTATGGGAGGGGGTCACCTTGCGGGCTGACTGCGGACCACGGCAGCCATGGGGACCATTTAAAATTGACCCAGGCAGAGCTGCAAGGTTGCAGACATGGGGGTGCACCCCCAGACTTGCTCAGGGGTTGAGAACTCTAAGGACACTCATTGTGGATGAAGAACATCCTGTTGTTCTTGTTTCTATATTTACATTTTGCTCACATTAAATTTTTTTTATTTGGATGGTACGACATCTAAAATTATACCTACTCTATCCATACACTCCCTTGTTCCTCATAGGATATGTAGTTCTCTGAGGAAAAAACTCCCAAGATGAAACTGAAATTTTCAGATTTCCTATGTTGATAGAAAAATCCAAATCCCCAGGGACTTTTTATTTTATATTTTTATCCCGGTTTAAGAAGGAAATGTCATCCGGGCTTAAGACAGTGGTTACCAAAGGTTTTCCCAAAGGTTTTGGCCATGTGACCCCATTTTGAGAAATCTATATAATTCCACAATTCCAGCCAGAAACAAAGACATGCAAATAATATCCAGTATTGTGTCAGACCGAGACTTCATCTGCAGATGACACAGCCTAACTTATTGTTCTGAACCACCTTTGGGGAACTTCTGCTTAAAGGATTTCCTGCAGGATGGGAAATCCCTTTCTAGTCAGCTCTAGTAACAGCATTCCCTAAAACAGGCATAGGACTGAATCACATTATGTCAACATTGTGCACGCACAAAACCACTGTCAGCACTTAGACATCCAAAGAAAATACCAATTATCATTCCGAAATCAAAGTACTATTCATGTCACTTTTAAGAAAAGGCAGACTTAAAGCTCACGGCACCTCAACTCTTTCAATAATGAAGTGGCTGTAAATAATCATGACAAATTTAAGGTGCAGTTTAGAGAGTGAAAATTAAAGAATGATTCATTACTATCCCCTTCCCTGATTTCTTTTCAGTAGCTAGCAGACCAGTGACTACAGCTAATGGAAAGCTGCCAGCATCCTTGAAGATCTCTACACCCACCCACAAACACACACGCACTCAATTCAAGGAAAAGAATTATTGTATTTTAATGATAAAATAATCTTATCATAAGGCACAGCTTAATTTGCTATCTAGAGATTTTATTTAATGAAAGGGATATAATCAGGTCACATTGGTTCGTGCCAAGAACATTTTTTCCAGAAATTTTAATAGAAAGTGCATCTTGCCATCTTCTCAACAGATTGCTTTAGGATTAAGTTATTGGAGTGCAGCAAGTGCAAAAGTGTGCTGAACAAAGGGAGTTGAGGAACATGTTCTGAGTACATATAACTTGTATTGATGCTGTAATCACAAAGTGATAGAAAAAGGTAGGGATGTGCAAACAGAACCAGGTTTGGATGTTTGGCCGTTCAGTGGTTCGGGTCAAAATTTGAATTCAGATTTGGTATTCGGTTAAGTCGAGCTCGATTCGGTCTTTAGTTCAGTGCAATCAGGAACTAAAAATGACATTTGGTTTTTGAAATAAAGGGAAAAAACTGAAAAACATATTTCCCACTGTAACATTTTTGTTTCTTATTCAATTTTGATGGAATTTGGGGAGATTGTACCTTGAATGGAGGGCACTATGAGAACCAAAATTAGAAATGATTAGATAAAGGAAACCAATTTCAGAAGCAATTGAATATTGTGATTTTAAGAAAAGCTCCATACACATTCATGGCTACAACTTCTTTATCTTGCACCCAATGTTCATGAAACTTGTGTGTATTACGTCCCTCCATATGCTTAATATGTCTGCCAATTTTTAGAAAGAGTGGATAAAGGGTCCCAAGGGTATAAGACATTAACCTGAAAATACATTTCCAGCTGTAACATTTTGATATTCCATTCTGTTTACAGGATATTTGGCAAGAATGTATCAAATACCTTTCCTGCCATTTCAGCAAATGTACAGGAGATTTTGATAAAGGGACCCAATTATATAAGCAATTGATGTTGTCCCTGTGAAGATCATTATTCAGATGAATATCAGCATATTCAGTGCCAGTCAGAGGCAGGCACCCTGCATGGCAGGGGGAGAGAGACTGTAGGAGGAAGGATGTGGAGCAACCCCAAAGACTGACAGACACATTCAATGGCCAAACACATTACTGCAAGCTTCTAGCTTTACAGGACCAATTGGTAGTGGCTTCGAGGTGGGCATAGGGGGCGGCCCTGAGGCGGGCATAAGCAACATAACTGGGACTTCTGAGATAGCATCCCAGCAGTCAGGAGACATAGTTTAAACACATCCAGGCTGGCCAATTATCATCACAATCACATCCTGCAGCACTGAGACAGAGGACATAAGAGAATTTCTATTGACTCTTTCCTAAACAGATGCTTCTGACTTCCCAGAAACAAGTGGGGGAGATATGTTGGGATGGTCCCAGCACAGAATGAGGATATTTGGTTGACATTTCTGTTGGCCAATTTGCATCACAAACCGATCTTATACCACAGTGACATAAGAGAATCCCAGGCATAGGCCCCTTCTCTACATATGTTGTACAGGCATATAAAATTGGGACCCTTTATAAAATCTTTCTGATATTTGGCAGAGATGATTATAAAAGTGTAATATATAGTCCTACCAAATTTCATGTACACTGGTTGGACTACAAAGATGTTATAGTCAGACATACATTTATATGTTAATTGCTTATACCACCAAGACCCTTTTTCCAATCCTTCTGAAATTTGGCAAAGTTAGTAAGTATGGGAAGGGATATAAGCCAGATGAGTTTCACCTACATTAGATGTGAGGCAAAGAAGTTAAAGCTAAGAATGTATTTGTAGAATATTGCAAAATACAATAATTCAACTGCTTCTAAAATTGGATTCCTTTATCCAATCGTTTTGAAATTTGGTACACATAATTCCTTCTATGGGAGGTATAAACAACCCAATCTTCATCCACATAACTTAAAAAACAAAAACGTTATAGCTGATAATGTGTTTTCCATTGAAACCAATGGAAATTCAATTCCAAACTCACCGAACGCATCCGAACCAAATGTTTGAATTTGAGTTTGGTTCGCACATTCAGTTCAGTCAACCAAACTATTCGAGTTCGGTCCAAACTCCGAACTTCCGAACCACGTTCGCCCATCCCTAGAAAAAGCTTCCTTGACCTGTCAAGTTCTTTGTGTTTTCACAGAACTCATCCTATTCAGGATGCCTCATTCAGCATTGCCAGTTTGCCATTCAACAGCAATGAGTGCTTTTAATAAACAATTAACCACAGCATTTTAAAAATAAAAATAGTGCAGCATACCCTTTCAGGTCTTTTCTTTCCATCTCATCTACTGGATAAGAGCAGTATAAACTAGGGGTCAAGTATTTGTATTTGTGTTTTTAGTATTTGCATTTATTTGTATCTTTACCTGTGTTCACTGCATTTTCCCCAGTGTTGCCAATGAGGACAATGCAGTGAACATGGATCCCTGCATATGGGTTATTTCAGAGCAGAAGAGCAGTGAGGCTCTGCCAGTCTGAAAGGCCTATAAGGAAAAGAAAATGCAGTCAAAACTGCTTCTAAGTTTGCTACCAATTTAAAAAGGGGAACACTTGTTTGGGGGACATTGAAGAATAAGACTAACTTCATGGGGAGCTTGGGGAGGGTGGAATGGGGCATGGGTGTGGCTCACGGGGATTGCTGGCTTGAGAGAGAGTAAGGCACACAGCTGGCTTGGGAAAGGAGAGAATGGAACATTGAGCTGACGTGGGGGTCACTGGCTTGGGGAAGGGGAATGAGGCATGGTTCTGACTTTATGGGGGGAGTGGTTTCTGACTCATTGGCTTGTGGAAAGTGGGATCCATAGGTGGGAATGGGTCTGGCTCGGGGGGAGGGGGTCACTGGCTTGAAGGGGGTGAATGAGGCTGCCAAGGAGTTAATATTTCTCCCTGGCCAGGCTGAGCTCTGCTGGACTGGGCCTTGCTGCAGTGCTGGAGATTTCCATTCTGAGACTTCAGCACCCCTGCAGATGGGGAGGGATCACTACAGGCTCCCCAAGCAGGCTAAGCTGACAACCAGAAAGTAGCTCAGCTCCAAGTTGGATACATGCTGCAGTTTTGGGGAGTCCAGTTCGAGACGTCAATATTACATTTTTCAGGAAATGTTGGGTTCACTCGAAACCCAAATACGACCTGGTATTTGCATTTTGAATATGGAAGCCAAAAAATGCTTTTAGGGAGTGTATTTGTGTTTTATCGAAATCCAAATGCAGAACCATAGTATAAATCATTATTTTCGAGCATAGCTTTGTTTGAAGGGGAAAGCGGCCAGGATTTTCAAACCAGCTTCTGAGTGCTCAACACTTTTGAAAGTGAGGACACTTATTTTGTTGCCTAAGTATGAACTTAAGAGCCCATTTAAGGGCCCACTCTTGAAATTCTTATCTAAGTCTTTAATCATTTTAATGATGTTTAAAACCTTTCCCACATCCTAAGAAACCGAACATTTTGCTACCTAATCAAGGGCTGTGTTCTCACAGTCACCAGTCCTCTGTGGTTGTTACCCGCAGAAATAGCCATGGAGTCACAAGCTTCCTCTGTTTCTGTTCTTATGAGCACTGAAAATCACACATTTATTTTGTATTTATTTATTTTATAGTTTTTTACCTCACCCCTCCTGCCTCTGGCAGCTCAGAACAGCTTACAACATAAGAATAATAAAATACAGTATCGCAACAATATAAACAATTCAATAAAGGCCATAAAAGCCCTAGGGGCCCTTTACAAATAGGCTGTGGTGGGTGGGTGGATGGGTGTGTGCCTGCAGTGGGTGGAGGTACACATCCATCTCCACGCACAGAGCAACCGGCATTGCAGCCCATTGCTCCGTGCGTGGGTGATGGGTGGAGGTGGGTGGAGGTGGGTGGAACATGGGAGGGTGCACACACCCCTACCCACTGCCTGCGATGTACGAGCACCCCCACCGCCAGCAGCGACCCGCAGCATTCCTACAGATGCCTCCCCCACCGCACATGTGTGCAGGGAAGGGTGGCGCCCGTGTGAAAAGGCCCAGAGTATCTCAATCATCCTTATCTCGGATTTTTCTAGGCAAGCAGTTTCAGTAGGAAGTGAAGAAACCCAGCCACCACAGAGCAGAATCTCAGAAAGACACTGGAAATAGACAAATCGGGAGAAAGGTGCACACTGGGAAGTTGGAGGAATACACAAAAAGTAGCCAGTATTAACTCCTTCCATGGAACTGTTTTCATAATCACTTCTTCAGGAGTTGAGATCTTCAGCTCCACCCCCAATGATCCATGCTTCATTGGATGTAACTATCCCTGCCCACTTATCATCACTTTAACCCCTCTGCTCATATGAAAGGTAAGCGGGGGGGGGGAGGGGAGTCCCTAGTGACTGAAGCATGAGAATGAAAGGACGGAGTCCTTGGTTTTTTCTCAGTTCTATTTCACAGTGAGAACAAGTCACAGGTCTGTGCTTCAATTTCTCTTTCCATGAAATTAGGATAATAATAATATGGTACTTAACCAACTCATATGGGGGGTTGAAGTTTAACATTTGTAATCCTGAAGATGCTTTTATGAAATGCATAATAGAACAGCAAAGTATTAGTATATCTTACTGTTTCTTCAGACTAAAGAAAACAGACCCCTACCTATTCATACCTCTCCATCTCTACAGGATTGTAGACTGTGTAGACTGGCTACCAATCAGGGGCATCCGTAGGAATGTGTGACTGGTCCAGCCATGCTGGGCTTATGCTAAGAGAAGCCCCACCACAGCTTCTGGCTGCACCAAACCATAATTTTGCCCTCAGCCCCACAGTTCCTAAGGACCACTCTGTGCTTTGCAGGATCACAGCCAGAGTGATTATGTAAAACCATACCCTTTTCCCTCCTGCAGACCATGCTGAAGATCCAGACAGACTGCATGGAATGGAAAGGAGTTCAGGATAGGGGAAACAAGGGGAGGTCCAGGTCATGGATCCATCCCATATTCTTGAGTGTATGCTCTCATCTTCGCTCCTTTCCTCCTAAGCTCACTCTTTCAGGGCTTGAGGGACTGTATCTATGGGCCAAGTCCAGGAATTGGAAAGGGACCTAATAAACACCTGTCAGCTGAATTTCCTGTAATGCATGCTGTAGGAACTAAGTCCAGTGTGTGCTGTAAAATGAGACTGGATCAACCTGTCTGGATAAAATAAGAATGGGCCCAAACAACCACCATTACTTTTGACAGTATTTAAGCTTGCCCCGGCATGGTGTTATTCCTGATGGCTTGGCTGAGTTAGACAAGAATTCTGATAGATATTTGTGGAAAGCTTTTTAAATCTGATGTGACCTTCAGAACCTTTTGAAGTTTGCCCATCACTAATTGTACCAGAGTTGGTCAGTGATTCCCTTGTACAATCTGGAATATCTTGCTCTCCCCACTAATTACAGCTCTGTGAATTGAGATGGCAGCCCATCAGGGACCGGCACCTGCATGTGGATCCAAGAGATAATGTTCCCTTTTGCCAAAAAGAAGGGGAAACAATTCACTTCCCCTTATTGAACGACTTGTCCATGCCAGATGCAGGCACTAATTTCAAATCTGCCTAGATGGCTTTTCTCAACACAAACCCTCTGAAAGCCTCAATGAGTTAAGTGCTTCCTCTGTTCCATTGTTGACAAACTTGAAGCTAATGATAATAATTGAGCACAAAGGCAACAGCATTGCCAAACTCATTCCAAGATTCACACACAAAGATAATGAAAGATTTTATTTCGGTAGTACATAACACACAGCAACTCTGATGACATGCTTTCAAAAATGTTACCAGGCTAAGGCTGCTTTTATACAAGTGGGTCGCAGTCGCATGATTTTTCAAAATCCCGCAAGGTGGGATTATACGTGATGATGGATGTGATCATGTGCATTCAAGGCGGTTGAGCATTGTTTGCTGACCATGAACTAATTACCTCGATGTGTGAGACAACTGCGACCCGCTCATATAAAAGCACACCGGCCGCTTTTAGATGATCACGCTGTGCGCTCGCGTGGGGTTTCAAAAACCCCGTGAGGAGAGATTACAGGTGACGCCGCCTGATATGCACCGCGCATTCTTTCCAAGCCGCGAACTGACCGGGAACCTGATCGAGGTATGTCATTCGCGGCTTGAAAAGAATGCGCGGCGCCTTATCAGGCGTGCGATTGCTGGCGGTGTCATGTGTAATCTCTCCTCGCGGGGTTTTTGAAACCCTGCGCGAGCGCACAGCGTGATCGTCTAAAAGCGGCCTCTGTCAAGCAAAGAAAAACAACCAAGAGGATAGACAGATGTTAGCAAGTCTAGTCGCCCAGGCATAACATCTGACAACTGGCCTCACAAGAAAGGGAAGAACTACAAAGGAAAACAGTGTTGGAAAAGCCTTACTAAGGTTAAGGGAGAGCTCTTCTTAAATAAAGAGCCAGACCCAGCTTCGCACTTAGAGCTTGTGCAGCATTACCTACTTCGGATGGCTTTTCAGGCATTAAGCTGCAGTTCTATAAGTAAATAAGTGTGTTGTCACTGTTTGGGGAGTGAAGAGGGATTCCCATAAGCCCAGAGAGGGAATTGATAGAAGTCAAGATCCAGACCTCAGAAGTGCTCAGCTACAAATGTTGTACTTAGAGCAGTAGCTCATGTAGGGTGCACTCTTCACCCATTAAAGTCAAGGAGAGATTTGTCATTGGGGATGATCCCATGCCCCATTTGCACTGCACACAACCCCCACGCATGCACATGTGCACAAACCACACACGAGTCCATTACCACACAGAACCCACACAGAGGGAGTTTGGGATTGTGGCCACTGACTTCAATGGGTGCTTTTTAGACGAACTGTACCCACACGTCTACTCTGCCTCACCCACAGGTGGCCCATCCATTGAAAAGTGGGCTGCCTGGGTGTGAGGCAGAGCAAGCACTGTCTGCTCCTGGCCAGCTTCACTTGTGGTTTTCTGGACTATCTCGGAGCACCGCAAGCAGAGCAGGCCTCCCAAACCCGGAGGACCGGCCGGGGGCAGAGCAGCAATCGGTCTACTCAGCGGACAGCTGCTGCAGCTCCGTTTCAGGCCAAGGGTTGCCTGAGCAATGTCATAAAGCTACTGACACAAACACAAGAGATATGTTCATGCATTTTCATTTTTTTGTTCTAAATATGTTCATGGATTTTCATTTTTTGGTTCTAGATATGTTCATGCATTTTCATTTTTTGATATGGGACATTTCTAGATATGTTCATGCATTTTCATTTTTTGGACCACCTTATGTTTTTCTCCTGATTAAATCTTATGAACATTTGTACTATTTGCAGTAGTGTGTTGTTGTAGTAATAAAGCTACTGGTGGCAGCCTAGAGTGTCAGCCGATCCACCCGCACCTCTATCGTGCGGGGGAAGAGGATGCTGCACGGGCGGATTGCAGGCTGCTGCAACTGCTGGGTCCATTTAAACCAGGCACTGTTTGGGCTGCACGCAGGGAGTGCACGGCTGTCCACACCCAGAGCAGGCCCGGGGATGGTCCATCTAAAGACACCCATTGTCTTCAGGGATTGCTGAACATTAAAACGGCTGTATCAGTATGATATATCACATAGAAGTGTATGTGGACGAAAACAAGAAACTCTCCCCTACACACACACACCATCCTGAAATACCCCAAAAATCCTCAAGCTAAGTTTTTGTATTATAACCAAAAAATACATGATCAGACATGTCCATGTCAAAAGAGACAGGGAGCTAACATGAAAGGTCTGGTTACTTTACATTTGTATCCAGTTCCCTCTGTCTTTCATCAGAGCAAAGTCCATGTCTTGGGTGTTTCTAACACAATGCAGTCCTGATTCTGGGTGTTAACACATGGGCCACTGGCCCCCCGGGGCACCCCCGTGCAAGCGCAACCCATGTGGGCAGCATTGGGAGCTCAACAAACAGGCAGCCCCCTGCCCATAGTTCATGTGCTTGCGGCAGCTGCCAAAGAGGGTGCTAGCACACTCAGGCCGGACCACGTGATGGCTCCTTCTCCTTCCCATCTCCCTCTTCTCCAACCGGCTGTCAACGGAGAGGGGCACGTTAATGCTGACTCTGATGGAAAGGGGGTCACGGCCAAGGAAGGCGTCTTCCCTGCCCATGGCCCCCCTTTCCATGCCTGCTGCTCTCCAGATGTAGCGGGGATCAAATGCAGCATGCGCTCCATCTGGAGGAGCCCCTCGGTTCCTTTCCTGAATGGAGAGGGGATCACAAGATCTGTGTGGCTCCTCTTGAGGGGCCATGTGCTGCCTTTGATCCCCATTCCTCTCCTTCCTGACAGGAAAGGAGAGCAGCGGGCATGGAAAGTGGGGTCACAGCCAGGTAAGTCGCCTTCCCTGGTCATGACCCCCCTTTCCATCAGAGCCAGCGCTAGTGCGCCCCTTTCAGCTAATAGCTGGCTCAGAGAGGGGAGCACAGATCATGCCCCTGAGAGCCTCTGGGGACTTCTGCACTCCCCACTCCTACCCAGCTGTCAGTTGAGACAGATGCACTAGCCAACCTCTATGGTGCTGGGTGCATCCGGAGCTGCAGGGGAACCTAGCTAACAAGACCTGGCCCCATGGTTGCCTATTGCCCCAGGTTTGGCTGGGCGTGCCACACAGTGTGGTCCATATTTCCAGGCTTGATGCCATGAGGAGCAAACATCTGGCGAGCATCGAGTAGACAAGCAGATTAATCTGGTGTTAACATGGGCATACGTGGGGCAACATCTCATTGGTTAACACCCTCTGAATGTCCTTGGGATTCTGTACAGGGGTGTAGCCAAGCTGGCATGGGCCCTGGTACAGAACAGCAGGGGATATAGTTGAACCAGGGAACATGGGCCTTTTCCAGGCTTGTGCAGCCTGGTGTAGCTGCACCCCTGTCCCTATTCTAGATACATCCTTGAAGCTGCCGTTATATGAATGAATAAATTATCCTGTAAGAAATGTAGGATGAAGTTTGTTCCAAAGTTCATTGCGTTATCCTGAGATTTGGGAGATGCAGACTCAAAAGGATCTTTGTAGTGTTCAAAGTGTTGCCAACTCTTGCAAATTTATCATGAGGAGAATTGCAAATGTTGGTGTTTTTCTCGAAACCGTGGCTCCTAGAGTCGCAGAAACCTCAAGTTTCTAGTCTGCTCATATCCGGAGGGTCTGGCTCATAATTACTGATGGTTTGAAGTTGGTAGCGCTATGGCTGTTTTTACACAGATCTCACCAAGGCTGATAAAATCATGCATTTAAAACCAAGATGAATTGTGTACAGTAGCTGTGGTGGATGCACACACACATGCAAACATGCTTTTTCTCTGTTTTTAATGAGAAGGGAAATAATGTTTTATTTCATAGTACTTCTTTGTGTGCTTTTGCATTATTTTATTTATTTATTTCTATTTCTATGCCACCCCCTTCTACTACAGCAGCTTTGGGGTGGCTCACAACATGTGAAAAACATTTTTAAAATAATATAAATATTAATAACACATCAATAAATAAACAAATGTTATTGTTTAATTTGTGATTATACAATCACAATTATTGTATAAAATCAATAATAAAACATGCCCCAAGGCAGAGCTAAAAAAAACAACCCTCCCCCCCCTCCCAGCCCATCACCCTCGGCAAAAGCCTGGTGGACAGTCTTACACTGTCTTCGGAAAGAGGAAGTTCCACAGCCATGGTGAGGCCACCGTGAACGCCCCTCTCATCATCACCACACGAGATACTCAGGGGACTCCAAGGAAGGTGACCATCCCCGGCCGACAGCAGGGGCCAATTCAGGACCCGGGGAGGTGAGGCGATCCTGCAGATATGAATGAGTTGTGATTGAAACCCTAATAAGGTTGGCTGTTTTTAGACGTACACGGTGAATACACTGCATAAAATCATGCTGCATGTAAATATCCTGTGTGTGAGATTTAGACGTGACATTTCGCGCGTTGGCCACGCATTCTTTTAAAGGCGCTAATTAAATACCTCGACACTGAAGTATTTAATTTGCGGCTTTAAAAGAACGCACAACCAGCTTTAACGCGCGAAATGTCACATCTAAATCCCACACGCAAGATATTTACACGCATCGTGATTTTATGTGGTGTATTCGCCATGCACGTCTAAAAGCAGCCCAAGCCTAACCCTAATATAGACTCACTTACTTAGGTCTGTAGCTAAATGCCAAATTTTACCCAACAGGTTGACAGACTTTTTTCAGGGTCATAAGTCCCAAAAGCGTAACTGTGAAAATGGCTATAGATCAGGACAACAACCCATGAACCATTTATTCTGCAGTAGCCCCACTGAAGCTCTATGAGGCTTAATGAGGTTTGGCTCAGGCCCATCTTGTAGAAAATAAAAGGAAAAAAAAGACAAAGCCAACGAAGATCTATTCCTCTTATTGAAATATGATTCATGCAGTGACTACTTGTTTGTGTGCTCCATATATTGCTTTTGCATTATGAATGAGTTGTGATTGGAACCCTGATAACCAAGCCTAATATCAGTGAAACATTGCGAATGAGCTTGCATCTTCCTGTTCATTCTGCTGCACATTCCCCCTTGCTCTGAATGCTGGGCCAGTGCCACTACTGCTACATGTGTGCAGTGGATTGCACCAATAAACAGAGAAGAAAGATGCCAAATTTTAAAAAGAAAGAAAAAGAAATATCTTTCATAATCGCTCTGTTTTCAAAATCCATCATTGGAAACATAATGAGCTGTGGTACGCAAGGTAGGCAGGCATTAAAAAATTGGCTTAAGCTGATGCCTGACTAATACCTACAACAGCTCCAGTAACACGTTGAAATAATCTATTTGGAAGGGGGGGGGGGGAATTACCCAGGCATTTTACACTTTAATCAGCCCCAGCAAAGATTACATCAGAGGAATGGAACATCTACCATACTGTGGCAGAATAAACCACTAAGCCATCTAATACCTTAAGGCAGTGGCCCACATCAGATTGGGAGAAAATAAAGCAGCAGACACTCTGCTGGGCTGTGCAATTCTCTAGGAAGAAGCAGAATTCCCTTCTTAAGTCCTCAGCTAGCCTAAAGCATGTTATTTGGCCACCCCATTGTCCTGACTTGCATAAATGATGCTATGGCTATGAGATTATCCATTGCTTTCATAAATCCAGCTGTGCTGTTTGTCTCAATAGCCTCCCTTGGAAGTTAGTGAATGCCAGCGACCGGCAGCTACATGCCGGGTAAAGTAGAATATCCCTTTACATGCTCTAAATTGAGTGTCTCTTAATTTCAACATCTCCCCATGTTCCCCTGCTATGGAAAAGCTTTAAAAGAATGTGTGATCAATTGGCACTGCAGCCCTTATCATTTGGAACACTTCACTTCAGTGATGTGCCCTTTAAACCTTGGCCCTTTTGAAACAGGCCACGGGGGGTGGGGGTGCGCCCACGATGGGTGTGCAGCCGTTCCCACAGGTGCACACACATCTCCACCCATGGAGCAACCAGCATTGGAGCCCATTGCACCATACATGAGTGATGGGTGGAGATGGGTGTGGCATGGGAGCGCGCACCCCCCCCCACCCATCTGCCACAGCATTCCCATGGGTGCCTCAACCCAACTCCATGTAGCAAAACTGCATGGAGATGGGTATGGGCATCTCATGTGAAAAAGACCCTTATTTCTAATCTAAATAATCCATGTCCTTGCAGTGTATCGCCCCGGCATAGTTCTGGTTTTGGCTGTACATCTCACTTGGCACACCTTTGAAATTCTTCCTGGCACATCCTGTTGTGTGGGCCTCAAGTTTTCCCCATGTCCTGTCTGCTTTCCCATAGCAGCCACCACACATCATACTGCTAGTGGCTAAGGCCACTAGGGCCCAAATCTCAGGAATCTCACAGAGTCTCATGATATAGGACATGTGCTAAAGAGCTGGTCACTGCCTTAGAAACCCCAGGAACAGAGGACAGAGCTGGAAGGGAACTCAGGGGTCACCTAATCCAGCCTCCGGCACCAAATCAGGATTCACTACACCCAAACTATCTGCACATAAAAGGCTCTCCAAGAAGAGACAGAACTTATAAAAACTCTGCCACAAATAGAGACCACAGACCAGGACTGACCAGAACACACCAATGTCTGAAAGAGCAGGGAACAAGCTTTTAGAAAAAGAAATATCCAGATGTCTCAAACAGGCCAGTCACTTCCACACTGTAGGGGAAGTCACACACACATAAAACACCCAATCTGCTCTCAGGGAAAATTTCTTCCTGATCCCAAAAATGTTAGTTCAAGGCTCATTCTCCTTACAGCTTCATTTAATCTGGGGGGTCTGAACTATATGACATTTGAGGTTCCTTCCAATTCTATTATTCTCTCTAGTGTTGTAGTAATGAGAGACAGCAGAGCTATGTGGCCACTGGTGGGGAAAAGACACACAGAATTCTGAGACGCAGGAGAGACTTCAAATAGCGAGAGTGAATATTCTTTGAAAGGCTGGAGAGAAATATAGCAGTGGAGAAAAAGAAATCCAGAGTGAGTTGGTGGGGGCAGCCCCAGCCTCTGGCCCAGCATGCAAAAACAGGGAGGAGATGAAAGGGAAACATCCCTCCCCTACATTTGGGGTTCCTCTATGATCAGAATTAAGGCGGGGGGTGTCTCCTGGTCAGAAAGGGTATGTCCCCTTCACCTCCTTCTCCGTCTCCTTGCCATGGGTGAGGTGACAGGAAGGTGGTCCATTCTCCTCTTTAAAAGGTCAAGAGGAAATCCTGATTCAGCAGGCTCTGTCCTAAGTGAAGGACAACCCGTAGCTTCCCTTCAGGGCCTGGATCCCACCCCAGAGGGATTCTGTTTTATTGTGCCACTGTTCCCAAGCCAAACATTCCCTTCTGCCCATTTTGGATTTTCTGTTGCTAGCATTAGCATAAGGCCCCTTGGCCCGCCTTAATAGGTGGCCACCAGGGGAAATTGGCGCACTCCAAAGAAAGGAGCAAGGCTGGTTGCGGCCGCACTCCTCGCTTGCAGCTGAGTAGCTGCAGACTGGGATGTTGCCAGGCAGAAGGGACGGACCGTGGCGGGAAGAATGGCGGCCTGGCCGAGGTTGCCTGGCAACTTGGGGGTTTAGTCAATATGCGGGCTCGTGTTGGAGAGGCCCCTCCCTCTTTGCCGCAGGGGAGTCTCCCGCCTGTGCGCCATTTTGGCATTCCACCGGTTTCATCTCAGAGCTAGCCCCCACCCTTCCTCCCCAAGG
The DNA here is from genome assembly GCA_003113815.1 of Sphenodon punctatus. Lineage (NCBI taxonomy): Eukaryota > Metazoa > Chordata > Lepidosauria > Sphenodontia > Sphenodontidae > Sphenodon > Sphenodon punctatus. The sequence goes on from QEPC01011163.1 coordinate 1,950,907, forward strand.
CACTTCAGAGGATACCCGGTTGCTGTAAGGAGCCAGGAGGGAATTTTTGTAGGGGTACCTTATTGGCAGATGTTCTCTTGTTTCTCGTCTTCCTTGCAGTGGCTTGTTAATTATTTGGCTGATTAATTGGTCCGAGTTAGAAAGGAGGGAGAAATTGTTAGTTGAGGTTAGTTCAGTATGTTTTGTCGCACTCTTTGCAGGGGTCCAGTGCGGTACATAGAGTTGGGTTAAGAATAAATCAGGTATAGAAGTCATCTCCATAAGAGATGGGAAGGAAGGAGCAGGTGCACAGGCATGGCACGGCCAGCATCAGACTAACCTCCTGGGGGAAGGGTGCTTAGCACATAGGTGGCAGGGGCAGACACGGTCCCCAAACTGGCAACACACCAATCCCTTACTTATGTTTGGAAGGACACGGCCTCCCTCCTACTCTCTCGTGCCTCAGCAAACAGCTGACGCATGAGGGAAACGGGGAAGGGAGGATTCAAGATGGCATTGGGGTGCATCTCCGGGCCATCTCCTAGTTTCTATTAGGTTTTTAAGTTGATTAGTTATAGTACCGGCACTGGTCCTGAATTGCCATGAGGGCAATTACTAGGGGTGGTACCAAAGTGAAAAAAATGGTTATCGGTTTTACCAGTTACCAGTTTCAAAAAAATTGGTTTTATCGGTAAAGTCGGTTTACCCGGTACCGGTTTTTCTTTTCATTGATTTCAATGGGGAAGTGTCCCCATCGAAATCAATGAACTCCTCCAAACCTCCCCCCCCCAGGCTGCGCGGGTGGAAGGGGGGACACCAACCACCCTACCCACCCTGGATTTTTTTTAAAAAAACCGGACTGGACCCGGGTTCCAGGCCGCCAGCAGCCAGGGCTATGGAGGCAGCTGAGCTCTCCTCCGGGAGCCCACATATGGCTGGCTGGCACTCTGGCAGACAGCAGGCAAGACCGGTAACCTAACACCACCACCACCCCGGATCGCCTTTTAGTACCTGTGCTCCCTCTGGGTGGCAGTGGCGGCAGCAGAAGCAGCAGCAGCGCAGCGCGGATCTGGCTGCAGCACTGGCTTCAGCGCTTCACCAGGCCTTCTGGGGAAACCCGGAAGTTCCCCGGAAGGCCTAGTGAAGTGCTGAAGCCAGTGCTGCAGCCAGGCCCATGCCACGCTGCTGCCGCCGCCGCCACTGCCACCCGGAGGGAGCACAGGTACTAAAAGGAGATCCGTGTGTGTGTGTGTGTGTGTGTGTTAGGTTACCAGTCTTGCCTGCCAGCTGCCAGAGAGTGCCAGCCAGCCACGTCTGGGCTCCCGGAGGAGAGCTCAGCTGCCTCTATAGCCCTGGCTGCCGCCAGGCAGCCAGCAGTGGTCCAGAGCCTGGATCCGGTTTTAAAATAAAAAAATATCCAGGCTGGGCAGGGTGGGTGGGGGGTGTCCCCCCTTCCACCCACGCAGCCTGGGAGGGGGAGGCAAAGTGCCGCGGTTTTTGGTTTGTTTGTTTGTTTTTACATTGCAGCCATTGATTTCAATGGCCACAATGTAAAAAAAAAATCCAGCACAGGAACCAGCACCAGTACGGGGAATTATCGGATCTATCCGGTATCCCCGATACTGCCAAATACTGGCAATATCGAATACCAAGAGATCGGAACTTCCCACTCCTAGCAATTACCCCCATTAGCCTGATTCATACATTCCAATTTGAATAAAGAGTGCAGCAGTTTTAAATCCAACACAGTTGTCCTTGTCTCATTCCGATGCGCCGTCAAAGACATTGCACTTCTTGTTCCTAGTAGAACAGTCATTGCTATTATCTCCATTTAGCTGAAATCTCACTTTTGCTTGTACCTCTGCCATGCTTCATTATCCTCTATTGCCTTAGCACTAAAAATTCAATACTCCCTAACAGGTTCCTTCCTAAAATTTGATGAAATCTGCAGACACAACCTAAGTGCTTACCATCAGAGCCTACTAGGAGTTTAAATGATCCTTCCAAAACGTAGTCATTCTAATTGCCAGCAATCTGATTCCCTTTAGAGTAGGGGGGAACAAGCCTTCCCTTCACACAATAGCACAATTTCTCTGTGCCCAAAGGGTTCTAACCCATTCGTTCTCAACCAGTGGATTGGGTTCTCACTTGTAGGTCTCAGCAGGTCTTAGCTCAAGCCTGGGAAAGGCACCAGTCAAGCTGGGGCCCATAAGCTTTGGTGCTATATCACATCATCCCCTGCCATGCTCCCTCCTGCCACTTGTTCTGCCCATCTGTGTCACTGGGGGCCAAGGCAGGATAGGGAGAGGGATGTGGCTTCCTGTAGCTTCCCCGCCTCTCTAGCTGCATTCACATGACCCTTTTCTCCCACCTCTTCATATTTTTCTGGGATATTGGAATCATGTTTTTTTATGTGTTCTCACATTTTTCCCTCCATTTTAAAAGTTGCCCTCTATTGGCATGGCCACTTCCAGGTATCCCATAACGTTCTGCGGCTCTGCACTGACGTCTCGGGTGCAGACAGACTGACAGCAGTTCAGCAGGATTGATAAACCTTGGTTTCTGGATTAGACTTTTTGGAGTAAAATTACATTATATCCAGTGAATCCTGTGACCTAGCCTTTGCACATGTTAAAACAAACAACAAATCAGCAGGGGAGAAGGATTTTTCACACTTAGCATTTCATGCGAGTGCAACCTCTGACTCCCATGTCCTGCTGCTTCTGGCTGCCTCATGCCAGCTCCCTGCTGCTGTGATCAGGTCCCCCTATTGCTGCTTCCCAGGCATTCCTCATCCTAGATATTTTTAAGTGGGTCCTGGATATTATTTTTTTTAAATAATGTTTTGGTGGGTCTCACCCACAAAAAGATTGAGAACCATGACTCTATCCCATTCTTCCTTCACTACCATATAAATCCCACTTGTGACTGTTTAGTTCATCTGATCTGATCAGACCCTGTGTAAAAACAGGAATCCCACTTCAGAGAAAGTATCTGAAGAGGCTCCAACCAGACTTTAGCCGTTCATGCAGCACATTCTGATATCCATTACTCAGGGAAAACTCAGTAATTGAGAATCCATTGTTTAGTTTCCAGAACCTCTCGCTTAAAGGCACTTACGACTGTGCATTCAGATTTTGATACAACACAAATAAACACACACAAAAAGCCCGTTTCAGTTTCCGTAGTTGAAACACAAAAACTGCCCTAGAATCTTTAGGTATGTGTTAGTATGCTTTGTTCCTCTCACCCTCCACTCCTAATTTGATTTTGGTGTAGCAGTTGATCAGGATGTCACTGGCTATATACTCACTAGCCAGAGGCGTAGCTACTGGAGCTGTGCATCCAGCTTTTGAAAAACACAAATCCCTGTTCAGCATCTGTATTCAAAACACAAATATTACCCTTTTCAGGTACGTGCTACTGTGCTTTGTGCCTCTCAATTTCCACTTCTAATCTGACATTTTTAATTATTGGTCTAGACATCTGAGCATCTTTCAAGTTTCATGATTTGTTGTGCTGGTGCTGGGGTAGGGAGGAGTCTGGTCCCACAAGAGCAATCTATAACGTTGGGTTGTGTTTTGATTTAGGTTTACTTTTGATCTTTGAGTGCTTTGTGGTTCAGGGGTCTGGCCTGCTTCCACAAGCAGTCGGAGGTGGAACTGCACTCAGGGAATCAGATCCTCTTCTTGACTGAATGACACTACTGGCCAGGATACCCCTTCCAGGGATGGGGTGAGGCCATGGGATACCCTGTGCCTGGTGCTCTTCAGTTTTCTGATGCCAGGTTCCTTTGCTGTTTATTTTATGGTTGCCACATGCACACACACACACACACACACACACACACACACACACACACACACACACACACTCTGAGGGCTACTCCCCCTGGCACACACGGTTATGTTCAGCACATACAGGTTGCACACACACACATGCACACACAGAGACCCTTCTTGGTTGCTTCCCAATCAAATGTAGCAGCTACCCAATGTTTCCCCTTTGAAAAAGGTTCAAAAATTTTGAGACACAAAATTAGGGCTGTGCACAGGGTCAGGTATATGCTTTTGTATTTGTATTTCTGTTTTTAGTATTTGTGTTTGAATCTTTGCCTGTGAACACTGCATTTTCCCCACTGTTGCCAACACAGGTCCCTTGCATATGGGTTATTTTGGCACAGACGTGCACTGAGGCTCTGCCATTCTGACAGGCCTATAAATAAAGGAAAATGCAGTCAAAACTGTTGCTAAGTCTGCTAACAGTGTAAAAAGGCAAGCACTGGTTTCGGGGAGGGTAGAGAATATGGCTAGCTTGTAGGGAATGTGTGAACGCTGTTCGGCGTTCGGCCGGAACTCGGCCTGTTTGGACAGCCGAACCGAACGCCCAAACGCCCGAAACCCCGAACAGTTTGCCCCTGTTTGGATGAGTTCAAGCACATTTGGATGGGAAAAAACTGGCTGGCAGGCCCGGGGAGGGGGCAGCTGAGAAGCAGACTTCCTGGCGCCAGGGGTAGAGAGGCTTGGACTAGCAGCCAGCCTGCCCAATCATCCCTCTTTTCCTCAGACCACTGGCTTCGCAGTCTGCGATTGGCCACGGGCTAGGCTGCACAGAGCCAGTGGGGCTTGTGGTAAGGCGGGTTCAGCAAGTAACAAAAGTCATTGCCTTCCCTCCTTCCAACACCTTCTAAGCTAGCCACTGATCCTATCAGCAGGCATTTTCAGAAGTCTCCCTTTACCAGCAGTTTGTGTACCTCCCAATACATTGCCATCCTCCTCCTATTTCACCCATTTCCACACATTTACCTCCATAGTTTCATTTATTTAGATTAGATTAGATAGATTTAGGTGTTATTTTTATTTTTTTACCCCTCTCTGTGTTCTTTCTCCCTACCCTCCATTGAATCCTTCCCTCCTCCTTGTACATATTCCATCCCTGATTCCCTTCCCCTGTTTTTGGATTTATTTAGAGTAGGATTTGATTGATTTAGCTTTCATTTCAGTTTTGTACCCCTCCCTGTGTTGTTTGTTGTGACCTGTCTGTGTCCCCCCCCCATCCCTGTGTGTGTATATATATAGAGAGAGATTAGATAGTTACTATAGATAGATAGTTGTAGGAGTTAGCTTAGTTATATAGATAGAGATAGCGTGTAGTGATTCAGTTTTAATATTTTATAGCGTGTTTGTAGGACTAGGCCTTTGTAGATATTAGATAATATTCCATTTAGTTCCATAGGTTTTAGAATAGTTAATAGCAGTTAGAGTTAGTGTAGAAATATATAATATTAGATTACAAATTTGAAAAAATAAATTAAAATATATTTAAAATCTTCTTGTGCGTTCTTTGGGTAAGAGCAATGGAGAAGGGAAGCAGGAGAGGTCGGTTTGCTGCCCGAAAGGCATGCAATGGGGCATGTGGCAGAGGTGGCAGG
>QEPC01011163.1:1966325-2022445 GCA_003113815.1 Sphenodon punctatus
GGCTGGGGAGGGGAAGCCCCGAGGGTTTGTTCATTCCCCTTCCCCCGTAGAATCTCCTGCCCCGCGTCCCCGCAGCGCAGGCTGGAAATTCTGCGCTGGGGTAAGCGGGGCAGGAGATTCCGCGGGGGAGGGGAATTCCGCGGGAAATCTGCGATTCGCAGACCCGCGTTTCCCTCGGGGCCCTGGTCATCATCAGCTCATGAACAGAGAGTGGTGGGCTATTAAGCTGTGTTAATAGTGGCTTGAACTCTCCACTGTCACTGGTGCCTTAAAAACCCAACTTGTGCCAAGTTCAAACATGCATTGTCCCAGCTCATCCTGGTTTGCAGCGCATGCTCAACGCTCACTGCCCAGGCCAGGTCAGGTCCCCTCTGGTGGGTAGTGAGTGGCCAGGCATCCTCTCCTGGGGAAGAGCTTCCCAGGCAGGTGAGATCCAAGTCAGGGATCTGCCTTCTTAACCCATCCACAGGTGTTGGCACAGGCAGGGTGTGCGGGGATAGGCCCAGCCACCCCAGCACTCAGTGCCCTTCGTCTCCTTGCCTGATCCCCTGACACCCAATGATGTCTCCAGACAGGCTGATCCCTGCCCAGGCTAGGGTAGCTAGGAGCCCCCTCCCCTCCCCCATCCCCGCCCAGTTCCAACCACTCCTGCACCTCCCATGTAATCCATGACAGCCAACAAAGATCCCTCTGTGCCCCCAGCCAGCAATGCTCATAGAGGAGGTGGAGGAGAATGGGTGCGGACCATCCTCCAGCAACAAGTGCCTAGGACCTGCACCTTCCTATATTTTATAACAATAACTTTATTATTATTATTAATTTAAAGATAAGACAGAAGTTTGAACAAATGAATCCAGTGTTAAGCTTCTTTGGGGGGTGGGGGTGGAAATGGAAAGGGGTGGAAAGGGGGATGCAGGGGAGGGGAAAATGAAAGGGAGAGCCTAGAGAATGGAAGTTTGGCATAGTGATAAGCCACTTTGGTGGTTGGGGGTGGAAAGGAAAGGAAAGTGGGTGGGAAGTGGGGGTTCAGGGAAGGGGAAAAGAAAAGGGAGCCATGGAGAATGACAGTATGGCACAGCAATAAGCCACATTGGGAACTGGAGGTGGGAAGCACTTGCACTTGAGGGTGACCCATAGTATCCAGGGTGGGCTAGGTACTGCAGTGGTTCTGGGTCTGCTTCTAGCCTGGAGAGCAGGGCAAGAGGAAGCATGGGATGTGACACTCCCTGGGAGGGAGGGTAGGAAGCCAGCACCTCTCCAACCTGGGGAGCCACTCTCCTCCCTGTTTACAACATCCCCTCTGCCAAGTCTAGGGCATCAGGCAATGCCCCAGCCCAGTGCATGGTGAGTTCAAGCAGATAACCCGATGTTCTGAATGCAAGGCTCAAGCCACTCTGGCTAACACTAGCACAGTCCTGATCTAGTTGGGCACCCGACTCTTCTCCCAGGCACATGATCCAACAGGGGACACTCAGGGACTGGCCCTGGCCAGCTCAGAAGTTCAGGCTCTCAGGGATCTGCTCTACTTCTGGGCTACTGGCTGCAAAGCCCAGAGGAGACACCGAGCCCCAGTTGTGGCACCACACTACCCATAGGCATCTCCACCAGGTCCCTTCCAGGAACAGCATCTGCCCACCTCCAACTGGCCCTGTTCTGTGAGGGGGAACAACATGCAAAGTCTGATTGATTTCACTTTGAATTTTTACTTTTGCCTTTAGTGTCCACTATAGGTGCTCACTAAAGTATGCAATTTGCTCCATAAACTCAGTATTGCGTGCATAGGAAAAGGTTACTTTGGTCACCAACTGCTGCTGTAAACATGTGCCTGTGTGTTGATTGCATTGAGCATTAGTACTAAATAGCCATTAGTAAGAGACTGCTTGGGGCTATATTCCCTTGAGCTTAATGGACCATCATCAGTTCATTAACAGACCAGGGACTATCTTGTCTTTTGTACCATAAGCTCTGTCTTCATGCTAGCTGTCAGTAAGAGGTGTTTGTACTGTGATTGGTTAAATTTTCACTAATACAAATCTAATAAATTCAGCATTCTGTGCATAGTGAAATGTTACTTCCAGCTGCAACGTGCTGACAGGTATGAACCCCCATGGGTGGGTGGGGATAGTAGGCACTAGACCACCTCCTGTGGTGAAAATAGCCCAGAAGAAAGAAACAGCTGGGGAAGCTTCTTCTTCCCATAGTTTGCCATGGCTGCATGTCATGACAGGGCAGAGCATGACAGGGAAGAATGCCACCCCGATCTGTTAGGTTTCTCAGGCTAAACCTGTGAGTAGGAAGTGAATGGGAGATGCCTGAACACACATGAAATACACACAGGGGGCTGTCCATTTATTAGGTTGGACATGCTAATCATGTGAGTGGGGACTGTGTGGGGGCTGCATGGATGAAACCTGAACTACAGCAGACTATCATCTCATTTGAAAATACCCTAAGATGTTTTATCATGTGCTGAGAATTCATTGACAGCACCATTAACAAATGGCTTATCCTTACTATAGTAAAGAATTATCAGGAAAATTACTCAGGAAAATGCTAGGGATGGGCGAACAGAACTCAGTTCAGAAATTTGGTTCAGTTCAGTTCGGAAATTTGGTTCAGTTTGGAAGTTCGGTTCGGTCAACCGACCTATTCGAGTTCGGTTCGAACTTCCGAACAAAGTTCGGAAATTCAAACCCCATTGAACTAAATGGAATATTATCTTTTAGGGATGGGCGAACAGAGCCGAGTTTGGAAATTCGGTTCAGTTTGAAAATCGAGTTCGGTTTGGAAGTTCGATTCGGTCGACCCAACTGGTCGAGATCGGTCCGAACTTCCAAACTGTGTTCGCCCATCCCTAGAAAATGCACATGCAGATCCATCTGTAGAGACCAAGGGTGCATGTGTACATACCAGCCAGCCCATCTTAGTAACACCATACACTTTCTTGCATTATAGTAGAGCAAATCTGAAAATGCTGCAGTCACAGGTTTAGCATGCTTCTGAACTCACAGCACTGTCCATGGATTACAATTTCTCCTTCATGCTGTGCCGCATGATATGATTATGTCTGTAAAGCAATAAACCAACTGTGTCAACAGTAAAGAGGGAATGTGATGGTTTGGGTTCTTAAAACAATTGAATGGAGGCCAGTGCGAGTTAAGCTTCTTAGCAGGCTGAATAATAACTAGTTAACTACAGAGCAAAGAGGTTAATATTTTATTACAAAATTGGAAGTATCCAGCATACCCAGAACAACTGCCTCTACTTTGAGCTCTATCTCATGAGGAAGCAAAGCAGAATTACAGATTGCATTTTCTCTGGTACATAGCTTATCACAGAAAATGTAGAGGAATATACTAAAAGGTCACAAACACGACCTACTTCCAATATGCACATGCTAAGCGTAGGTGTAGTAGGAAATAACCTTCCCACAGATTGACAACAGGAGGCTACATTGATTAGTATTGATCTTTGGTTGCTCAGTGCAGGAGGGAATAAAAATATGGGTTGCCCACAACACTAATTTTGGAGTAAATGTCAGTCTTGTCACAAAGTCTGTGTTTTCATGGTTTAGCTGAGCCATGTGGGTGTTATTTGTTTATAAATGCTTATGAATGCTGCCAACATTTGCAAAAAGAGGAGTCTAATAGTATGCTTCAAAGCCCATATTTAAGCATGTGTCTGGTTTTCGAACTCCCAACAGCACTCATCAACAGTTTGCCTACGCTGACCTCAGAGGGAGCTATTGAACACTTGACACTTTTGAATGCTTGCTTGAGAGTTTTAAAAATTCCATTGTTCTTTTTTATTTTTAATCTCTTTAAACCAAATGCAACCATTGTTGTTAACAAACAAGATGAAGGTGGGTATCAACCTGTTCATTTACTAAGTGTTCACCCCCCACCAGCCACATAGCTACTGCCCACCAGACACATAGCCCCCACTCATGGCAGGGTCTCAAAGCAAGTGAATGTAGGCTAATGTGCGCCCACGTGGCCGCATTCTGTCAATTAGATTGCATGCAGCCTTGTGCACACACTGGTCCACCAGCACCATAACGCGTTCCAAGAAGTGACCACTTCCTGCAGTACTCTCCACTCTCACTCTACATCCACCTTAAAAGTCCAGTGCGCACCATATTCAAACATGAGTTTCCCCAGCTTGTTCTGGTTTGCAGCACGTGCCCAACACTCGCTCTTTCCAAGCTGTTACATTCTAAGGAGCAACTTCCACAGCTTTCCATCACCGTGACCATAGCTCAGAACAACAGCTAGTCAACTATGGTAAGTTAGTGCACCAAGAAAGTGGAGGGGGGGCTCATTTACACAGCTGCATGATAAATACTTGCATTTATTACTATCTTATTATGCGTTTCCCCCCCTTTTCTGTGTTCACAGACAACTACCAGCACTGCTACCTCTGGTGTTCCATCCCAGACAGACACTCTCTGCCTACAAATCCGCCCATCAGAGATGCATTCCCTGGAGCAAGAAAGAGACCACGGCCTTCATCATTCTATTGGGGGGGGGGAGCAGACAGTACAATATTCCCTGGTCACGTGCCATCAGAATGAGGCAATATTCCAGGAGATTTCAGCACAAATGGCACTCTTGGGATATAACAGGGACATAAACCTGTGCCGGCAGTGAGTCAAGTATTTGAGCAGGTGGTACAAGAAGATCTAGGACAACAACTTTGCCTCCTGCCATGGGAGGCAAACATCTCCCTACTACAAGTTTCTGGACCATTTCATGGAGGACCGCTCCTCCATGGCATGGATGGAGCCATTGTGACATACTGCCTCTATGTGCCTTTGCCAGAGTCCAGAAGTGGGTCAATATGGCTCCTCCACTGCCTGCTCTCGCTGCAACCGTTCCCACTACAACTGGTCCTGCTCCCCCACAGAAGCTGTGACCATCAGTGGAGGTCACTCCATGCCTTTTGCCACCCCAGAGCCAGCAAAGGTCAACAAGGACATGAGCATCATGACTCTTATGGTCAGTCCCCTCCATCTTGAGAACCAGCCTCTCTTTTGAGGAGCCACCAGAGGTGCTCGTCGAGGGTATGGAGGATTTGGAGGCCACATCTTTAGAGGAGGCGCAGGAGAATGATAAGTCAATGTGCTGAGGGGGCTGCATTTGCACAGATGCATGATAAAAGCTTATGTTTGTTGCTATCTAATTAAGTGGGTTTTTCTTCTTTATTGTGTTCACAGGAGGCTAGGAGAGCATTGTGAAGCAGCAGGATACTCCCCGGAACATAGCAGCACCAGAGATTAATGGTATGCGCAGGAAGTGGGTGGGAAAACACTATGGCAGGATCTCAGGCTGCTGTGGAGGGAGAGGTCCCATGGTAGAACAATAGGCTTGGGTGGGGGGAGTCAAAATGGCAGGCATGGAGGGAAGGGACAAGGGCGCTAATGGTGGTGCTTGATTTCTGTATGATCTTCACTCCTCCGTCTACGGTGATTGCGAGAGGAGAACTGTGTGTTGCTCTGATCCTGCCACAGCAACCTCCCAGCAGCAACCTATCCCAGGTACTCATTCCCACTTCCCTTAGTGAAGGTCATTACATTGGGCAGGAGAGTGGGTGGGGACTGAAAAATTGGGGCAGGCTGAACTAATAGCTGTCCTTGTTGCCTTGCTACAGGTCTGCCACCATGACAGCCTCAGATGGAAACCCAGCCACAAGTACCCAGTGCTACCAGGACCTGCAGGTCTGCAACCGGTGGTGCAGGGATTTGGTGAGGGAGCTGCTTGGGAAGACTACGCAATGGGTGGACAAGATCCAGGACACCATTTGGGACAGCTTCTCTGACAGAGCACTGCAGAACACAAGGCTTTTACTGCCGAGACCCAGCTAGACCACTCGTGGGAGGACGGGCACTAGGCCTGCCTCTGGCAGCAATTAGAACACTGAGCAAGCATGCTGGAGAAGGTGAGCAAGGAGATGGGAGATCTGTTTTCCCTATCTCTCCAGATCCAGATCTCCCTTCTCCAGCATGTAGCTGCCGCAAGTGCAACAATTGTTGCTCAGGGGCAGGTGTATTCACCAACCCCCTTTGGCAGTTCATGCCACCCCACCTGGATCCCTACTGTCCAGCCTGGTTTCCCCAGCATCCAACCCCACAGGGAAACCACCCAAGTCCTCTCAGCCCTGCACTCATGCTGGTCAACCCATCATGGTCCAGTCATACTTCCCCCTCTACCAACAAGTCTAACTTGGCGCTAAATGTGTATATTCCCTCTATTACTTCTAAGTATTACAAATCAGATATCTGGCAGGCCTTGGAGGAAGTCATGGTGTGATTGTCTGATAATTTCCCTAGGGTGCCGCTCCTTTTGGTGGGGGACTGGAATGTGCATTCGTACAGAGGCAATGACAATAGTTCAGGGCTGGTAGAGGGTCCTATGAAGGATTTGCTCCTGAAATATGATCTGCAAGTCCTGAATGAGGACTCATACAATGATGAAGCGCGAGGCCATACATTTATAGGCCCACAAGGAAGGAGTAAGGTAGATTATGTTGTTGCTGAGGGAAGTTTCCGGGAGTGTTTCGGAAAAGTAGAAAGTATAATTAGACCTGAGAGCGACCATGTGGCCTTGGTCTTGTCACTCAGGATAGTTAGTACCAACTTGGACCCTCAGGAGGATCTCTCTAGTCAAATGTCATTGAGATTAAAGAAATTTACTCTGGTGGCACTTATAAGTGAGGTCCAGGGGATCTGTGATTCAGGGGAGATGGTGCAATTGTTGGATATGAAGTGGGGGAATGATCCTCAGTTGCTGCTTGGGTTATATGAAGAAATCATAAGTTGCTTCCAGAGGGGGTTGATGTATAATGTGGGGAGGGGTAGGCCGTATGCAGGGAATATATGGTACGATCAGGAATGTAAGAGGTTGAAAACCTTACTCTCTGCATAAAGGAGGTTATGGGCCAAGGAATCAACCCTGTTAGCAGGGGCGTATTTTAGAGAGTTACGAACAGTGTACCAGCAATTGCTAAAGAGCAAAAGAGCAGGTTATTACCAAAATAGGTGGGCAAAGATGGGTGTTGACATACGCACAGGGAATACTGGCAAATTTTGGTCTACATTTAATCAGATTATTAACCCTAAATGGAAAGGTAGGGTTCAGAAGATTGCCTCTAGGGCTTGGGAAGGTTATTTCCAGGATCTATATGCAGACAGGGATATTTCTATAACTGACATGGGAGAGAGTGCTTCCCAGGTGCACCAATTATGGCAAGAAAGCGATTTTGAGGAGTTTAAGATAAGAGACTGCATAATGGTCTTGAAACGGGGGAAAGCAGCGGGTTCGGACTGCATTTCAGTGGAAATGTTGCAAGCATCACCATGGTGGTGGTCTCGATTGCTGTCTCCCTTGTTTCTTATAATTAGTAACGCGTGTCTAATGCCAAGTTCTTGGACTCAGAGCATTATTGTTCCCTTGTTTAAGAAAGGTATAGCCAGTGACCTAGCTGCGTATCATCCAATAAGTTTGTTATCAAATATTGGGAAGGTGTATGCCAGGCTAATATACATCTCGCTGGCAAAGTGGGCAGAGTTGGGATCCATTATTCCACGCGAGCAGTTTGGCTTCTGGAAGGGTAAGGCCACTACAGATTGTTGCTTCATCCTACAACATCTTGTATTCAAATATACCAAAGTAAGGGGAGGCAAACTCTATTTAGCCTTTATGGATTTAACCAAGGCTTTCGATACAATGCCAAGGTCTAGGCTTTGGGCTAAATTGAAGGATCTTGGTATGGAAGACAAACTATTGGTGGTCATAATGCAGCTATACTCCAATAATGAAGTTCGGGTGAAGTCAAGCTCAGGCCTGAGTAATATTATTCCCATCAGGAGGGGAGTGCAGTAGGGATGTGTACTGGCACCTCTCCTCTTTAATATATATGTCTCAGACTTGGTTGGATATATTAGATCAGCTGACACGCACCCACCCAAAGTGGGGATGGTGCAGGTTTGTTTATTGCAGTTCGCGGATGATTTGGTCCTAATATCCCAAATAGAAGGTGGCCTGCGTAGGGCTATAAATAAGTTCTACCAGTATTGTGAACTATATGGGTTAGAAATTAACTTACAAAAATCCAAATTAATGATATTGGGTAAAAGGAAGTACCCGTGTAAATGGGAAACTGGTGCTGGAAAAATGGAGATTGTTAATTCATTTAATTATTTAGGAGTCACATTCAGTAGTAGGGGAACATGGAACTCCCATATACAGGCTAGAGCCCAGAAGGCACAGCGCGCAGCTCAGGCATTAAATAGGGCCATAAACATCTCTACGGGGGTCTTTACTTCGGAATTCTTGAGGGTTTATAATTCCAAAGTTCCCCCGTCAGCGGTGTTTGGCCTGGAAGTAATATCTAACCCAAATGTGATAGCCCTAGAGAGGGTCCAAAACTTATTCCTCCGACGGTTGCTAAAAGTAGGACCTGGTATCCCAGGGGCAGTTTTGAGAGCAGAATTGAGGGTTAATTCCATAGCAATGTTATCCAGGGGTAACTATGTCAGATATTGGCTAAGGCTCCTGATCCATGGCGAGGAAGATCTTCCCACACTATGTTTAAGAGAGGAAGTAACTAATACAGGTCTAAGAGAGTACACATGGCTGAGATATCTGGGGAGGATTCTCAGTTCATGTGGATTCTCTTTTACTTACTTTATAGGAACGAGTGTGCCTGCCATAAGATCCGAAATTTGTACCAGGATGAGGGATATGGCGCAACAGGAGGATCTTGGGGGCAGTGGCAGAATGGAGGGTAGCTCCGAAGTTGGGGTTGTTCAAACGGGTATTTGGATTGGAACCATATCTGGATATCATAACTAATGGAAAACTGCGTAGATAGTATACTTTGCTACGTTTCCAGCTCATACAACTGACTGTGATGGAAGGCGGGTACAATAAGGTACCATATTGGTTAAGACTTTGCCCCTGTAGCCTGAAGGAGGTAGAAACAACTGAGCACTTTATGTTGCGCTGTCCCTATTATGAGAAACTGAGGTCAGCATGGCTGGCCCCCTTACTGAAGAAGCAATTGGATTTAACCAATGAAGGCTACTATCTGTACTTGCTGGGGCTACGAGATAGGGAGGAACTGAAGGCTATTGCCATTTATGTAGCTCTGGCTGGGAAAAGGAGGCTACTAATCCATACAAAATTAAGGGCTATTGGAAATGCCTAGAAGGCGATAAGATTGGTTCCACCTAAGATAAATCCTTTAGTTAGCACTCCCAAGGGTAATAGGACAAATACCTTTAAGGGTATTAGGCCCAGGAGATGTCATCTGTGGTCACCTTGTTCCCTGTTCATATAGAGTAGGGATAGGGATGAGGGAATTGAGGCGTAATGGATAAGCTCCAAGTAGAAGCTTCAGGGAAGCATACTTGCGTGTGTAAATTGTACGCAGAAGGTTGTTATAATTGTAGTCCATGGCTGGGTATTATGGTAATAGCAGAGATATGCCACAATAACTGTCATTTCATTATAAGTTTGGGGGCATCTAGGCAGGGGACAAGTGTTGGCAGCATAACCCCCATGAAGAGTAAGCCGATTGACAAATAACTGGAGGCATTGCTTGCAGATATGTAGGTGCTGCCGTGTCAGGGGACAAGTGTTGGCGTCATAATTCCCGAGAAGGGTAAGCCACCATTAAGTGTTAGGTATTATTATATCGAATAGGGTGTATGGTTATGTACCTATAATTTGTGTAAGTGGTGCCTATAATTGATGTTTAAATTGTTTTGAATTTGCTACCGTATATGTATATGTATGTTCCGATCTATACGGTTAATGTACCAGATGGCTGGTTCCACCTGGGGAATTTGCGAAATGTTATTTTGTTGTATTGTGTTGTTTTATATATATAAATTTTCTTTCTTTTGGCCATGGCGGAAGCTAGAGCCTAATAAAACAAATCAAATCAAATCAACAAGTTTAACACGCCTCCTCCTCCCACTCCTCCTCAACCTCCATAAGCAGATCCATGGGAGGAGGATTAGGAGAACATCACCCTACCCTGACACTATCCCCATTCAAGCGAGCGTGCCCAGCTGCACCAAAAAGGGGAACACACTGTAATTTTTTTTAAAAAAATATACATTTAAAAAAAGCACTTCACCATATAGTTAATATAAAGTAAAATAATGTTTTTATAGGTTGTTATATTTTTCTCAATCCATAGTTTCTGTGCTTATTCTGAGAAAGTGGGGCAACAGAGCATGGTGATGTGGTTGCCCACCCGAGTGAAGAAGCATATGGTCATTGCCATATGGAAGCTTGCCACTCCATACTCCTGCTGCTCTGTCACCCAGCAATTTGGTATTGGAATCTCCATGGTGGGCACCATCCTTGTTGAGGTTTGCATGGCAATAGTGGAAGTGCTGAATTGACAGGGTGTCAACAGTTAGTTGACCCCCACTACCCTGGCCACAGATTGAGCAAGAAGAGCCTGTCTGTGCCTTGAAATCGAATTGAGCCAACAACAGAAGAATATTTGGAACTGCCAGGCAGCTCGCAGGTTCTGATGAGTAGTGGTTATGAGCACCTGAAACGTGATAACAAGCACCTGGAAGTTCTCAGGATCCCCGGCTACATTACAGGCATCTGTGAATTCAGCAGACCACACACCAAATATTTTGAAAAGTTTACACAGTTGCCTAGGTAGAATTGGCTGCATGCCACATGCGAGTAAGTGTTGGCCACTATTGGCCATGTGTCATCACCAGAAAAACTGCAGGCCAAGCTATTGGCTAGGGGCCTAAAATGAGCAATCACAATGAATGCTGTTTCCATTGGAAACAGATCATTCACCTTCATTAAACTCTTAACAGCTTTTTTTGCTATTTTTGCTAGCTGAACACAACATGAACTGAGCTACTACCCACTATGCTTAGCAACTTATGTTTTATATACCACCTAAGCAACACAAAAGTGCTGGAAATTGATACAAAAGTGCAGGAAAAACTGACACAAAATGACAGTCCCAAAACGTCCCAAAAGATCCTGAAAAGTTCTGCAAAAAGTCCTAGAAAGTGACGTAAATGATAGAAAATTGCCAGCACCAATCTCACTATGGTGGAAGCACAGAATCGCTGACAAGTGGGGAAATACTGATGAACGGTTGCAAGAGCTTCCAAAAGGTAGGTATTTCCTGAAAGGAAGGGAACACTTGCTCTCATCTATTCTTAATTGGGTACTATAGTTGGAAAAGGTTTTACACAGCTGGGTGTGTTTGTGTGTTGCACCAGCACTGCTAATGCATGTAACAGGCACATCAGTGCACATGCCAAGTCATGTAAAAATGCTACAACTATTACTACCCCTGAAACATGGAATTTTTTAATTGGGGGAACCACTGAATGTTAAGAAATGGGCAGATGGGGGGACCTGCAAGGCAATGAAGGTGCTCAGAATGTATGTGGGAGCAGAGCTTCCCATTGGTTAGAAGCTACTTATATAATTTCTTATCTTTTGAAAGTAATAATTTCTGCTTGCAACAAGCATGAGAGGGCATAACACCACAGAAAGCTATTGCTGCAGGTGGCTTGCCAGGGAAAGCCCAAAGGCTTTGGCTTTTGTGTGTGGGTGCTGTGCCCACCTGCGATATGCGGGGGTGTGATGGATACCCTGCCTTTGTTGACATTTGCGTGAGGTCTGATATACAGAGAGAACTGTCTAACCCATCCTGTGAGGCTGGCTATGCATTCATAGGGTAGCACATGCACCAATGGGGTCTCATGTATGCAATTATGCATGATGGAGAGCAGACACCACACAACCACACTTCAGTTCAAAGTTCAGCAGCATGGAAGAGTGGGAGCCGCAGCTGAGTTAGGAGAGTAAGATGAGATTATGGCCCTTTTCATACAGACACACTAACACTGGTAAAATGGGTGTTACATTTTATTATACATATTTCAGGGCACCAATAAAGCACACCTGCAGCCCTGCAACATGTATAAGAAAATGTAACACCCATTTTAGCAGTGTTCAGAGTGTCTGTGTGAAAAGGGCCCAATACCATGTCTTTTCTGGATGTTTGTGCACATAAGTAAGGAAGTCACTAATAGAGGCTTGACCTTCGCTATTGTTTTTCCTCATCACTGCCCTGATGATAGTGAGAGGATACCATGGGGTCACTGGTATTGCCTTGATCGGATGGTGGAGCTGATTCTCTGGAGGGGGGCAACAAGTGGCTCAGGGTACAGGGAATGTGAACCCACTGATGGAGAGTTTCATACCCTGTATGAGGTTTGAATAATCTGCCTGGCTGTCCTTTTGGGAAAGGATGTGCATGCGCAGAACAGTCCCGGTGGCCAATTATGCATGCACTTGGTTTTTTATTTTTATAATGAAAATTGATGCTTTTCTTCATTTTCATCCATTTTCATTACCTTTGTTGTTCATTGTCATATTTTAATTACTAAAACAAATGGGGCTTAATTAATATAAAAAACAAAAATGAATTGCACACCCCTAGAATTCATTGTTGGTACCTGTCAGCTCAGCTGGAGCTGTGAAGAAGAGAGACAATCCCTAGACAGATTGGAGGCCAAGGCCTACTTCCCTGCCTGCATTCAGATTTTCCTCAGCTCAAGTTCCTGACAGGCCAGAGTGGCTGAAGCTACTGGAGCCTACTCATCAGGCTGCATCCAGCCTGAGGGAAACAGAACAGTGGGTGTTTTTACACACACATTTCTCCTGGATGTTTGCTGTTACATCTTGAACTTCTGCATAGCACTTCTCCCAGAACTAAGTTCTCCTGGTAAACTGCTTTGCTCCAGGCAGCTGTGTTCACTTGGTTTCCATGGCAGCCTGTCACATCTACAGCTGTGGCTACTTTGGGCTGCCTCAGGGCAGTGTTTGTGTGAAAAATGCATCCGGAACTTACTTGTGAACTTGTAAACCCAGAAGATTGAAAAATCCGGAACTTTAAGGTGTGTGTAAAAATGCCCAGTAACCGAGGTGAGAGCTGGGACAGAGTTTACCTTTCTGAATAGGCCTGATACCCTCTTTAGTTATTTCTGCATTGGACTGCCCTATTTTGTTGACACTATAAGGTAGCATAGTGTCCATAATGTCTTCATAACACTTTGAAAGTGGATCTGCCAAAAGGAAGGCAAAGAGATTGCAAGAAGAAGCAATCAAGAAACACCTGAAACTTACATATTTTATACCTGTCTTGAAAGGCATCCCAACAGGCTCAGGAGGAGACTCTGGAATTCCTCAGGGGGCAATCTTCCTCTCAAAATTAAGTATGTGTTGTTGGCCCAAAACTCACTAAACCCAGAACCAACAAAGAGCCTAACCATGAGCCTAACGTACTAGCAAAACATTTCATCCCTGTCACTCTTCCTTATGTGGACAGAGATCCTGCTAAATGGCCTGCACAAATTACTGAAGAAATGCAAAATTTCTACATCAGTGGAGGGTCTGAATATTTTCAGAATATTGATGGATAATTTGAAGCTTCAACACAGGTGTATTCAAAGTTAATGCACTATCTGTCATCCTCAGCATTTGTGTGACTATTAGAAAATGGAGACATTGTCGGAAGTGGCTGCTATACTCTATCAATAGGAAATATTTTCTGCTTTGCCTGAAAACTCTTTTACTCATCCACAGTGATGAAAAATGCTTTTGTGGAAGGAGGTTTTTCAAACTGGAAAAAAATGTGAAGAAATAATCAGGCAGCACAAAAACAGCACTCAACACCAAAAGTGTATATGACCTGGCTTTTACAGAAGAACAAAACAGGTACAATGGATGAACATTTTTAGAGTCAGATGTGAGAAGTAATCAGATAGTGGAAAGAAATACTGAAGTGCTTGGTTGCTGTTTAAGTTCTTCTTCGAGGATCTCCGCGATTCTCACTAATGGGATTCACTTCCTGCTCCACAGGTACTGGAAAACCTCTTGTCAGCAGTTTCCAGGCAGAAGATGTCCTGGAAAGAACTAGAATAAGGTGAGGGCTCCGCCCCTCCAGAAGATGTCCTGGAAAGAACTAGAATAAGGTGCTGTATATATATTTATTTGTATGTTTGCAGCAACGACCTTTTGGTCAACCGTATAAATTAGCGGTGGGACCCCAGGCCAATTACCGGATACCGGATTTACCGGATTCCGGTTTCCAAAAATTTGGTGTCCCCTACTACTATTACAATTTTTGAGAGTAAATAACTGTTCCCTTAATTTTTTTGGTGCACAACACTCACAATTGTATAAACTTCTATCATATCTCCCTTCCCTCTCAGATATGTGCCTCACTCTCTTCTCAAATGTAATGAGTCCAAACCAATTGAGTGTCTATTCAAATGTGGAGGCACTCACAGGTCAGCTGAGAAAACGACTTATGCATCAAAACACACGGACCCAGCATACTTACCTCTTTGTTTTGTTACTAGGTAGGGAATGTCTGTGAACTTTAGTAGTCATCTCCCTAATTTTATTTTTGGTTATCAAATGTCCCTTCCATTTCCCACCAACTGTCTATACAGGCTTTATTGCATGCTGCACAATGGTCTGTTGTGCTAGTTTTAATTTACAATGTATCTCAATGCAAAAATAGCACAGTGTCATTGATTTTTAATAGTTAATTTATATGCTTTATTTTCAAATCCCAACACTAACAAAATGGACTACTTTTTATAGATAAAAACTATGAGCTACAGAATGCACTGTTATCACAGCTGCAGCAGGATTGTATAATCTTTCTTGCCCTCCATGCAAATCTTGGTGAAGTAAGTCCCGATGACAGGACAGGACAGNGGCTGCTGCTGGGATGCCGCAGCCACTGGTGCTGGGGGGGGGGCTTTGGGTTGAACTTGCCGGCAATGGAGGGGAAATTTTTTTTTAAATCCAGGCTGGGCAGGGTGGGTGGGGGGTGTCCTCCCTTCCACCCGTGCAGCCTGGACTCAGGGAGGTTTTTGGTGGGGGTTTTTTACATTGCGGACATTCATTTAAATGGCCGCAATGTAAAAAAAAATCCGGTACCCGGAATCCGGTAACCGGACCGGATACCGGGTTGAATCCGATAATGCCGGTACGCCCAGTACCGGCATTATCGGATACCGGAAATTCCGGTAGTCCCGACCCAAGTATAAATAAATAAATTTTTAAAAAAGAATAAGGTGAGGGCTCCGCCCCTCCTCCTTCCCCCTCCCGCACGGAAAGTGCGGGCTCCAGTACGCGCGAGAGCAGGAGACTATAAAGGGGGGCAGAGCCCTTGCCACCTCAGTTCCTTCCAACCGCGATGGAAGACCTCTGTGCTTCTCAGCACTACTCGTTAGCATTTAAGTAATTAGAACTAGATAGAAGAGGATTTGTTTTTCTTACTTACAATCCTCCACCACTATCTTCACCTGCTCTCGGGGCCTCCTCAGGGCTCACCGCCTTCTCTAGGGCCGGCAAAGCATGCCCTAGCAGCTGGGCTTCAAACGCTGCACGTCGTGCCCAGCCACACTGTCGGTGAGTGATCCTCACGAGCTCTGTCTTGCCTGTGTGGGAGAGGGGCATAACACAAGGACCTGCCCCTATTGTGCCAAGTTAACCCAGCACACCCTACGTATGAGAGCCCTGCGGCTGCAGGAACTTTTGAAAAAAAGGCTCTCCAGGGCGGCGAAGGTGGGCCTTTGTCGCTCTCTTCCCATTCGGCGCTAATGGATCCTCGCGTGGTTGCTGCTGCGCAACCCCAGGGGCTAACCCCCAGACAGATCTCTCCAGAGCTGCGAGCAGCCTCTCCCTCATACTCGGTTACCGCCGCTACCACCTCACACTCTGTGACCGCCGGCTCCACCGGTTCCACCAGCACCGGTACCGGTACCGCAGTAACATCCTCAAAGGATCGCCACAAGCGCCAGGGCGAACATAAGAAAAAGAAGAAGCGGTCCCGCAACACCGATGAAGTGGCTCTGCATCCACTCCTGGTTGAGACCCTGTTCTCTCAACCGGCACCCGGACCATCCTCCCTGACGTCTGCCCTGGCTAGGGCAGAGTTAACTCCTGTACCGTTGATGGTCACCACAGTTCCTCCAGCCCTGGTTAGGGCGGAGATGATTCTTGTACCTCTGTTACCTGACATATCCACACCAGCAGTATTGGCACTGATGGCACTGACCACACAGCGGGCCTCTCCACTTCCCCTCTCGGCGTGTCATGACTCCGACTTACTTGCCTCTCCTCCCCTCCTCCAGGGATCTCAGAGGCATCACCGGTCCCGTTTGGGCTCCATATATAGAGATGAGATTGACCTTAACCAGCGCCTGGGACCTTCCTTTTATGAAAGATAACGTCGCTTATCTCAGGTCCCATTCGCCATGCTCCTGCTGCTCCCCTCGGGACGACTTCCAGTACCACCATGATGAATTCAACCCCAGGTACCGCCTGCCCGATCCAGTCCACTACCACGGCTACGATCACCTGGAATACCGGTACCATGGACACCCATCACATTCTCCTTCGCACTATGAAGGGGACTTTTCCACCTTCGACCAGCAGGCCCTCCCCCTGCCACCATCTCAGCTAGGGCGCCACAGACGGCTACAGTCTCCAGGCCTCCTCTGGACTCTCCCAGACCATCGCGCCACCATAGTGCCCGGCAGCCTCCGGTACCGATGGTACCATCGGTACCTCATCTGCCTCTGCTGCCACAACAGGTTCCAGTACCCCCCCAACACCTCTCATCCACAACCGAGGTTAGACCCAACGAGAGGACCATCTCTCCTAGACTTGCTGCTAGCCCCGGCGAGAGACGCACCTCAACCCGTCTCTGTGCCATTGGAGCAAGAGCACGGTCTCATCCGAGAGTGCTGGCTCTGTGTCCTCCTCCTCTTCCTTACAGGATGAGGATGAAACGATCTCACCGCCACCCCCTGATGCTATAGCAGACCCCATGTCCTCCCTCTCCACCGAGGACACCAAGGCCTTTCAGGGCATGCTTAGGAGACTAACTTCTGCTCTCCCCAACCTGCCTACCAAGATTGTTAAAAAATCTCAATCTGGACCACTCTTTCGGATCGTAGAATCCGGGGATTCGGGGCAAATTATGCTACCCATCCTAGATCAGTTATTAGAGCCGTCCAAATCCATGTGGGCCAAACCCGCCTCCGCCCTACCCACCAATAAGTTGGTGGATACTCTTTATGCCATACCAAGGGACGGAGCTGAGATGTTTTACAGACACCCTGTCCCCAACTCCCTAGTAATAGCAGCTGCTTCCCTAAAGTCTAAGATGGGCGGCCTCCAAACTTCTCCTGCTGACAAGGAGGGTAGACGCCTGGATGTATTCGGCTGAAAAATTTTCTCCTCTGAGACTCTCTCTGAGCTGCCAACTATGGCTCAGCCCTTTGTGGGTACCAGCACTGGCTTTGGGACCAATTGAGTAGGGCCTCTGATCTGGCCCAGATCTTAGCCCTTCAACAAGAAGGAATGCAGATAGCCATATTTCAACTGACAGCCAATATGCATATAGCTGATGCCAATATCAGAGGTATAGCCTCTGCTGTCACTCTCAGATGCCACGCTTGGCTACGCTCTACCGCCATAGCCCCCCAAAACAAGGCCCGCATCGAAGACCTTCCCTTCGATGGGGAGAGTCTATTTGTGGCCTCCACTGATGACACCTTAAAGAAGGTGAAAGAAATGTGCCAGACTGCCAGGTCCACGGGGGTAATTCGCTCGGTCAGGAAAAGGTCCTTTTACCCCTCCTCCACCTCCTATGCTTACCACCCTTACCAGTCTAGACAGCGCTACCTATCCTCCTCTCAGGGCAATCGGAGGTTTTCTCCCCACTTCCAGCAGCAACAGCCGTCTTCCACCCAGCCCCGTAGGCGCTTCCCAAAACAGAGGGGCAGGGGCAAGTCATCCTCTACCTCGTCTGCTGGACCCCTTTCCAAGCAGTGTTTTTGAGGCTGTCCAGGTCAAGGGAGTTTCTCTTCAACCTTCTCCTTTCCGTAAATGTATCTGGCCCTTCTACCACCTTTGGGCCTCGCTCACTTCAGACCACTGGGTTAGAGAGATCATCGCCTGTGGGTACTCTATCCAGTTCCACTCTCTACCGCCCGATTCCCCTCCCCCACCCCTTCAGTCCCCCCACCCCAAATCTCAAATACTACTTGAGATCCAGGAACTTATCTCCAAGGGGGCTATTAAAGAAGTACCACAGTCTCAGCGTAATACCAGGTTCTAGTCTAAGTATTTTCTTGTCCCTAAAAAGCACAAGGACTTCCGGCCTATACTCGACCTTCGCCATCTAAACAAGTATATCCGGAAGTTTAGATTTCGCATGATGTCCCTTCCCATTATCTATCTGGGCCTTCAAGAAGGAGATTCCTTGACCTTAAGGAAGCCTACTTTCATATTTCTGTTAAAGTCCCTCATTGACACTACTTACATTTTCTCATAGGAAATCGTCACTTCCAGTATTCTGTTCTCCCCTTCGGCCTGTCTACAGCCCCCAGGTTGTTCACAAAGTGCATGGCAGTGGTCGCAGCCCACCTCAGAACCCTAGACGTACGAGTGTTCCCATACTTGGACAACTGGCTGTTTGTAGCTCCATCCCCGCTTATGTTAACAACTCATCTCAACTTGGCACTAAAGACCCTTCAGGATCTGGGGTTTATCAAATTACAAGAAGTCTCACCTCGTCCCAATGCAACGCCTTCAATTTATAGGGGCCGTCCTCGACACCAATCTAACAAGGGCCTTCCTACCCAACAACAGGTTCCACGACCTGCTTGCAACCATCTTACCCCTTCGGATGAAACCCAGGAGACCAGGACGATTCTTTCTCCATCTCCAGGGCTTGATGGCAGCTACCACTTCAGTGACTCCTTACGCTCGTCTCCACTTCCGAACGTCACAGCAATGGCTCGCGCGAGTCTACGACCCCACTCGCCATCCTCTCTCCATGCACATCACTATCCCATAGGAAGTCTATCACGACCTCATCTGGTGGACATGTCCCCGACACATACTCACCGGCATGCCTTTTGACCCTCCTCTGATGCACGTCTCCCTCACGACAGACGCGTCACTCACAGGATGGGGTGCCCACATCAACGAACTCACTGTGCATGGTCTGTGGTCCCAAGAAGAGAAGCGCATGCACATCAACCTATTGGAGCTGCGCGCCATCAGATGGGCACTTGCTGCTCTCCTCAACATCGTCAAAAACCACAACATTCTAGTCCTCATGGACAACACCACAGCAATGTGGTATATCAACAAACAGGGAGGTGCAAGATCTACCCTTCTCTCCTTAGAGGCACAAACCATCTGGAAGTGGTATATCCATCACAACATACACCTACACGCTGTCCACCTAGCAGGACAGGACAACTCCCTAGAAGACCAGCTCAGCTGCAAATCCACCAACCAACACGACTGGACCCTCAACGACCACGTCCTTTCGGAGATCTTTCATCTGTGGGGCACCCACCGATCTTTTTGCCTCGCAAGAAAATGCAAAACTTCCAAGGTTTTGCAGCAGGGGAGGATACAATCCAGAATCGATCTCTGACGCCTTCGCCATTTCTTGGAGAGGGCCCTTGCTATATGCCTTTCCTCCCATCCCTCTCCTATACAGAGTCCTCCACAAAATCCAGATGGACTGGGCTCACGTCATCCTGATAGCCCCGGCGTGGCCTCACCAGCCCTGGTACCAAACTCTTCGGACCATCGCCATCGACGTAGTCGATCTCCCTCTCCTTCCCGATCTTCTTTCAAAGAACATGGGATCGATCCTCCATCACGACCTCCGGTCGCTCCACCTCTCTGCCTGGCTCTTCAAGTTTTAGTACAATGCCTCCCCCGAAGTGGCTAGGATCTTGCTTAACTCCTGTCGCCCATCAACCCGGGCGTGTTATTCTGCAAAATGGAAACGCTTCACGTCTTGGTGCACGACTCTACCCTGTGAATTACACAATTTGTCAATAAACCACATCTTCTGGTATCTGTTACACCTCCACAGTTTGGGCCTATCTATATCTTCACTCAAGGTACACCTTGCTGAGCTCTCCTCTCGCCTCCACCCTCCGGGCACAGAGACTTTGTTTTCGCATTCCCTCATGAGGACCTTCTGGAGGGGTCTAGTCAACTCCTTCCTCCCGACCTCCCAACCTACACAACCATGGGACTTGAATCTAATCCTCACCAAGTTAATGGGTCCCCTCTTCGAGCCTATGGCATCTTCGTCCCTGGAGAATCTGTCTATTAAAACTGCTTTCTGATTGGCTATCACATCTGCTAGGAGAGTCTCCGAACTATCCGCACTTCGGACTTCCCCTCCTTACACCATTTTCCACCTCAATAGAGTGGACCTCAGAACAGACCCTTCATTCGTTCCTAAGGTCGTCTCCCCCTTTCATCTCAACCAGACCATCTCCTTGCCTGTATTCTTTCCTAGGCCACATTCTTCCCCTATGGACAGAGTTTTCCATACACTGGATGTCAAACGGGCGCTCTCATTCTGCCTTTCTCGAACTCGTCCCTTCAGAACTTCGGATGCCCTGTTCATATCCTACGGTGGTCAATGTATCAGAGTGAAACTCACGTCCCAGAGACTTTCTAAGTGGGTTTTTCTCTGTATAAAAAGATGTTATGAGCAAGCTGGCAGGCCTCCTCCTTCCCACCTTCATGCTCATTCTATGAGAGCAGTTGCCTCTTCGATTGCCTACTTCCGTGGAGTCCCTATACAGGACATCTGCAAAGCAGCTACGTGTGCCTCTGTGCATACTTTCACCAAGTACTACTCGCTGGATTTGGCCGCAACGTCAGATTCCGGCCTTGGCAGAGCAGTATTGCAATCCATCCTTCACTGACCTCCTTGACTCCTTCCACCAGAGGTAAGTCTTTCGCTCTGCTTTTCACTCTCCCATTAGTGAGAATTGCAGAGATCCTTGAAGAAGAAATAGAGGTTACTTACCAGTAACTCTGTTCTTTGAGAGAGCTCCGCGAATTCTCACGACCTGCCCAGCCTTCCTCTCTGTCTCGGAGGTACCTGTCGGTCTTCCTGGGATGGAATTGGAAGGAACTGAGGTGGCGAGGGCTCCGCCCCCCTTTATAGCCTCCCGTTCTCGCGTGAACTGGAGCCCGCGCTTTCCGTGCGGGAGGGCGAGGGAGGAGGAGCAGAGCCCTCACCTTATTCTAGTTCTTTCCAGGACATCTTCTGCCTGGAAACTGCTGGCAAGAGGTTTTCTGGTACCTGCAGAGCTGGAAGTGAATCCCATTAGTGAGAATTCGCAGAGCTCTCTCAAAGAACAGAGTTACTGGTAAGTAACCTCTATTTTCTCACAGAAAGGGGGCTTCCATTCTGTAGTGACAACCAGACTATGGGATCACCCCACAATGGAATGGATCAGTGGAACATATTGCCCAATTAGATCCTTTTTTTGAGCAACATCCAAGAAAGCATAGAAATAAAAGAAAGGGTCATGTTTCATACATTTCCTCACAGATATGTGATGAACTGATTGAGCTAATGGGGAATAAAGTTTGTATGAAAATCATTTAGCAGATTCAAGAGGAAACGTCTTTTCTCTTATTGCTGACTCTGCACCAGACATTTCTCTTATAGATCAGTTATGCATAGTTTTCCAGTACAGCCTGAATGGAGAAGTGAAGGAGCAATTTTGGTGCTTTGTGCCAATTGACAGCCACACTGGAGAAAACTTATGTGAAACTGTCATCAAAACAGTCTTCAAAAGTATGACATTGACATCAAGAATTGCACAGGACAGACAAATGACAACACAAGGAATATGACTGGTCAATATGAGGGACTGCGAGCTTGCATAAAAAACATGAACAAACCAAGCTGTGTTCATGCCTTGTGCTTGATATTCCGTGAACCTGGTCAGGCAAAACGGTATGATTGGGTGTTAACTGATGTGATGGGTAGATGTCATCCCACCCAGGGACCCGGGGGGCTACCCCCAGTCAGGTTAACCAAGGCACCGGTCACACAAGCAGGCATCTGGCCCTACCCTGCCTCACCCCCCAGCCCAAGCAAGATCCCATCCTCACCCATGACATGGCAGCCTTACCCATGCATCGTGTAGCAGCCAGCTGCTCGCTCAGCCTTGGGGCGGGAGGAACATCTGCCAGCTGCCAGCCATATGATGCACGATGGCCTGGCTGCCCAGCATGGGTTAAGGCTACCCAAGGCGTAGTAGCCTTCCCACGCAGTCTCATGTGGCTGAACTCAAACTCTTATCCTCAATTATGACTGTATTTTGGAAGCCTTCATCAAGATTGGGAATAATTCTAAAGAAAAACTGGTGGCTAAGTTAGAAGCAAACTCTTTGGTAAAAGCTGAAGACACTTGAAATAGCTTTTATGGCAGTATCCTGGCACAAAGTCTTTCACAGGTTTGACTGTGTCACCAAAAACCTACAAAAAACAGGTCTTGATGTGGCAGGAAAACATTTCCTTTCTTCCCTCATCACCTTTGGTCATGACATATGGAACAAATTTGATGAAACTGAAGACGAGGCAAATAAAATTAATTCTGATGTGGAAACCACATATTCAGATAAAAGATCAACAGTACGGGGACACAAATCAATTTTCTCAGATGGACAAGTGACTGCATGCTAACTGGCAGAGACAAGTCAGGGAGGAAACTTGCAACATTGGGTAAAAATAGACACGCAGGCAGTAAGGCACTTCTCCGTCCCATCCAAGGGCAAACTACTGCAACCGCCAGTCCTTGGGCTGGCAGGAAGGGCTGTTCAAATGAGCAGCCCTCAACCCTTAATCCACATTTGGGGGTTGCTGGCACAGGTCCCTCCATGCCCCAGGACATCCCCTGGAAATGTCCGCATGAGACAGGACTCCTGAGCCAATGTGTCACAGCAGGCTCAGACCAGGAAGAGCTGCTGCCAAACAGCTGATGGGAGGAGTTCCTCTCAGGGGTCCCATCAGCTGTTTGGCAGGCTGGTGCGCATACCAAACAGCTGATTGGGGAGCTTGGAGGAGCATGCTCACCCCAGCCCCACAGAAGAGCTGATTGGGGGCTGGATGGGTTCCACCCACCCACCCACCCCCATCACTCTTCATTGAGGCCAGGTAAGTGCGCTCCTCTAGGCTCCTCTGATCAGCTGTTTGGCAGTGCTGGAGTGAACACGGGCCAATAACTGACCCTGCTTCACAGTGGGCATGGCCTAACAAAGTACTAGCCCACATTAGCCCATGTGGGTGTCCCTTATCCTGGGCTGTGTAGTCAGAGATTACTTCGAGTCAGTTACCCACCCCAGGGCAGTCCTGGGCTAACATCTGGCAGTGCATAAACAGACATGCTGGTGGGTCCTAGGCCACAGCGGACCAAAGCAGGCCAAAGTGGGCCACCATCAGAGCTGGGGGGGGGGGGATGTTACCCATTATCTTAGATAAACTTAAAAATGAACTGCAGAAGCACTTCTGTGGTTACATGGAAGCTGTGAATTTATTTGGTTTCCTGGCAAGACTGGACCAGGCTTCCCAAAATCAGGACACACTTGAAAGGAATGCAGAAGTTTTAATGAGAACATATCCAAAAAGATCTTCAAATTTCTCTCTCGTATGGAGGAAAACACTTCATTCACTTCTTAGATAATATAGATGGATGTGATGGAGCTTGCCAGAGTGTTTTGAATATAATTTACAATAAGGAACTGTTGGTTGAAGATTTTCCAAATGTTACCGTAGCTGCCCCTTTCAAATTGTGAAGGAGAAAGAGTGTTCTCCAAATTATCCTTTATTAAAAATAAATTATGGTCAACTATGCTGCAGTCAAGATTGTCGTCATCATCAGGGGCACAGCTAGGTTGGAATGGGCCCAGGTGCAAGAAATGGACTCTTCCCCGCCCCCCATCACCATCCTCTACCCAGTCCCACCCCCTCCCCTCCTTCCTCCCCAAGTGTCGTCCATATTGGAGGTGCCTGCACTCAGCTCAGTCTCCACCCGGCCACATTGCAACAGGACAGGATTTGTGGGGGCCCTCCAGCACGGGCCCTGTGGGTCCCCCCACCAGCTTGGATGATGGGACAAATGTCCCGCCTGTCCCTATAATAGCTATGCCTCTGGTCACCATTATCTGTTCTCTCTATAGAATGGGATCTTCTGAAAGAAAGATGAAAGATGATCTCATATCTAAATTTGCTGCCGAGAAAGCTAAGGCAAAGATGATTTGATAACTTTTGCAATAACCTGCGTATAGTTTGTGTCATTATGTGTAAACATTTTCTTTAACTTTGTATTTGATGGCTGCATTCCCAAGGCCCGCAGATCTTGTGCACGTGTACTCATGCGCACGGGATCCACAGAGCTCAATATGCCGACATTGAAGATCTGCTCAGTTTGCACGTGCCTGCGCATGCGATTCCGCGGGGCTTGGGATCGGACCACCGTTTACAGTAGTCAATGAAATGTGAAACAAGGATCCCATGTGTAGAAGGTGCTGCTGTACATTCCTAGTGAATCCAATATTATTATTATTATTATTATTATTATTATTATTATATTTCAATTTTTGAGACATAAAATCTTAACATACTGCTGTATTGAATGATGATGTCCAATATAGGTGGTTTTCAAAAAGATAGTATACATGTCTAGTTTTTTTTCCCCAAGTGAGAAAAAAAGTAATTGACACAGGGTGGTAGTTAGAAGGAATGGGAGGGAGGGCTCAAATTAACATTCTGCCCCTGGCCTCTCAGAGTCTTATGAAGGCACTGAATACACACACGGGGGCTGCCCTTTTTCTAGGCTCTACACACTAAACATTTGAGTTGGGGCTCAGTGTGCCTTTAGCTCCAGTGTGCTATTGTCTTGTTTGTTAACACCCCACATCTGCACTCACTGAAAGTAAAAGCAAGCAGGAAGGTCTGTAGATTCATTAAAAAACTTTAAGTTGTGTGATTTAAATACTGATTTTTTGGATCAAAGTTGTTTTGGTTAGCTAATGATAAGCAAACAACCTGATAGTTTGGGGCTGTTTTCTCATTAGTCTTCCATACTACTTCAGTATGCTACCCAACATGGCAAGGAACACAATTGATTACTAGTTTCATGGCTTAAAAAAACAAACAACTGTTTTCGATGGGGTTTTAGAAGTTTATGAGAAAAGTTAATTTTGGAAATTAAGTGATAGTTAATTGCTATGAGCCAGCTGAATCCCTGGCCCACCCTGGGCAGGGTGAATGCAGCCAGCCACCACACTTTGAGTTGACAGGGAGAGCAGTCAAAATGATCTTCCCTCCCACTGGGGAAACCGGGCAGGCGGGCCACTGCCATAAGTACCACGATGTACCAGGGCAAGCCAAGGAGCCATCCATATGGGCAGACATCTGGCCCTGCCCCACCCATCATACCACCTCCTGCCTACCTACTATCCCACCCCCTGCCATGACATAGACACACAGGAATGGCGAACTACACCTGCGGCTCTATGGTGCGAGCAGACCTTACCATGGGGTGGGGTTGCACAGGAGCAGCCTGATGGGAGATGACCCATTTCTCCACATTAACCCAGATAGGGTAACAGTGGACCGCAATGCATCACCAGTCTTCTCCAGTAGACGTGTTACATAGCAGCCATTCACCTGCCCCAGGGCAGAAGTAGGCAAACATCTGGCAGCACTGGCCTGATGCTCAGCTGCTTCATGGTCTAATGTGGGGTAATGTTGCCTTATGTGGGGGTATTTTCATATGTGACAGGATCAGGCCTGGCTGCTGAACAAATGTGCCAGCAGCCGGGGCTGTGGAGAGGGCAGGGGACATGCAGATGTGGGTCTGCATGGCCCCACCCCCCCATACTGCTCTACACGGCCCTGCCTCCTCCCTGATGGGCAGGTGCGGCAGCCTATGAGGTCGCCGCACCTGCCCAGAACTGCTCCGGCCACCGACCAGAGTTAGGCAGAGCAGGCCATCAGACATGATGACCCACTCTACCACGGTCTATGATTGCGTTCCCCACACTGTGGCAGAGCTAACTCCAGGATGTGCGCTGACAGGGAGCCCAGTGCAAATCCCGGGGTATTTTTGGACGTGACACTACCACGGGTGGCCATGCTAACTCTGGTATGGCCACCCATGGTGGTGTCACATCTACTCCCACACACCAGATGTTTGCTGTGGGCAAGAGAAGAGTTTACCCCAGACCATGGCAGGGCTAACTTTGGGATGTGCTCTGGGCTCCCTGCCAGCACACATCCCAGAGTTAGCCCTGCCACAGTGCAGGGAAGGCAGCCCCAGACTGTGGTAGAACAGGCCATCATGTCTGATAGCCGGCTCTACCTAACTCTGGCTGGTGGCTGGAGTAGTTCCAGGTGAGAGCAACAGCCTCATAGGCCACCGCACCCACCCATCAGGGAGGAGGCGGGACTCCGTTGAGCAGCACAGGGGTGGGTCTGTATGGGTCCTCCGCCCTCTCCCCAGCATGTTTGTTCACCGGTCAGGACTCTCACCACGGGCAGGATCAGTGCATGGCATTGCGTATGAAAATATCCCCGGAGTTAGCCCTGCCATGGTCCAGAGTAAACTCTGCTCCCATTCGCAGGCCACAACAAACATCTGGTGGGTGGGAGAAGACGTGACATCAC
Organism: Sphenodon punctatus; assembly: GCA_003113815.1. Lineage (NCBI taxonomy): Eukaryota > Metazoa > Chordata > Lepidosauria > Sphenodontia > Sphenodontidae > Sphenodon > Sphenodon punctatus. Next base: position 1,992,929 of record QEPC01011163.1, read on the forward strand.
GATGGGTGGCTATAGTGTGGCCACCCGTGGTAGCGTCACATTTGAAAATACCCTAGGTTAACGTCTCATGTGGCCTTACCCATGCTAGATATTGGATATTATCTCATTTTATTATGCAAGAGACTAGCACTCCTGTTTTTTAAAGTGTTTGTGTTTTATTGATGCACTCAGATCATGTATACATTTCCATTTTCCATGGATTACTAAGACTGTAAACTCTTGGAGACAGGAGTTGATTTTTTGTTTTGTGTGTGCACACTGGCCAGCACAGTGGGATCTCTGAGCAATACCTGAGTACAAATCTTACTTAAATAAATAATAATGATAGAATCAGCAGGCTGTATGTATAATACATGCAAAGAACATTACAAGTCTCAAAGAGCTTCAGTCTGACTTACTGTCACAAGCAGAACCTCACCAATGGCCCGATTCAATTACCAGCAAAGGCACCAACTTTAATAGGATCTGAATCTAACAAATTGAGCAGCATGAATTCGATGTATGCTTGGCTTGCAATTTTCCAGTTCAGATTTTGTGGCTTCACCTTCAAGGCATTACATTCCTAGATTATGTCTTCAACATTGTCGCATACAGAATCACTTCAGTCTTTTCCTTAATGAGGCAAGACTCACTGCCACTTTCATCAGTTTGTTACCTAACTGTCTCCATGCTTTTTTTGATGCTGCCCCCTCATCATAGACTATTCCCATTCTGTTCTGCCAGGTCATCACTTCAGTCATATCCCTAATAAGGACCTAGATCTCAAATGTCCACAAAAAGCAAATCTGTTATCATTCCTAACATTTTCAAAACCCTATATATTCCTTTTTTTGAGCATCTTGTCTAGTACAAGACTGTACTACTTTATTATTATTATTATTATTATTATTATTATTATTATTGTAAGCATTTATATAGCGCAAGCAATGTACCTGGTGCTTTACAAAGAATAAGATAGACACGGTCCCTGCCCAAGGGCTTACAATCTAAAGACAGGGAGAGGGGAGACAGGGAAGGGGGAACAGAGTGAGAGACAAGGGATGCGACATTCACAAGAATATGAAAGCTCAGGTACACGTTCTTGGCCTGGTTGCAGTAAGTTGGGAGTTTATAGATAGCAGGTGAGGAATAATCCTGGGTGGGAATGGTTAGCAGGAGTTAGGAATGGCAGAGCAGAAGAGGTGAGTTTTGAGGAGGGACTTGAAAGTGTGGAGGGTGGGAGCCAGGCGGATGAGGGCAGGGAGGGAGTTCCAGGCGTGCGGGGCAGCAAGGGAGAAGGGACAAAGGCAGTTGGGGGAGCAAGGGAGGCATGGGAGGGCGCGGGAGGGGATGAAGGAGGAGCAGAGTGCTCGAGCAGGGGTTCGGAGGGAGATCAAGGCAGAGAGGTTGGGGGGAGTGAGGTTGTGAAGGGCTTTGTAGGTGAATACAAGGAGCTTGTGCAGAATGCGCTCAGGAAGAGGGAGCCAGTGGAGAGAGGAGAGGAGAGGCTGCACGTAGTCAAAGTGACGGGCTAGGTGGATGATCCTGGCAGCAGAGTTTTGAACAGAGATAAGGGAAGAAAGGTGAGAGTGGGGAAGGCCAGAGAGGAGGAGGTTACAATAGTCGAGGCATGAGATGACTAGGGCGTGGATGAGAGTTTTGGCTGAGGAGACAGACAGAAAAGGGCAGATCTTGGCAATGTTGTGGAGGGAGAAGCAGCAGGATTTGGCAATGGAGTCAATATAGGGTTTGAAGGTGAGGTGCGAGTTGAAGATGAAGTCCAAGCTGTGAGCTTGGGGGATAGGGAGGATGGAGACCCCGTCAATGGTAATTGACAGGGAAGAGGGAGAGGAAGGATTGGGAGGGAAGATAAGGAGTTCAGTTTTTGCCATGTTCAGTTTGAGTTGGCGTTGAGACCTCCAGGTGGAGATATCAGAGAGACAGTTGGTGAGACGAGCTTGAACAGAGAGGGAGAGGGAAGGAGTGGAGAGATAGAGTTGAGTGTCGTCAACGTATAGGTGGTATTGGAAGCCGTGGGAGGCGATGAGTTTGCCTAGAGATTGGGTGTAAATAGAGAAGAGGAGAGGACCAAGGGAAGAGCCTTGGGGAACCCTGACCAAGAGGGGTAGGGAGTGGGGGAGGAGTTAGGAAGAGATACATTGAAGGAGCGGTCAGAGAGGTAGGAGAAGAACCAGTTGAGGATAGAGTCCCGGAATCCCAGGGAGTGGAGCGATTCAAGCAGGAGGGAGTGGTCAACAGTGTTGAAGGCAGCAGAGAGATCAAGGAGGACAAGAATAGAGTAAAGGCGGTTGCATTTAGCCACAGGAAGATCGTTGGTGATCTTAGCAAGAGCAGTTTCAGTGGAGTGAAGGGGGTGGAAATCAGATTGGAGGGGGTCAAGAGAGGAGTTGGCGGAGAGGAGGTTGAGACAACAGGAGAAAACAACCCATTCAAGGAACTTGGAGGCAAAAGGGAGGAGCGAGACAGGATGGTAATTAGAGGATTCAGAGGGATCCAGAGTGGACTTTTTGAGGATGGGGGAGACAGTGGCATGTTTAAAGGCAGAGGGGAAGGAGCTGGTAGAGAGGGAGAGGTTGATGACGTGCAGGATGGGAGGGGCAACGGTGGAGGCAATGGAGGTCAGGAGGCAGGAAGTAATGGGGTCCAGGGGGCAAGTGGAGGGGTTGGAGGAGGAGAGCAGGGAGGATATTTCCTCAAGCGAGGCAGGAGGGAAGGAGGACAGGAGAGAGGTTTGGGAAGGAGGGGGGGAGTAGTAGTGGGAGAGAACCTGGAAGCAATATCCAGGCGGATCTTGTCAATCTTAGAGGTGAAAAAGAGAGCAAAATCCTGAGCGGAGAGAGAAGAGGGAGGAGGAGGACAAGGGGGTTGAAAAGGGAGTCAAAGGTGGAAAAGAGGCAGTGAGGGTCTCCGGAGCAGGACTCAATTTGGGAGACATAGTACTGCTGTCTAGCAAGGGAGATAGCAGAGTTGAGCGATGAAAGGCAGAATTTGAAGTGGAGGAAGTCAGCGCGGTAGTGGGATTTCCGCCAGAGGCGTTCCACAGCCCGGGTGCAGGAGCAGAGATGGCGAATGGTGGGGGGGGAGGCAAGGGCAAGGATTACGGGAGTGAGCTGGGTGGGAGGAGAGGGGGGCAAGTGAGTCGAGGGTGGAGGCGAGAGAGGAGTTGAAGGTGGAGACAGTAGAATCGGAGGAGGAGGAGAGGACAGTTGAGAAGAGGAAAGAGGGGGGAGGCAAAGTCATGGGACACAATGGCCTGCAGATTGCAGAAGGGATGGGGAGATGGGAAAGAGGAGGGGGAGCAGTGGGAGAGGTTGAAGGAAGCAAGGAAATGGTCAGATATAGGATAGGGCTCGAAGGAGATATTGGAGACAGAACAGTTCCTAGAGAACACAAGATCAAGAGCGTGGCCATCCGTGTGGGTGGGGGAGCTAGTCCAGAGGTGGAGATTAAATGAGCAGGCTAGGGAGAGGAAGTGGGTGATACCAGGTTGAGAGGGTGCATCAACATAAATGTTGAAGTCGCCAAGGATGAGTGTGGGGATGTCATCAGAGAGGAATAAGGTGAGCCAGAACTCGAACTCAGAGAGAAAGGAGGTGAGGGAGCCGGGAGGGGGAGGGGGAGGGGGAGGGGGTAGATAACAGCAACACGGAGGTGGAGAGGGGAGTAGAGGCGGATGGAGTGAGCCTCAAAGGATAGGAAAGAGAGTGGAGGGGTTGAAACTGGCAGGAAGATGTGAGGAGGAGGCCTACGCCACCACCCCGGCCTTCGGCGCGGGGCTGGTGGGAGAAGGAGAGATCTCCATAGGAGAGGGTGGCAGGGGTGACAGAGTCAGTGGGGGAGATCCAGGTTTCAGTAAGGACGAGAAGGTGAATGGAGCGAGAGAAGAAAAGATCATGGATAAAATGGGCTTTATTAGATTTTAAATTCTAATACTTAGAATCTACTACTTAGATTTTAAATTCTTCAGGACATGGACTTTCTGTCATTTATGTGTGTTGTACAGCTTGGAGCATCTTGTAAGTACTTAAAAATAATAATGACTAAAAGTAAAACACTGAAAGAGTTAACCTAAAGCCTTATTGGCTGATACGATAACAGTACTTCAAGTGCTGTGTCATTACCATACATGCTGGGCATTCGTTAGCTTTACCCTTCTTAGTGCTTTCTTATTATTTTACTTTCCTTTTCTTTTATAGAGAATTTAATGAAAGAAAATAGCTAGCAATCAATAAGAGAAAATTTTCCTCTGTGGAGAAAATAGCCCACGACTGGCCTCCCACCAAACAATGAAAATTACACTGTGAGCAAAAGTAGTAGAGAAGATAAGTCAGCTGGAGATGCTCTTGGGGAAATCATTATTGACAGAGGATGATATAATTACTAAAGATCAACAGGTTTTTCTTTTATCTTGTTAAAGCATTTTTAGATGAAAAGATTGGAAAGACAGGTGCAAGACAATAGCATAAGCCTGTTAGAACTTATTTACATAATTTTATATAAAGGAGCATTGATGTATGAAGCGTAAAATGAATGTGTTGAATACTGAAAATATAGTATTACAGAAAACAACTTATGCTCACTGGCCAACTATAAAGTCATGAAGCACATTTGCCTACTCAAGAGGGGCATTAGTTTTATTTAAATAGCTAAGAGTGCAGTTTTAAGGAAGCAGAGAATTCACTATCACTGGCCATTATGATATTTTATGTAAAGTGACTCATGCAGCTGCTTCTTTAATCATTTTGGACATCTGTGGATGTTTCCAAGGAATCACAGATGTTAGCTGAAAATGATAAAAGATGGTTCTCTTTTTCTCCATATTCCCTGATTTCCTGTGCTCGCCTGTTCCTTATGCAGCACACAACATATCTGTTTGAGCTGGCAACACAAGCTTGGAACATTTGAATACGTTCAGACACATTGATGATGGCTCAGTGAGCTGGTAAGCAAGTACACACTATCTCTTGTACTTCCATCTTGTTGGTGATGACAAACATGCTATTCTGCTTTATTATAAAATTTCCTGTTATAATTGAGAAGTGGGTTAGCACCAAAGTACATCCCATAAGAGATATTCCTTAACAAGCTTCACAGATATCTGAAACCCATTTTGACCCATGCTGGACCACCTCTTACAACAACCTTACCCCAGTGGTGTAATCCTGTTGCCAGACTACTAACCAGCCCTAGAGCATATGGGGTGAGTACATACAAATCATGTGTGTATTAAGCTTGGTTAATGGCATTTGGAGTCATTAAAGTCAACTGAATTACACCAGTTTCAAGGAGCCCTAGATCAGGTCCAAAAGAAAACTAGAAATCACAGTGCTGCTGTTTCATCCTGAGTGTGTGTGTGTGTGGGGGGGGGGAATGGAAGAGTGGGTATGATGTTCAGTGATTCTTGAGGACGTAGTCACGTCAGAGGACTTGAGGGCAATGGGTGTTTATTAATGATTTACCCAGACTGTATCCTGAGTGTGTGTGTGTGTGGGGGGGGGGGAATGGAAGAGTGGGTATGATGTTCAGTGATTCTTGAGGACGTAGTCACGTCAGAGGACTTGAGGGCAATGGGTGTTTATTAATGATTTACCCAGACTGTATCCTGATACTCTCTCTGTTGGTGAGTGACAGCTACTTCCCCTCCAGGGTAAATGCAAAAGCCCTGAAGGGCTACCAGCTCAACAAGGTTAGCCAAAGCTAGTGAACAAGCAGGTTCTTAAGGTAACATCATTATCGCAGTGGAGACACAGGATATTTTCAGATGTTATGAGATCACGGTCAACCACAGTCAATACCCTGTGGTGGGGAATGGCCTCGTAATGTCTGTTGGGGAACCAGAAGTTCCCCCCCAGATGTTAACCATGCTCAATCACGGCGGGGAATCACATTCACCATGCCATCGGCAGGGCCGGCACCAATCACACGGTGAATGTGATTCCCTGCTGCGATGAAGGGGCCCGTCTCATCTGGACGGCAACCACGGCCTGGAATCCCTGGCAGCCCTGGCGGGATTCTGGGCTGTGGTCAATTCAGGCAGGCGCTGTGGCCACATTGGCCGTGACACCCGCCCGTCTCCCCAGAGGACGGGCGGCGGGGGAGCATGGGGGGGCGGGGCCATGCGGCCGCATGTTGCACCGCGCGCCCCGCCCCCTCCCCGATTCCCTGCCGGGATCAGCCGGCACGTCTGTTAGATGTGACAGGCTGATTCCGATGGGGATTCAGAAGGGTGATTCTGGGACGGGGCGAATGCCGCCCCGTCTCGTCTGAAATCACCCATATTTTCAAAAGTGGTCACTAATTTTCAGCGTCTCAGCATTTGGAAGCCCTACTTCAAAAAACTAAGACCTTGTTCCCAATAGCATCCCAAAGCAGAAGGCAGACATTCATTTGCAGCACGACAGAAGCAAGAGACATGGTTTTGCTTATTCTCTTTGAATTAATGAAAATGAAAAACAAATAAAAATAAAGTCATTATAACTCATAACCACAATATTATACATTAATATTATAAGAATACTAACAATGTTAGAAGAGGGAATCCAGCTCAGTCTGTTCTAGATTTAGTTAGAATTGCAAAGCTGCCTTGATAAACCTTCTGGGTAATAAGGAACACTTTTTCCTTTTTAAAAAACATGCAGGAGCAACTGAAGGATGATGACATTGACTGTATCGTCAATAACGATGAACTGACTGTGAATTACGAAACTTCAGATCCTTCTCCAGTGCAGGGCACAACAGACTCAGCCCATTCAGCAGGCAAAGAAAATATTTATGAAGGAGATCTTGGATTAGGAGGATATGAACTCAAACTTGAACATGCTCCAACTCAATCCCAGTTGGATTCGTTGGCTTGAAGAGCAAAAAATGTAATTGCAAGAAATGCAAGGAACATGAAGGAATACAAGCCAAGCTTATTATGCAGTGCGGGTGAGAAGCTTGAAAATGTATTAAAGGCATAAATTGAAGAGAATCAAAACCTTGTCAAACATATCCCCTGTTGCCTGGAGGAATGAGAATTTATTATTACCCATACATATTATACAACAAAATTTAATTTTTTGACATGGCAATTTTTATTAATGAAATTGAGGGCACTATCTGTCCTCTACAGGGACATTACAGATGTGTTCGTAGTCTGAGTTTGCGCTTCATCATCCCATTCCTATCTGACCTACACTCAGAAGACTTTGAATGCTGTTCTCATTAATTCAAGGCAGGAGGCAGTAGTGGGAATTTGGCTAACAAGCTCATGCTCCAGAGATCATACTCCAGTGTACTTTTTACACTGTTGCTCCTGTGCAGATATATCAACCCTAGGGCTAGTGCGGAGTTCTTCTGTACAAGCACAATTTTCTGACAATTGTTTTCTCTTTGCAAATCTTTCGGGCTCACTCTTGCTGCTCAAGATACCTGGCATTTTCCAGACAGATAATCCAACAGATGATTAATTACAAGTAGGTTTCACATCCAAGTCCATCAAGGGTTAACACAGAGCACAAAAAACAGCCATTGCTAAATCTTCAAGTTAAATAAATCCGTAGTGGAACTCTTGATATTATTCTTTTGATTGAGCATGATTGCTATATTGTAGAGAGAAATTATGCTGCATTCCAAAATCTGTATGCTGCCACTCCTGGGCAGTGGGTTTCAAATCATAGCATGTGTGCTAGGCTTGCTGAGAACAAGATAGCCTGTTTGTTATCTTACAACATTCCAAGCTTGTGTTCTGATTGTGCATGCATGTTGCGTGCATGTGTGCGTATGTGTGTATTCCTGATGTACAAACAATGGTACCAAACAGCTTTCATAGGTCAGACTTTCAAAATCAGGGGTGCCCAATCATTCACCCATTAGGCATTCAGGTAATGCAGCAAGAGTGAGATACAAATGTCTATTTAGACAATACTAAACACGGAGATTAGACATGAAAGCACCAGCTGTGCCTGCACACAGTCAGTATTTCCTGTCAGGTACCTTGCCAGTGGCGAGGTATTTAGACATGCATATACCTGCAAATGCATGCACATGCAAACAAATGTCTAGCAATAGAAGTCTAACTCTGTGCTTATGCTCAGCTCAGATACAGCTTAACTTACTTTTCTCACTGCATGAAAATATCCCTACCATGAAAGTTAAACCAGGAGAGAAAGTTTAAAACGAGGTCATTCTTAACACAGAGAGACATTTGTAATCTACGGGAATAAAAATCAAGTCATCTCAATGAAACTGTGAATGACTGCTAAACTGAATGGGTTTTGATTCCCTCACAGATGGAAACTGAAGCACAAACTTAAATATAATCAAGTTTTTAGTCTTTCTTTTCTAGGCTAATTAATTGCTGGTTGGATTTAATGCCAGACCAGCTGCTTTAAGCATAAATTTAACACAGGAATCCTATACTCTCTTATGAAAGATCAGAAGCTTAAACTGCCATTTTAGTTCTCCCAAAACACTAATCAAGGAACTTCAAAGGATCTTAACTCCCATGTGGGAAAATATATACATAAAAAAATTCAAGTTAACTCCTGAGGAAAAGCAATTGTGAATCTGCAGCTTCCACTATTTCCAGATCTAGCTCTGTGAGATGGAAGACGAGGCTGCATATAAAGGCATGGAGGAGGCAAGCTGAAAGGGGTATTTTAGGCCCAGTTTGTCAGGGGAAGATGAAACTAGTATTCAAAGAGTTGTAAATACTTACCAGATATGAAATTCCCACCAAATCATCTTTGGAGTATAGCTACCATGGATATGTATGTAGACTTCAGAGCAGAGTTTCTAAGGGACCTTGATATGTCCACTTTATTAGCTCCTGACTTTTCACCCAGTTACATTCAGCTTAGGTCAGTGGTTCCCAAACATTTTGTCTGTGTGATGTGAACCTCTTTTGAGAACTGAATATTCCTACAACCCTAGACACCAACTGGGCCAGACATCCACCCTATACTAGGGATGGGGGAACGCGGTTCGGAAGTTTGGTGTTCGGCCTGAACTCAGCCTGTTCGGACTACCGAACATGAACCCGAACCCGAATGCGAACATACCGAACGGAACCGAATGGCGAAATGGCCAAACAGTTCGGTCAGTTTGGATCACGTTCGGGTGAGTTCGGGTGGCAAAAAATGGTTCACTGTAAGGTCAAACGTGACTGAGTAGCAGACTTCCAGGCACCAGGGGTGGAGAGGCTTGCAAGAAATGAAACTATCTGCCTCCCCCCTTCCCAACACCTTCTGAGCTAGTCACTGTTCCTGAACAGCAGGCGTTGAGTAGGATTATTAGATTGCTTTAAGTTTCATTTCAGTTTTGTACTGAAATGAAACTTAAACCTTAAACTGAAACCTTGTGTTGTTTGTGATTCCCCCCCATCCCATATATATAGAGAGAGAGAGGGGGGGAGGGCGGGGGGGACAGTAGACAGTTGTAGGAGTTAGCTTAGTGATAGAGATAGTGTTAGTGTTTGTAGGAGTAGGCCGGTATACTTATTAGATAATCCATTTAGTTCATAGCATTTAGAATAGTTAATAGCAGTTAGATTTAGTGTAGATAGATAGATAGATATAATATTAGATAAAAAAAATAAATTTAAAAAACCCATATAAAACCAAATAAAACCCCCCCAAAAATATATAAAAAACAACAAAAACACCCATATAACAAAACATTTCCCGAACAGCCGAACCCAAACCGAACGGCCGAACCCGGACCCGGCGAACTAACCGAACTGCCGAACTGAACGCAGCCGAACCGAACGCAGCCGAACCGAACGGACAAACCGAATGGACGAACCAAACGCAACCGAACCAAACGGCCGAATCCGAACCGCAATCTGTTTGCCCATCCCTACCCTATACCAAACTCTGAACTCCAAGTAGTCTCATCCCCTGATCCAGATTTATTTGGGTTCAGTTTAAATTTAACTAAATAAGCTCAAAGACAAATACCATCGCAGGCCCAGTGATCTGCACATACGTGCATTAAGTCAGATATCCACATACACATTTGCACTCCCTCTCTCTCTCACACACACACACACCCTCTCTTCTCTCCTGCCCTCCTCTACCCCACACACCTGGAGATGACCACCACAATAAGACCCAGAACTGTAGCAGCTGCCCCTTCTGCCATCAGAGCTACACTCAGACCCACTATGACCCTCCTATGTACGTATGGTGCAGTCCCCACTTGGGGTTATGGACCATTAGGGATAGGCGAACAGAACCGAATTCGGAAATTTGGTTCAGTTCAAAAATCAAGTTTTGTTCGGTCGACTGAATACTTCGAGTTCGGTCCGAACTTCGGAACAGAGTTCGGAAATTCTTGAACTAAATGGAATATTATCTTATAGGGATGGGCGAACAGAACCGAGTTTGGAAATTTGGTTCGGTTCAGTTCAAAAATTGAGTTCGGTTCGGAAGTTCGGTTCAGTCTGGTCAAGTTTGGTCCGAACTCCGAGCTTCCGATCCGTGTTCGCCCATCCCTAGGGACCATACTATGGGACCCATCCATTTAGGTGTTACTAAGAGAGGTTAAATGAAACTCAGAGAAAGTGTCACTAAGCTGCCTGTGTCCCTATCAGGAAGCATCCCACCCCCCTGTGGGGCGTCTGAAAGGCCGGCTAGGGCCCCGCCACAATAAGCGGCAACATACAGGAGCCGGGTCGGGCTGGCGGGGGGAGGAGCTATTGCCCCGTCTGAAGGGACAGGGGAAGCCCCGCCCCGACGCAACGCACACTGACGCTCGCACGGGGGGTGGAGGAAGCTCAGACCTTGCCCTGCACGTAGTGGGAGAACTCAGGGCAAAGGACTATAAAGGCTACCGGTGGGGCTTGGAGCCCCCACCGGTGATCGCTTGCGAGAGACTGGTCCCTTGATTGCTTGGTGTTTTGAACCTTGTGCCTGAGATCCCTACTTCCTGGATCATCCTTGTGAGAGTGTGGAGAGTGCATCTGACTTCCCTGTGTCTGTCTCTTATACACATCTAGATGTGTATAAGGGAGGAGGACAGGGGGGTTGAAAAGGGAGTCAAAGGTGGAAAAGAGGCGGCGAGGGTCCCGNGTATTGACTGCCAGTCCCTGTCCCCTCATTCCCCCTGTTCCCCCTTCCCCTTTCCTAGTGTCCCTTAACTCTCCCCCTGTCCTCCCCCTCCCTGGGTATTTCCGATCCCCTGCCTCCCCCACCATACTGCACGGTTTCCTGGGCCCAGAATCCAACCTTGTGTGAGTGGGCCTTGTGTCTATTGTCTCCCCATTTCCCATTGGGGCAATTGGCTTGCTCTCATTGTCCCTATGATGAGTCGGGTTGCCTTTTGATTAAGAGGGAAAACCCATATAACACCCTGAGGGACCTTTTTCCACCCGTGGTAACCTTACTTTTACGAGACAGCCGCCTCACCCCTGTGTGTGTCGTTCAGGGAGGGAGTTCCCCTCTTCCTCTTTCCTTCCCGTACCTCCACCCTTTCCCTATACCCGTGACAGAATCACCGGCACCCTTCCTCAACCCTTTAGGAAACCATGGCCTCAGAGGAGCAGGTACAAGAATTAATGCACACAGTGCAATCCCTTACCATGGAAGTCCAAGACTTAAGGGAGGAAAATAAGGAACTTAGGGTTAGATGCCAGGCTTAACATGAGGTCACGGACAGGACCCCCCTGTTCCCTATGGAGGAGGGGAGGGATATTGCAGGGGCAGTTGCCCCGGCTCCCACTGTAACAACCCCGATTCCCCGAGAGCCAAAGGCCCCCCGGCCAGATAAGTTTTATGGGGATAGACGAGCTTGTCAGGGGTTTTTGGCCCTTTGCAAATTTGCATTTCAAACCCAACCTCACACCTATAGTACTGATCAAGCTAAGGTGGCCTATATAGTGGGGTTGCTAGGTGGGCTGGCCCTGGATTGGGCTACCCTCCTTTTGGCAGCAGATGATGCCCTGCTCCACAATTATAAGGGATTTTTGAAACAATTTTGCTTTTTATTCGACTATCCTCATCGGGTTAGAGATGCTGAACAAGCTATACTGCATATTCAACAAGGGAAGACCCCCTTATTAGACTATATCACTCAGTTTAGGAAATTAGCCTTTGATCTAGGATGGAGTGACCCCGCCCTTCGAGCCATGTTTCGCCAAGGTCTTAACGATGAGATAAAGGATCAGTTGGCCTCTTTCACCACCACTCCTGAAACTCTAGAGGAGATGGTGGTTGTTTCCTTACAAATAGACGAATGTCTTACTGAACGTAAAAGAGAGAGGTGCCGTGACCAAGGTAGGGGGATGGGGAATTGGACACCCCAGGTACCTGTGAACCCCCCTCCGAGCCCTTTTGTGCCCAGAGGTCCAGAACCAATGCAAATAGGAGCCTTAAGAGGTCCCCTTACCCCTGAGGAACGGGAACGGCGCCGCCAGCTGCGCCTCTGTTATTACTGTGGGGCGGGCACCCATTTTTCACGGGAATGTCCCGCTAAGCCCACCCGCTCTGCGCGGTTGGGAAACGCTTGGAACTGGGAAGGGGGTGGAGCTTCCCAGTGACTTGCTGTAATCCCCTTCTATCCCCAAGACAACTTAACGTACCCCTTGCATTACAATGGTCCCCTCTCCGATCCTTTATAGTTAAGGCCTTGGCGGACTCTGGGGCTTCCGGGAATTTTATGGACAGTACTTTTGCCACCTTGTGCGGGGTCCCACAACAAACTCGATCTTCTATTGAGGTGGTCCAAACCATTGACGGATCCCCCCTCACCTTCGGGCCATTAGTAACATGCTCCATTCCCCTGCAATGTACCATCAGTTCCAATAGGGAAATTATTCAATTTGACTTAATTACCTCCCCATTGTTTCCCCTTGTCTTAGGTCTCCCATGGTTGCAATTACACAACCCCATGATTGACTGGACCTTAAAGTTCCTACGGTTCACTTCCCCCTTATGCGTCCAGCACCTTATCCCTTCCCCACCCACCCAGATTTCAACTCCACTGACCATATCCTCAACCACAGAGAACCGGGTACCTTCTCCATATCTAGATCTAGCCTTAGTGTTTAGTGAATGTGAAGCCTCAGAACTCCCTCCGCATCGGCCGTATGACTGCCCCATTGAACTGATGCCGGGAAGTGAGCCACCATTTGGACGGATTTATAACCTCTCCCAAGGGGAAACCGAGACCCTTAGGTCTTACATTAAAGAAAATTTAGCTAAAGGTTTTATCCGTCACTCGACTTCCCCTGCAGGGGCCCCCCTTTTTTTTGTCCCTAAGAAGGAGGGGGATTTTAGACCATGTATCAATTATTGAGGGTTAAATCAAGTCACAATCAAAAATAGATACCCTCTTCCCCTCATCCCCGAGCTCCTTGGAAAGCTCCAAGGAGCTACCATTTTCACAAAACTTGACCTTAGGGGTGCCTATAATCTGGTATGGATCAAAGAGGGGGATGAATGGAAAACGGCCTTCCGGACACGGTTCGGACATTTTGAGTATCTTGTCATGCCCTATGGACTTGTTAACACTCCTGCAACCTTTCAGCACTTCATTAATGATATTCTGAGAGATTTATTAGATCTATACATAATAGCCTACTTGGATGATATCCTTATTTTCTCAACTTCGTGAGTAGAACATACCCAACATGTTAGGATGGTACTGAAACATCTCCTAGCTAACCGGCTTTATTGCAAGATTGAAAAATGTGTTTTCCATGCCTCCTCCATTCCCTTTCTGGGATTTATTATTTCAGCTGAAGGAATCAACATGGACCCTAGCAAATTAGAAGCCATCAACCAATGGCCCGCTCCTATGACAGTCAAGGCCTTGCAACGCTTCCTCGGAAATGTAAATTACTACCGCCAATATATACCCCAATATGCAGACCTTACCAAGCCCCTTAATACCTTGTTGCGGAAAGGGGTGAATTTTAAATGGGAAAAACCCCATCAAGAGGCTTTCATTTGTTTAAAGCAAGCCTTTATGTCTGCTCCCTTGCTACGTCACCCGGATATCACTCAACCCTTTATTGTGGAGGCTGATGCCTCGAGCGTCACCATCGGAGCGGTATTAACTCAAGTTGTAGGACCCTCAGGCTGTCGCCTCCCATGTGCCTTTTACTCCCGCCAGTTAACCCCAGCAGAAAAGAATTACCCCATACTCGATAAGGAATTACTTGCCATAAGAGCGGCTTTTGAAGCCTGGTGACATTTTCTGGAGGGGGGCCCCCACCCTATATTGGTATACACTGACCACAAAAATCTAGCATACCTTCATTCAGCACGTATCACTAATGCCAGACATGCCCAATGGGCATTATTTTTTGCACATTTTTGTTTTTCTGTCCAATATCGACCAGGGGCCCAAAACACCATGGCGGATGCATTATCCCAATATTATACTTCAACCGATAAAGAAGGGGACCTTCAAGGACCTATTCTACCACCTCAAGTATTTGCGGCAACTTTTCCATCCCTTACCCAGCTACGAATGGTAAGCCAAAAAGAAACGCCACGTTCGGACTTTTATTTAAAACAAAGACTATATTATTACAAAGGCAAGGTGGTAATACCACCTAAATATAGGCCTCATGTATTATGGGCTCACCATGACTTCCCTCTGGCCAGACACCCTGGATGTAAACGCACCTTTTTATTGATCCATAGATCCTTTTGGTGGCCATCCCTTCACAAAGAAGTTACTCGCTATGTTCAGGGATGTGCCACATGTGCACGTACCAAAACCCCTCGAGCCCTACCTGTAGGACTACTGCAACTTACGAAGAACCCAGACGGCCCATGGCAAAAAATTGCAATGGATTTCATAGTGAGACTCCCTACCTCCAGCGGACATGATTCCATTCTTGTTGTTATTGATTACTTCACCAAAATGGGACATTTTATCCCCTGCAAAGGACTCCCTTCGGCCCCGGTTATGGCACGCCTCCTTCTCCGAGAGGTAGTATGCCTTCATGGCTTACCGAAGGAAATAGTGTCAGACCGAGGCCCTCAATTTATTTCTCGATTTTGGAAATCCTTCTTTTCTCTGTTACAGATAAAACTTAGTCCAACAACGGCGTACCATCCTCAAGTGAACGAACAAGTGGAACGCACCAATCAGCATATTGAACAATATCTACGTTGCTTTTGCACTTATCTTCAAGACGATTGGGTCGAACAATTACCGTTAGCCGAATTCACATATAACAACGGACACAATGCCTCCCTTGGAAACTCCCCTTTTTACGTATCCTATGGCTTTCATCCCCCCCTTTTTTTCCAGATGCACCGCTTATGTCAGTCCCTGCCACTGGGACTTTGATTCGGGAAATCCATAAGGTTCAACGGTTAGGTCTACACCATCTACACAAAGCCCGAGCTCGTTACAAGCACTCTGCGGATAAACAAAGGCTTCCTGAACCTTCCTTTCAGGTAGGAGATTTGGTCTGGGTCAAACGACACCATTATCCCACCCTACGGCCTTTCTCGAAGCTTGACGATGCTTACATGGGCCCTTTCCCTGTTACCCACAAATTGAATAATGTGACATATACGATAGGGCTACCCACCCATATGCACAGGCATCCCTCTTTTCATGTCTCCTTATTAAAAAAGGCCCATGCCCCTGCCTATGCTCTCCAACGTCAGTCACCCAGTCCCCCCCATTTTACTCCCAGATGGCCCTGAATATGAAGTCCGAGCAGTTTTGGATTCCCGCATTTTTGGGAATCGCCTGTACTACCTTATTGACTGGAAAAATTATGGGCCTACCGAGCGCTCCTGGGAACTAGCTAGCAATGTCCATGCTCCCCTCCTTATTCAACGGTTCCACCTTCGCCACCCCTCAAAACCTGGTCTTCGGACCTGGGGGGGAGGGGGCGGGGGCTTGGACAGGGGGGGTACTATCAGGAGGCATCCCCCCCCATGGGGCATCTGAAAGGCCGGCTAGGGCCCCACCGCAATAAGTTGCAACATACAGGAGCCGGGTCAGGCTGGCGGGGGGAGGAGCTATTGCCCTGTCTTAAGGGACGGGGGAAGCCCCGCCCCGATGCAATGCACACTGATGCTCGCACGGGGGTGGAGGAAGCTCGGGCCTCGCCCTGCACGTAGTGGGAGGACTCAGGGCAAAGGACTATAAAGGCTACCGGCGGGGCTTGGAGCCCCCACCGGTGATCGCTTGTGAGAGACTGGTCCCTTGATTGCTTGGTGTTTTGAACCTTGTGCCTGAGATCCCTACTTCCTGGATCATCCTTGTGAGAGTGTGGAGAGTGCATCTGACTTCCCTGTGTTTTCCCTCCTTCCCAGAATACATAAGTGGTGAGTGTGTGTGTGAGTGAGATTCCTTTGTTGTACGTCTTGTTTTGTGGATAGCCTCAGCCTGAACCCTTGGAAAGCCCTTATTCCTGTATCCTACCCCCTCATAGTTGGACCCTGTGGTATTTTTCTCCCTGCACCTTGCTCCTGTATTGACTGCCAGTCCCTGTCCCCTCACTCCCCCTGTTCCCCCTTCCCCTTTCCTAGTGTCCCTTAACTCTCCCCCTGTCCTCCCCCTCCCTGGGTATTTCCGATCCCCTGCCTCCCCCACCATACTGCACGGTTTCCTGGGCCCAGAATCCAACCTTGTGTGAGTGGGCCTTGTGTCTATTGTCTCCCCATTTCCCATTGGGGCAATTGGCTTGCTCTCGTTGTCCCTATGATGAGTCGGGTTGCCTTCTCATTAAGAGGGAAAGCCCATATAACACCCTGAGGGACCTTTTTCCACCCGTGGTAACCTTACTTTTACGAGACAGCCGCCTCACCCCTGTGTGTGTCATTCGGGGAGGGAGTTCCCCTCTTCCTCTTTCCTTCCCGTACCTCCACCCTTTCCCTATACCTGTGACAGTCCCCCTTTAAAAGGAGGAGCAACAGAAACAAAATGTCTGCCTCAACTTCATGTAAAATACTTGGTTCACTTATCACAGAGCTGCAAGAAATCTCAAGCATAATCTAATCCATCCTCCTGTCATTAAGCAGAATCTATTTACACCATCCCTGAGAGATGTCTGTCTAACCCATTTTTAAAGGCCTCCAGTGATGGGACCACTGCAGCCTCCCTTGGAAAATTAATCCTTTGCCTTGCTGTCCTGATTCACCAAAGTCAAACTATTGCCTCTGTTAGTTCAATTTTAAACAAGCTAATAAGTGATGTTGAATCAGACTAACGGAAGACAAATTTCAAGTTTGTTAAACAAGCAAACTAAGTGAATTAGACGAAATCAAATTTCACATAAGCATTTGCAATGTTTGTACATTTGAAGTTAAGTGCTCATTAAAAAAAAAAAGGCAAACTCATATTGGATTTGTGAACCAGGTCAATGCTTCATGTTTCAGCAACAGCTTCAAGAACATAAGAACATAACAAGTGCCATACTGGGTCAGACCAATGGTCCATCAAGCCCAGCATCCTGTCTCCGACAGTGGCCAGTCTCGGTCGCCTGGAGAAGTACCCAACAGGTCACTAGGGTAATCCATTCCCTGTTGTTCACTCCCAGCTCCCAACTGTAGGAGGTTACGTTCCCCAAACCTACCTGGCTAATGGACCTATCCTCCAGAAACTTGTCCAACCCTTTCTTAAACCCAGTTGTACTACAGGCCTTGACCACATATTCTGGCAACAAATTCCACAACTGAATTGTGCATTGAGTGAAAAAAATACTTTCTTTTATTTGCTTTAAATCTGCTACCCGTTAATTTCATGGCGTGTCCCCTAGTCCTTGTTCTATTTGAGATAGTAGGAAGGAGACCTGAGCAGCTTGAGGTGTTAGGGGAAAGCTGCATGCCTGGAGAAAGGAGAGAGGGGTAGATGAACAACTGGGAAAACGCCTGTAGACACACAGGAAGAAACTGATCATCTGGCTGCATAATGAGGAGGCACTCCAACTTCAGTACAGGAGACTATGCTCAGGGAGTTGTGAGTAGGCTCAGTACAGCATTTGCTCACAGCCACCTGGGGATAGCGCAGATACAACCTGTCTTAGTTCCCAGGCAGCAGCAGCGCACCTGCTCTCCCTGCAGAGGTAGTGGTTGTTTTCAGACGATCATAATACCGGTATTGAATCCTCTAAATCCGGACTGTAGGTGATCGTCCGAACAACTATGCCGGCTTACATAGTGCCCACTTCCGGTTTGCTTCCAGGTTTAATACTGGTATTTTTCAACATGGATTTAAAGGTCTTATCTATATCGGTTTCAAATACTGTCAGATTAATGATTGTGTGAATGACTAAACTGGTATTAAGCCCCTACACCACAGAGATTTGCAGACAGAGTTTATGTCCCCTTTGCCCAATGTCTCTATGGTATTCTGCAGTTTCGAGTGGCGAAATGTAACAAGTAGGGATTTTCAGCAGAGAAGGCTGTGATAAAATGCTACCCATGTTGCCTCCTAATCCACTCTGACCTTGCAGTGGAGGGAATCCATCAGGCCCATTTGCTCCAGGGACCCATGTCAGCAAGTGACATAGGCACAGCAAGGCTGCTGTGAGGATAGAGGCTCACAGATGACCACACAGAAGCCAGAAGAGTCACCCAGAACCAGGGGCTACTGTCCCTCTCTTTAGGGTCCCTTGCCAAACCCTCAGATTGCCATGGGGAAATGAATGGGGCAGAGGACATTTTCACTGTCTCCAAGGGCACAGGCATCACCACCAAACCATTGTACTCCCCAAAATCAGAGCAGAAGAAGGTTCTGGAATTCAACGGTGCTGTCTATGTAGCAGAATCCAGTTCCCTTTGCAACTGCCCTATTGTTTCAGCTCTCTACACAAATACAGAATCTCCTCTGGAAAATTGCATCCAGGGCAATTAATGACAGGACCGATGGTCTAACAAAGGCATACTCCTCTTAGCCAGAGTTCCCCAAGGCGCTGAAATTCAGCTGCAGTGCACCATGGGATTGATGCAGTCCTCCTTGTGATCCCTATACTAGCATAAGTGTTCAGACTGCCATACAAGATTAACAATTAATATCAGAATGACTGTGATAATCTGAACACTGAATCCTGATTAAAACCACGTGACTACAATGTCGGTTTTACAAATAATGCCAGCATAGCCAGTGTGGGGCCGGGGAAATTCTGCCACAGTAGCTTGTCCGTGGAGGCAGGATTAGCGAGTGGAGTGCTGCCCCATTAGTCCCTGTGGATGAGCCACAACTGTCCAGCAGACATTTCAGGCAATCTTTCAAAAGAATTCTCTCCATGTATTTTTGTCTTCAGCTACAAATGATACTGGAAACTGACTGCTCACAATCATCCCACATGGACATTTAGCAGAAGTAAAATGTTATGTGTTGTGAAAGATGCCTATAATGATGCTATCCAGTTCATACTCTGCAGATTAACTGTCTAACTTAATATTGTGCTGACTGAACATGTGATTCCCCTACCATGATAAATTTGGAGCTATTCTTTGTATTTGAATTAGTCTAATAAAATGCTGCTCGAAAAGTAAGGCATAAAATATACTGTCAAAATGTAATGATGACTTAGTTAATATTAAAACCAATATGCTGGGAAATAGATGAGCTAGAATCCTGCTCTGTTATCCACATTGAGCCAGTTCTCAAATTGAGACAGTAACTAGGGCTTTGTATTGAATTGCAGAGTGTGTATGAGGTGGGAGGGGAGAAGAGTCAGGATTGGATCCTGGAGTTATGGGAAAACTAACAAAAAGGCAAACTGCTTCAAAAAGTAAGAGAGCACTAAAGTATTGGGTTACTGAGATAACATTCACTGAAAGGCACAACATCTGGCAACTGAACTCTGTCAGGGGAAGCTGACACGGAAGCAAACCAAACATGCACATTATTCTGTGCAACAAACTTCAGACTTTCCCATAACAACTAGGTTAGGTCCCTTGATCCAGCAAAACACTTAATTGTCTTGCTTAACTTTAAGCCCAAGCAGTCCCTCAGAATGTAATGTTATTCACACACTGAGGACACAATTCTCTGTCATTAAAGTCAACAGGAGCTGGGTCATTGACTTCAGTGGATGAAGGATAGCCCCCTTAGGCCACTTTCAGATATCACCCCCAATTTCAGGACACACCCCCACCCCACCTCCGGACTCTGCTGGCAGACACGCGCAGGGATGCAGAGCTCGATTTCCTGCTCTGCATCCCTGTGCGTCTACCGGCAAAGTCGCAGGAGGGCGGGGCTTTCAGACTGGCTGATCCCCACACATATTCTGGCTGCGCATTCCCCCCTGCAGTCAGAATATGCGCACGGGGGGGGGGGGGGGGCGCGGGAATGTCTGAAAGTGGTATTAGAATTTACTGGATCAAGACCTTAGTGCTTAGTATGGCATTTGTTTTCTTTTTGAAAAATTCCCTATTATTAATCATTTGTATATCAGTTTCAGTGTTCAAAGTGCTTTAAAATCCTTACCTAGTTCACCCTCAAAACCTTCCTAGAGTTAGGTCATTATTATTCCCATTTTACAGAAAGGGAATTGAGGCTGCGAGGTAGTGATTTGCCCAAGGGAATTTCTAACTAAGACAGGATTTGAACCATGACTGCCCAGATCCAAACCAAATGTGTTACAAGCACAGGGTCCTTTTAGAGCTGAAACAGGCAGTGCATTTGCTACCCATGGGTAATACCCACATTTTAGTGCCTGATCAGTATCCAACTTGGACAGCTGATTATCCCAAAATACTAGGTATTGCCAATTCCAAGTTACCAAGTTACCATTTTACTGATCAGTAGATAGGAAATCAGTACCAGAACTCAGACAAATTGGGACAGGAAGTCGGAAAACAGTACCAGAAGTCTAAAAATGGGTACCGGAAGTAAAACAATGGAGCACTAATCGGGTACCAGTTTGATTCGAGTACCACAATTCTGACAGTGAGACACATTTTTGCAGGGACTCATTTCAGCTCTTCTCCTTATCCAGTCTGTGACTCAGCTCCCGTTGACTTTAATGGGTGAGGACTCTGCGGTCTGTATTGAGTGCACAAGCAGAACAATTGGCAAGTCCAGTGAGTGCAAATACACCCACACCTTTCTGCACACATTTGAAATGTCACCCCTAGATTTGTATAAATCTGGACGGTGGGGTGGGGGGGACGATGACACTTAGCACTAAAGAATCATTTAACCACACAGGAGCTGAATATTGGTAACTCTCTCAGTATTTTAATCAGAGATTTAAAAGTGCTTCTTCGCAATAGGAAGTCTTCCCTCCCTCCCCGCCATTTCCTATTAGCGAAATGGAAAACAACCCTCTTCAACCTCTTACAATGAGCCACTTCAGAGAGTTTTAAATAACTAACATAACACAAGCAAGCTCATCTCTAACAGGATAATCCCAGCAGACACGAATCCCAGCTAGTCAACTGTGAAAGGCTTGTCAACATTTTTATTTCATAAACAATTCTTTCGGCAACCGAGAATCTTCTCTGCCTGATCCCAGCTTTCAAATGGATGGCTGAGTTAACCCATTGTTTTGGTCTAGAAACTGATCCTTTCCCCCATCAATGTAATCCCCTGGGCATGTTAGTTCACTCTAATTTGATAGAGGGCTTTTGTTTGCTTCCTTAGTAAACTTTATTTTTCAAGGGGATTAGGCCAAGTGTTGGGTGAGGTGGGTGGGGGGTAGTTTAGCTTAAATGTCCTGCTACTGGTTTCTTTCTCAAATTCCCACAATCTTAAATCAATGTATAACAGAAATGCCATCAAGTCTCTAAGTGCCAGTTTATGTCCATGGTCCACAACCTACTAACTCCACAGTATCCCTATTGAAGCCCAGCAGACGGGGGGGGGGGGCGGAGATGGGGCTACTCTGGGGTAAGTGGTTTATGGATCGTGGCCTGCGTCTATAATGAAAGCAAGGCAATACTACTAATAGCATGCTCCTGGTTACCTTCTTTGTACCTCCTTTGAAAGAGATTAAAGACTGAGCAGTTAGTCCAATAATAGATGTCAGAAAAGCAAATAGGCCATTGACAGTTTGCCCAAGCAGGACAAGTGTAGAAGTTCAAAATATATGATCAGCCTGCCCTTGGCAATCCCAGCCACAAATTGAAGGTGTGATATTCCCATAATAAGAGAAGTTCAATATTGGATCAAAACAAAGGTCCATGGATCTAATTACCCTGTCCACATAGGTGCTTCAAGGAAGTATCCAAAAACAGTCACATGGACTCATGATCCATCCCCTCTTGTTCAAGAATACATCAAGGAACTGCCTCAGGGCAGTGTGTGTGTGAAAAGTGCATCCGGAACTTACTTGTGGACTTGTAAACCCAGAAGATTGAAAAATCCAGAACTTTAAGGTGTGTGTAAAATGCCNGTAAGTGGTTTATGGATCGTGGCCTGCGTCTATAATGAAAGCAAGGCAATACTACTAATAGCATGCTCCTGGTTACCTTCTTTGTACCTCATTTGAAGATTTTTTTTGGTATTGGTATCATTTGGCCCTGAGACCACCCCTGGTCTCCACCCCTGGTGCCAGGAAGTCTGCTCCTCAGCTGCGTCCCCCTTCCAATCACATTTTTCCTGCCTGAATGGGCCTTCCAGTCACGTTTTTCCCGCCCCGAACTCATCCAAACTCATCCGAACATGACCAAACTGTTTGGTCATTTTCGAGTTCGGTTCGGTTCGGTTCGGTCGTCCGAACAGACCGAGTTCGGTCTGAACTCCGAACATCCGAACCACGTTCGCACATCCCTAGTTTCAAAGAAGCATCACAATCACCCTGGAAACAGTCTCCAAGAGTTAGTCCAGAAAAGAAAAACAAAGTTTGAATGTAAAGACTCAGTGCAACTTCAATTTTTTTTCTTAAACTTTCACTCTGAATGTTAGCCAGCTTAGTATTTGACTCTGCTGATGAACTTAGCATACAATCACATCAAACTCGATCATTCAAAAGTACATAAACTTCCCTGAAGAACTAAAAAGGAAGAAACCCTCAGGAAGAGCTTCCTTAATAATAGCAATAATTTATGGAAGTTACATGTGGCATGCACCGCACATGTCTAAAAGCGGCCTAAGGGCCAGGTAGGAATCATTCAGCCAGCCCAGCATTTGGGATTCAAACACAGCTCCCAGGAAGGAATCAGCTCCACAGACGTTCGCCCAGTTTGGCTACACCACACACAATCCTTCTCCCCCTCTGGTGGTCTCTTTTCCTTGACCCTCTGGACAGACTGACTGCTCACCACTGTAAACGTAAGTAAAAGCTGTAACTTTCATACAGCAAGCTGGTAGCAAGGAGGCCTTCGTCCCTCAGCAGTTAACAGATCTAAGCCCAGACCCATTTTTGGAGGGAAAACTACCAACAACGAGTCTTTAAGTGACAGGCTCCTTTTCCACCAGTACGGGACTTACTTGCAGCAATGCAAAGTTAACTATTTCTAGTAACTCAGTTTACATGAAATTCTCTCAGTCTCAACAGCTGGAAATCTAAAACAATACCTTAAATTGGGAGTTTTCTAAGCAAATCACAAGAGTTAGGAGCCCCATAACTCTAGAAAGCCATGCAAATGGGCTCTGGCACAAAATAAATAAAAATAAATTAAAATTAGTCACTAGAGAAGTCCATATTTTATTTTATTTTTTTAAAAAAACCAAATATGTCCACTTCTAGAAACCACAAGGTGGAATGGGTTTGACTCAAACCGGACTATTGGGCCAGTCATCTACTGGCTTTGTATCTGGGCCCAATGCCTATTATGGAGGTCAGAATCCAGAAGCACTCAGTAGGCCCACGGGCATCAACAGAATTGCAGAATTGCACTCAGTGGGGCAGGGGGTAAGAGAGCCCCTTTCTTCACCCCATCCTTGAAATAAAAACAATATCCATGCCCCTGGTGCAAATATGATTCTTCAACAAGTTTTCCTTCTTTATCTTTGTTACTGATCTCTTAATTGGTTCTCCATTGCCACAGAAGATAGAATGAGAGGGAATGAGCTCCAACTGCTGCAAGGTAGATTTTGGTTAAATAATAATTTTTAAAAACCCTTCCTAACTGTAAGAACAGTGGGCAGTGGAAGTGATTGTCAGGTAGGTTATGGAATCTCCTTCCTTGGATGTTTTCAAGAACCCATTGAACAAGCATCTGTCTACAATTCTGTGCATACAGAGCATCCTTCCAGGTTGTTACAGAGGTTCCTTCCAGCCCCACAGTTCTAGAATTCTATTATTCTTGTCAGCCCCAGTCCAAGAAAGCTGAGATTCAAGTGTAGCAGTCCCTAAAAGATCTACAAGTCCTGGAGCGGAGAGTAGCTGATTGACTGAAAAGGTCTATGAGCACACTTTAAAAGTACAAATGAACCAATGTCAGACAGGAAGTCTCGGCTACTTTCTCTGCCTCCTAAATGTCACCCTGGCCACCAGCACTTAAATTTTTGCATACGCTGGAGAAATATATGGCGAGCCTGCCCTAGCAGCTCATTTCGTGTGGCATTTACTTGGCTTCACTTTCAAACAATGGAAAAGAGGGCTCTGGAAGAAAGATATATGAAAGATGAGAAACATCACTGCCTCTGGCCTTGAGATGTGGACTGCGTGTACTTTCTGCATCACTTCCTGCGTTGTTAATTTCACTTGCAGGGTGATGGGACTGTCACTGCTCTTAAACAAAGCCATACTATTGCCAGGGAGGGACCCATGTTCACTGTGTATGGGGAAAACACAGTGAACACAGGTCCCTGACTATTGCCAGTGTTCTCTAGTAATGGCAACACTTGCCTACCCATGAGGTACTTGCCTACCCATCAGACCTACCCATGTTCTTAGATTCAGACCAGACAGCGATGTAGCAATAATAGGCACAGTAGGTACAGCCGTGCCAGGCCCCACATGCCTGAGGGGAGCTCATACACATGTAGAATACATGTGCACACTGGCGTAGATTGCCCAAGCAGGGGGTCCATTCCATCTTTAGCACCAGGACCCATTCCCACATAGATACACTGCTGAGACCAGACCAGGGCAAGACCACAGAATATTGTCATTTACCGTGAAATTCAGCTTGGAATTATGGGGGATAGACTTTCATCCTGCTACCACACCGTGCCCTGCAGTTACTGATATAGTGGTAGATCCTGTCCTGGCTTATGGTTGAGCTCTACTGAGACCACCTTCCCTCTGTCCTTCTCAGAACTTCAAGGGCAAGACAGGAGACTCTACTTCAGGAGGCTGCAGACCTGAGTGCACACACCTAGGCTTTGCTCTGTGGTGCAAACATGAGTTTGGGGCCGAATCAGGGGATGTGGGAGGATCCTGCAACCTTGCTCAGTGCTGTGTTAAAGCCCATGTTAGCACAAGAATCTGTGCTACTCACAGGATCAAGATCTAAATAGATGTGTATTAACATGACTGCTGTTCTATACTATTGTTTTACCGTCTAACTATCTGGATCAGTGGATGTAATAGTGACAGCTGATGAACCCAAATAAAACATTACTCCTACTTCATTCGATTAGGATTTCATACAAGATCTAATGATCTAAACTGTAAATGAAATAACCTCATATGGAGATATTAGGCATTAAACATGCCTAAGACAAGCAATACACAAGTGAGTTAGAGCAAGATAATAATATCCTATAAGCATAATGAGATTTCTTATACCAGAACTTATTTAGTACTATGTACTAAATATAACTCAGTGCTTCAGAACACACGGCTGACTGGAACTGAAAATATAAGACAGAAAAAAGGCAAAGGGGAATAAATGAATGATGAAGGAAGGAAGAGAAATGAATCTGGATGCCAGGGGAGATAATAAACCTAAAAGAGGTCACCAAGGGATTCAACTGAGATTGCAAACTGAAAGCCCAAATGAATTATTTGCCAATAGTTGGAGAAGCTCAGGATTTGGTTTGAGGACACTGCTAAAAATGCTAACTTGGGTAAACAAGCCCCACCGAGCACTGTCACTCTGCTGTGAAAACACTCAAACTTCCAGAGACCCTACAGGGAGCCAGAGCTCACGTCTTCAGGATGATCAGTAGAAAGTAAATGAAGACAAAGACCCCAATGTAAAAAGCTAATCTTTCTCCAAGGCTGTTAGCAGAGCAAAGGAAGCAGGGCACATCTTATATTCTTAAAGGAATATGACAGCAATGCCGAAGAGGTATCTGTTTCTCATCCAACTTTCTTCACCACCCCAGTGGATGCCTGCTGCTCACTTCCTCCCGTCCCCGCCATTTCCCCCTTTGCTTTCAAATGAAAAGCAAGCTTCACATCTTCCCCACAGGGCCCAGGGGGGCAACATGTCCACACATTCTTTGCTGTCACCCCAAAACCAGCTCCCAAGCAAAATCTTAGAGTGTGCTTCTCACTGGAGTTGAATACCAATAATACCACCAGTAAAGGAAGTAAGTGGATGCTGTGAAGGCACCTATGAAAATCAGGTCTTTACAATATAATTGACGAGTACTAGCAATATGGAGTAACTCACTAAAGATGCAAAAAATAATAATAAAAACTTTTCCAAGTACATCAGAAGCAAGAAGCCTGCTAGAGAGTCAGTTGAGCCATTAGATGACAAGGGGGTGAAAGGGGCAATCAGAGAGGATAACAGATGGCTGTTTTTGAAAACTTCCCATGGCGGAGAGCCTACACCCGCCATAAAATTCACAACACCTTGCTGTAAGAAGACAGGGATGGCCTCTTTAAGGATTACTGAGTGAGGCTTCGGATCTGCCCACCCCTGGCCTATAAATACTCGGGCTGGGGGAACCCTGGCAGTATGTGTTTGGCTGGGAGAGGAGACAGATCTCTGTCAGAGCCTGCTAGCCTCACAAGGCCTTTAAGGTAAGCTCAGTAGTGACCGGAGGAGTTTGGGTAAGAGTACAAAATTGCAGACGAGGTATGCACTGATTTTGATGGACTGCACTGAATAAAACACTGAAGGAGAAGCATTACCTCTTAAGGCTTCGGGTCTGTTTTTATGGACTTTGGCCTTCTGTGGCCAGCAGACACAGCAAACCAGGCTGGCGTCGCATACTCCACAACAATGTTTTCAGCCCCACTCCATCCAATACACACAATATTGTATTATACATATTGTTCTTATTATGTATACTGTGCCAGCAACATACTGCGTGCTGAACAGTCATGATTAGAGATGGTCCCTGCTAGAGCTGGAAGAGGGTCCTGTAAAATCGAGTCACCCATTAAATTTCCAGTACCTGAATCGATTCCAGTACCTGAATTATTATTTTTTTCCAATTTCTCTTCTTAAAATAGTTATTTATGGGTTTTCCGTCCCAAAACCCTAAGTGCACACGGTCCCAGAAAGTCAACTTCCAGTCCCAGGATACTACTTCTGAACTTTTTTTTTTTTAAATGTTTGCCAATTTTTTGGGTTTTCCAATTCAATATTCCGACTGGTATTGGGAATTGGTTAATCAAAAAATTGGTACTGGAAGTACCTTATTTTTGCAAGTTTAGGCTGCACTAACAGAAGCATTGTCTCCAAGGCCACAAAAGGAATAATTCCACTCTATTCAGCACTAGCCTTCACCTGGAATATTGTGTCCAATTTGGGGTGCCTCATTTTAAGGTCATTGGCAAATATGACAAAGATGATAAAGGATATGGGGAAAGCAAGTCTTATGAGGAATGGCTGAAGGAACTGGGTGTGTTTAGCCTACAGGGGGAAAAGTCTAAGGGGAGACGTGATAGCAGTCTTCAAATATCTGAAGGGCTGCCACAAAGAAGATGGCATGGAACTGTTCTACATTACTTCAGAAGTCAGCCCTAGAAACAATAAGCTCAAATTATAGGGAGGTAGATTTTGGTTAGATATCAGGGGGGAAATTCCTAACAGTAAGAACTGTTCAACAATGGAACAAGCTGTCTAGGGACGATGTAGGCTCTTCATCACTGGAGGTTTTCATAAAGAGGCTGGACACTGGACAGCCATCTGTTGGGGTATAACTGTAATCATCCTACCTCCAAGCAGAGGATTCAACTAGATGACTCTCAAAGTCCCTTCCACCTCTACGATTCTATGATTCTATCTGTGTCTTGGGGACGTGAACAGTTTGAACACCATATTCTGAGCGCTCAAGAAAATAAACAAGAATGAGTAACATACTTAGTCTATAGTGCCAAAAAAAGTATTTCCAGTGAAGGCAGTTAACATAATCACCAAGTGTTTGTGAGTCTTTCGTTCTCTATGGGTATGAAGAAAACAAAGAAATTCCCTGTACCCTCAGCCCTGATCCTCTACAACTACATGGACCATAGAAAAGGAAAATATTTCTGACAGCCCACAGTTAAGATATTCACAGCACGTCACTGATTTAATGTGGTGCTTTTATCTTCAAATGATTTTAATTGGTTTTATTGTGGGTCTTATGTGAGGGGCCTGAAATACTTATGTCAGGTAGGTGCTTTATTTAATATATATCATTATATATATTAATCATATATCTATATATCATGAGGCAGTCTGAATTGAGAATCTGCAAGACTGTTGTCAAAGGCAAGACTGACCTCTGAGTTTAGTAGATACCCTCAATTGTTGTTGATGACTCTTGGGTCTGTGCAAAATGTCACTTTGAACATGGACAATGGCTTCAAACTCCTGGCTGAGAAGTGCCTTCTGTTACACACAGCAGCAGAATTTCAGCACGGCCATCTAGATTTTCAAGTAATCGCACAAAGTCAAAGAACATGGTCATGCTTTTAATTTACAACAGTGTTTCTCCGCTGCTTCGCCCGTCTGTTGTACTCAATTACATTTCTTTTGACTAGGCTCAAAGCACTGCATTGCAGTCACTGCACTCAGTCTTTGATCTGGAGCTTAGCTGAGGAAGGCCCAGGGAGGTTCCAACGTTTTTTGTTAGGAATTAACGATGCAGTTTTTCAAAAGGAGGAGCCTGAATTTAGAATTCTACGTAAGTGACCTGATTTCCAATAGTACTGAGCACACAGCAGAGTACTTGGGGTAAAAGGAAATGTGACGTGGGCCCACTATGGCCTGCTGTGGCCCCCACAGAACTCACCACATCAGTGGCGCCGTCAGGGCCAGACCTGGGTGTGTAAGTCCTGAGTCCTCAAGCCTGGCAGGGGCCCCCAAGCAGCTCTGGCATGAAGTCTGGCCCCACCCCCACATGTAATGTCAAGAGCAGCAAGCCCCCCACACCTGTCTGGGGGTAGCAGCCAGCCAGCCAGCCTCCCTGAATAAGTTCTTCTGGCACCCTAAGTAACCCATTGGCAGTTGTAGCTGGCTCCGGTGCTGCCAGCGGGGCTACCTGTTCCGAGCAGCCCTTTGTTAGTCGCAGCTATATAAACCCTGCCTCCTCTCAGCAGCAACATTTGGCTGGGAAGGAGGCGGAGCCCAGCAGAGCAAGCTAGTCTGCCAAAGCAGCCCTGTGCCGCACCAGCAGCACGAGGAGAGGAAGTGCTCCTCGAGTGGAGTGCGAGGAGAGAGGGCACATGAAAGCAGCTGCAGGAGGTAGGGGACAGAGAGCAAACTTCAAAGCTGGCCCCACAGAATGAGCCAGCCACAACCTTCCTCCTCCACCCCAGCCACCCATGAGTCCCCC
>QEPC01011163.1:2022611-2035823 GCA_003113815.1 Sphenodon punctatus
CCCCCCCCCCCCCACTGGAGCAGCAGCCTCTCCCCACCCCCACCCCACCCTCCTCCCAGGCCTTCCCAAGTTCTGTGTTTCCGGCTTCGGGCTATGACCTTCCCTGCTCCAGCAGCCACGTGGCACCACACACACCCGGCCTTGCTGCAGCAGCAGCACAGAGGCTAGGATGCAGAGGCTGAAAAGGGCCCAGCCTACTGCCTCCCTAGCCCTTCCAACAGGTGCCAGCAACCGCTAGCCCCACAGTGACCAAGCAACAGAAGCAGCACGACACCTGGCTGGGTGGCAGGTGCCCCAGCACCAGCCCAAGGCAGATGCAAGTGAAGCTCGCCCACCCCCTCCTGCGGGTGTGTGAGTGTGATGGGGTAAGGGGTATTGGGGAGGAGGAGTGAGTGCGGGGGAGGGGGGAGCAGCTAAAGCAAGGGGTAGAAGTATTGCTGCTGCTGTGCCTGCAAAGCTGCATTGGGAGTGGGAGCCCTTTGGGGGGGTGGGATGAGCCGGGGCATTCCCCATCTGCCTCCACAGCTAGGGCCTCAGATCCTTTCTCTACACTCCCCTGGAGAGAGGGATATACTAGCTAGCCCCTGCTCCTCTCCCCTCATCTTCCTGCCTCTGGTCTTTTTCCATAGGGCTTTTATTGTCCCATCCTCTTGGTTTGGGATCAGCCTTCACCAGTTCCCTGGGGAGAGGGGTGAGGCCTCTTCCCCACTCTTGCAAAGTTACCAGTGCAGTGAGGTAGCCACATTAGTCACTTTGAATTTTTTTCCCCCACTCTACTTTGAGGTTTGAACTTTGGATCTTAAGGATTTTTCCATGTAATTGTTTTGCCCGTTTACTGGTCTGGGAGTTTGGGTAGGAAGGACTGAAAGTGCTACATCAAGGGTGGGGTATCTTTTCCCAGACCCTCCAGGAACCAATTGCAGCATTTATGGCAGGTGTGCATTTTAGGATTCCACAAAATGCTGTTGGAATTTCTTGCATTTTCCATACATTTTGGTGTGGATTTCATAATGCCACATGGTGGGTGTTGCCTGACATCTCCTGAACTGTGCATGCCTCCTCGTCCTCTGTAAAAAAATATGCAGCCTTTATGGTGTGCCATTTAGGATTTCACATAATCCAGTTGGGCTTGCAGCATTTTCTGTGCATTTATGGTCTGTGCATTTCAGATACTGTAATGTTGTTGAATTGC
Organism: Sphenodon punctatus; assembly: GCA_003113815.1. Taxonomy (NCBI): domain Eukaryota; kingdom Metazoa; phylum Chordata; class Lepidosauria; order Sphenodontia; family Sphenodontidae; genus Sphenodon; species Sphenodon punctatus. The sequence goes on from QEPC01011163.1 coordinate 2,023,804, forward strand.
ACCTTAAGTAAGGTATTGGAAATTCCTGTAATCTGGGCTAGCTGTTATGGTACTTCTGTTTTCTCTGCTATTGTACTCCTGCCACTGAACACATTCAGGTTATTGGAGACAGGTCCCTGCCCAGTGGCCTTACAATCTAAGAAGGACAAGCCCTGTTTGCCCCCATTTTGGCTGTCTTTCTTTGGAATGCCACATGGCGAGTGTTGTGTGCCTTTCCCTCCCTGTCTTTCCAAGGAGGGGAACTGCGGGCGTAAAGTTGGAGGGGCTACATGAGCGGTACTCTGTGGGGAATGTTGGGGCAATCTGTGGGACAGAATCCACTTATTTATTTATTTATTTTATTCCGCTTTTATGCCACCCCCTCCTGCCACAGGCAGTGTACAACAATAACACACATAAAACATCTAAAAACAATTTAAAACAGTAATACATAAAATCAGCAATAATACCCCATCTAACCACCCACCCACACCCACCCTTCCCTTCCCCCTCCCCAAAGGCCAGGTGGAACAGTCAGGTCTTACATTGTCTACAAAAAGAGGGGAGGTCTGTAGACAGATGGACCTCCAATGGGAGGGCATTCCACAGCCGTGGTGTGACCACCAAGAATGCCCTCCGCATGGTTGACACCCAAGACATTCAGCGACCCGCAGGAGGGCACTCCCCGATGACTGCAGGGGCCAATCCATAACCCGGGGGTTGAGGTGGTCTTTGAGGTATGTCGGGCCAAGGCCATTTAGGGTTTTAAAGGTAAGCACCAACACCTTGAATTGGGTCCAGTAAGTCACTGGCAGCCAGTTCAGAGAACAGAGCACAGGTGTTATGTGCTCACGCCAGCTAGTCCCAGTCAGGAGACAGGCCTCCACATTCTGCACTAGCTGCAACCTCCGGAATGTCACCAAGGGTAGCCCCATGTAGACCACATTGCAGTAATCTAGTCTCAAGGTAATAAAAGCATGGATGATTGTGGTAAGATCTGCATTGGAGACATATGGCTTCAGCCAATGCACCAGATGTAATTGGCAAAATGCTCCTTTCGTCACAGCCACAGCCATCACCTGGGCATCCAGACTGCAGACTTAAGCCACCGAGGGGGGACAGACTTTGGGGGGAGATGATGAAAAATCCCCGAAGACCACACGCTAAGTTCTTCTGGCCAGGAAAGAGCGGCACCACTCAAGAACACTACTGCCCACCCCGACCCAGCCCCACAGGAGAGCCACCAACAGCTCGTGATCAACAGTATCAAATGCAGCCGACAGATCTAATAATACCATCCGGGTCAAATGACCCTGGTCTAATTTATTTTATTTATTTTTGTATTTACTAATGCTTGGGAGAGGCCATTGGCCAAGGCCACAAGCGCACTCTCGGTGCCATAACCTGGACGAAAGCCAGACTGTGAGGGATCTAAGAAACCGGTACTATCCAAATGCTCCTGGAGTTGCCGCACCCCCCCCCCCCCGCTCAATAACCTTCCCTAAAAAGGGAAGGTTAGAGAGTGGCCAATAACTGGCTAGGGCATCAATGTCAAGAGATTCTTTCTTGAGCAGGGGCCGAACCACCGTCTCCTCCAGACAACTTGGCACCCTGCCCTCCCGAAGGGAGGCATTGACCACCCCCGCCAGTAGTGATGCCAATGTCTCCTGACTGGCCTTAACGAGCCAAGACGGGCATGGGTCCAGTTCACAATGGGTGGTGCAGACAGACCCAAGAGCATCACCCGCATCAGCAGGCACGAGACACACTGAAATTGATCCCACAAAACAGGACAGGACGGGGCTTCCACTACCTCTAGTTCTTGTACTGCCATAACTGCAGCATCAAACCTGCTGTGAATCTGGGTGATTTTATCTGAAAAAAAGTCAGCAAACAATAGCAAGCAGAAGATTACTCCGGAACCAGGTGGATCGAGAACAGACTGACCAGCTCCCGTACCACCCAGAAAAGCTCAGCTGGGCATGACTTTGCAGATGCAATGATGGCCGCAAAAAACCACCTTTTTTGCAGCTTGCACTGCCATGGTGTAGGAACGTAACCAACTTCTATGTTGCAACCGGTCAGCTTCAGTGCATGAATGGCGCCACCATTGCTCTAACCGCCACCCTTCCTGCTTCATTCGCTGCAGCTCCTCCATATACCACGGGAACCTGCGTTGTCGGCAAGAGGGAAGTGGACGCCTCGGTGCTGTATGGTCGATGGCCTCAGTCAACAGAGTATTCCAGTAAGTCACGAGGTCATCGGGTGACCGGCCATCAGGCTCAGAGGATATATTCCCCAGGGCAATCCGGAACCAATTCGGTTCCATAAGCCTCTGGGAGTGAGCCAACTGAACTGGCTCTGCACCTATCCGAGGACTGACATGTGCCAGGATGGTGGACTGGAGGAGATAATGATCTGTCCATGACAGGGGTTCTATTAACACTTCCCCCACTACCGGATCCCCCGCCTCAAGGCCTGTGCAAAATATCATGTCGAGAGTATGTCCACCCACGTGGGTCGGGCCAGTGACTCTCTGAGACAGGCCCATGGCTGTCATGGCGTCCATGAAATCATGCTCAACACCCCCGAGGCTGGCGTTGGCATGGATATTGAAGTCCCCAAGGACAATGGTCCTTGGGGAACGCAAGACCACCCGCGACACCAGCTCTACCAGAGTGGACAGGGAAGCTGTGGGGCAGGTAGGTGCATGGTACACCAGCAGCAATCCCACTCTGTCTATGGCCAGATCAAACACCAGGTGAAAGGCCTCGACTCCTTTGATAGATGGCACAGGAAATCTCCTCAGACCATTCATCCTTAAAAATAATGGTTACACCGCCATCCCCCCTCCCCCGCCCCTCAGCCCGGGGTTGATGTTGGACAGAGTACCCGGCTGGAACAAGGTCAGTCAAGATAGGCCCTGACTCAGTGTTCATGCAGGTCTCCATAATACAAGCAAGGTCAGCTGCCTGATCCAGGATTAAATCCCTGACCGTTGTTGATTTATTGGTGATGACATTTAATGTACGTCACCTGTATTTATTTACTGAATGCATGCCTCCTGTACTTATTTGTCTCTAAAAGTAATGTGTTTGCCCCTTTTGCTTCCCAAAAGCCATTTGTGAATGGAGAGTGCCAGGCTCCACCCCTGCCCTGCCCTGCCCTGCCATGCTCCACCCCTGCCCTGATAGGCTCCACCCCCTATAGGTGTACAGAAGTGCGTACACACTATAAGCGCATGCACATACGAGCCCCACAAGACCATTAAGTCCAGTATCTAAAATTATCTAACTGCACCACTGCATCGCATGTATGGTCCTGCACCACCAGGTGTTGGCCCCTGCACCACCAGGTGTTGGCCCCTGCACCACCAGATGTTGACCTGGGACTGCCCTGGGGAGGGGAGGTGACGTTGTCCTGGGCCCAGTCCTGGGAACCCATTCCAGGCCAAGGGGCACCCACATGGGCCAATGCAGGTCAACACATCTGTTCGGCCCTGCCATTCTTGCTACGGGGAGGGGGACACCATGGCCAGCCATGATGGATGGTTGTCATGGTTGCCTGCCATGGCAGAGGGTGGGGCACCAGGAGTGAGGTGGGGCATCCACCCGCATGTCTGTTGCGGCTCCACCTCTACCCAGGTCGTGCAGGCGGTGGGACGGCTCTCCCGGCGGCAGGCACGTTTGTTCAGTGACGTCTGAACCCGGAGAGTGGCAGCCACTGTTTCCCACCCTGGGCTCGGCCGAGGAGCTGCCATGCCCCCCACACATCTGTTTTTACCATTGGAATTCAGTACAGTAGAAAGATAGCTCAAGGGACATGTTTTTTGTGCAGATTAGAGATGTGCCCCATAAGAGGAGGGTCTAGTGTAATAGTAACACTTTGTGCAAGAGAACTGAAAAAGACACCCTCACCCCCATCAGAGTCTCATGCTCCCTAACCCATCTTTGCCTCTTGTCCCATGCTGCCCCCTAAGCCTGGAATTTCCTCCCTGAACAACACACTCTCTTCCTTTCCTCCCAACCTTCTAAACCCTCCTAAAAACCAACCCATGCCTGGAGCTGCTGTCTGGTTTGCCCTAGTTGACCCCTATACATTGGTCACTGATGCTTCAGTGCTTTATCCTGCAAGGCCTTTAGAAGACAAGGATAGAGGCTTGATGGAGTGGATTTAATGAGAATTTTAGATAGCTTATATTGTATGGGTTTTTCATATTTGTTTATCTATACTCTGTGGTGTAAACTACCCAGTTACTTCAGAGGATGATTAAAAAAAAAAAATCTAAATAAATAAATACCATCATCCTCCAGGATCTAGTACTAGTACCAATATCCAAAATAATGAAGGATCTGGGTTAGTGAGATCTGCATAAGCAAGTTTTACTGTTGTTGCTGTTGGGTGCTCAGCACTTTCAAAAATCAAGACATTTATTTAGGTGGCTAAACTAACTTTCATAACCCGTTTTAAAAAAATAAATAAATCTCAACCTCTGGGCCAAATTTAAATCAGCAGTGAAGGAAGGGTTCTGTTCTCCCAAGCGAATGGGCATAAAAATGCAGTCACAGCATTAATAGGCATCTATGTTCGTCCTCTGATCTGCACAAAGAAAGCTCCCCTGATAATGCAAAATCTACTCTTTCACAGAGGATCCAATAACAAGGTCTATATACGATGGCCCATGTGGTAACTTGATGAGTTAAGTAGCGCACAGTCCCGTGCTGGCCCTCTGCACAGGGGTGAATTTCAATAACTATTACCCCTGGGAATAGAATTTGTTTGCCTACAAGTTGTGAAAAAGGACATGTCTAGGTGAATTGGCAGCACCTACCAACCAAGACCACTGACAATTGATTAGGTCCAGGTTCCGCCTCTGCCTTAGAAGCCCGTTGTAGTGGGGCTGCGGCCTCTCAGGGCTGGCAGGATGGTGTGGGCTGCAGCAGCTGCAGATTTTTGTTTCTCTGGTAACTGCATAAACCAGGTTTTTGGCCTCTTTGCTCATGACAATCTGGTTGATGTGGATTTTCTCAACAGCTGCAAATATAGAAACATATCATTCCAGGCCATAATAATATAGGACTAACGTTGTGCTTTGTAGAAAAAGCTCAGCAATGACTACTGTTCTTTTATTCTCCCAGGTTTTAGCACTCAGGATTTACTTGTGTTGAGAGCCCCAGTTGGGACGGTGTTTATTCAGACTAAGCTTTCACCATCTGTTCTTCCAAATTCTAAACAGAAAGAGAATCTAATCTGCAAAGCATCATGAAACAGAGGAAAGGGACATGAGTGCAGAGTGCACGGACAGCTGTTCATAGTATCCATGAGGCTTTTCTTTCAGCACAAATTGGGGATTGAAATTGTAATCTTAATATACTAAATATTAGGATATGGTGAGAAAGTTCTTCTATAGCTTATGGGAATTTGCTGTGAGATAGTTTCCCTGTTTTATAGCGGAGAGAGGGTGCAGAGCAAAATTAAGTAGGCTGATAAGATTTTCCAATTAAAGATAAACTAACGAGGACTGCTAATGCACACCACACCTATCTATAGCACTCTCAACACAGTTTGAAAGAATTGTAGGGAAGTTGCAACTCTGACAAATTAGTAAATTGCACCACAGCCTCAATGGCAAAACATCGTTTCTATTGACAACGGGCTCCCAGGGGTGGAGGACTAGTTGTCCAAGGACAGTTCAGAAAACAAGTGTTCCTAATTCAAGTGTTTCTAATTCTTAAATTCTAGCAATGGCAACTCTCTGTGGAATATGGCTAGTGGTATAAGATGTCTGTCATCCTGTCTCTATTTGCAAAATGTGGTTAGAGACAGTTTGGAAACTCGGGGCGTTTTCAGACTGACAAACTATCCCAGGATAATTAGAATAATCTCCTGTGATTATTATCCCGGGATAACAAAGTGGTACCTGTTTAGATGGACATTTCTATCCTAGGATATCTTTATTCTGGGATAACCATTGATTTTATGCCAGTGATTAGCATCTCTGGGATGAATATCAATCACATGGTGCTTTTAGTCTGTGCTCAGAGCACTGATTTCTAGGATTGAAGAAAATCTGATTTTCTTCATTTTTCTGATTTCTGAGTTGAAGAAAATAGAAACTCATCCCTTTGTTCTGCGGATATTTAAACTTGCCTATGCAAGTTGTGGAACAATAATGGTGGTAAGACACTCACCCCACATTCATGTGCTCCTAGATACCACAGAGGCAGAAAATATCTAGAGAGGCTGTCAGGTCTTGCCATTGGACTCTGTGGCGCTAATCACTGGGATAGTGACTATCCTGGGATAGTCGTACAGACAGACATTAGTTTAATAACCTGGAGTTATAAACCCCAGCGAACTGGGTTTTATAACACTCTGATACTTTTGTTATCCTGGGATAATAATCACTGTTGACAGCATTCAGATGGACATGCCATCCCAGGATTAAAGTGATTATTCCAGGATAGATGTCCATCTGAAAACGCCCTTACATTCCCCAGCTCCTGCCAAAATAAAGGTAGGGAAATGTCCCTTCTAAGGGTTTTTTTAGAGGGAAAAATCAAAACATTTTGGTTCTCATAAAATTTCTAAATAAAACATTTCAAAATATTGACAGTCCTGCCTTTGCATATCTTACAGCGTTTTTTTATGGGGGAGGGATATGTAGCTTAAAATAACTCCCACAATTCCCCATGGACACACGAGATAGCAGGCGTACTTTTAAATGCACAGCCCGCTCACACAAGTGACGGAGGAGTGGGAAAGGGGCAGCGCTTCTTTCCCTGGCTCCCCCACAAACAGCTGGTGGGGGCAGGCAGAGAGTGCATGTTGCTCCAGGCTCCCTCCCCCAATCAGCTGCTTGTTGGGGAGCCGGGGAGAGTGCATCTGCAGCCCTGCAACATTTATAATAAAATGTAACACCCATTTTATCAGTGTTAGAGTGTCTGTGTGAAAAGGGCCTATATTCTGTTATTACAATATAAAATGCTAACTTTATTATTTTCTCAGAGTAACATCCCTATTTTAAGCCACTTTCTTATGAAAAGGCCGGTTTCAAAATATAGTCGTGCCTATTTGAGACACAGGTTCACTATAGACTCAAGTCCTTGTTCGTTTGGGTGCCAGATCTGTAACACTTATTCAGTGCTCTGCAGCTGTTGCTTTAAATCTTAAAATATCTGCATAGTCTAGGCTAGGGCAAATGTAAGGGACTGAAGTTGGGCTTAAGAAACAGGGGCCTGTTAAAACAATACCAGCCTAACATAAGATAGTGAGCCACACTGCATTCAGATATTAAAATACTATGAAAAATTATAATTTAACAATTTTAATATAGTAATCACAATTTGTAATTACAGTGGTGTACGTTTTCTTAACTTTCTTTTCTTTTTAAATAAATAAATAAATAAATAAAATAATACGAGGCCTGAATTCAGACCTAAAACCTATATCCAAATTAGTACCGCAGTTGAGAATGCATAAATAAATAAATATAGCAGTTCACATATTTCCTTGGTTCACACACTGTCCCATGATGACACAAGTGAGCGATGCCCCTAATTCAAAGCAGGGTATTTTGCCCCAAGGTACGCAAAATATCATATAAATGCTCCAGCACTTACCCAGGGTGAAGAGGAGTTACCATAGGATAATTGCTACATGTGATCAAGTCCTTGGGCTCAGCCTTGCTTCGAGGACAATGATGACCCATATCACCCCAAAGAAGTGCAGAAGAAATTCTGTCCGTGCAGAAACAATGGGTATTTTCAGACGTTACGAGATCACAGTCAACCACAGTGAATCTGCACATGGTGAAAGTGATCCCGTAACGTCTGATGGGGGGAACGGAAGTTCCCCCCCCCAGATGTTCATCATGGTCAATCGCGGCGGGGAATCACATTCACCACGTGATTGGCTGAACCCTCGGGGCCAGGGACGGTCGCGTGGCGAATGTGATTCCCCGCCGTGATGAACCAAGCCGTCTCGTCTGGATGGCAGCCACGGCCTGGAATCCCTGCAGGGATTCCGGGCCATGGTCAATTCGGGCGGGCGTTGCGGCCGCATTGGCCGCAGCACCCGCCCGTCTCCCAGAAGGCGGACGGCAGGGGAGCGTGGGGGGGCAGGGCCGTGCGGCCCCACGTTGCTCCACGCGGCCCCGCCTCCCCCCCGATTCCCTGCTGGGAGCCGCCACCCCACCACATCTGTTCGCCCGTGACGCAGTGGCCCCGGCGGGGAATCAAAGGTTTGTTTCCGTGACAGGACCAATTGGTCCCATCACGTCTGAAAATACCCTATGTAGCAAGTTTGAGGGACTTGTCCCAGGAAACACAATCGACAATTGGCAGAGAAGAAATTAGAACCCAGGTCATTCTGACCACACATCCCAGCATCCGTTCTGCCAGACCAAAACACCTGTAGTCAGAGCTGGCCTTAGAATTTGCAAGACCCAGGGCAAAGATAAACTGTGGGGCCCCTAGTGGCCATCCTCTGCCCCCTTGGGCTTACCCTTTGTGGGGCCTTAGAACTGGTCATGTTTGGGCTCCTGATGGGAGGAAGTGGGGGTCCTGCCCCCTGCCCTGGTGATAATGGATAAAATGTCCAAATGAGAGGATACAGCCTGGTTCCATGTAATCCAAGAACACAGAACTCCTGACCTGCAGACTGTGTCTGGTCTGTTGGGTTTTGTTCGGACCCACAAAGAGATGGACTGCTCAGGAGACAATGGAGTTACCAGGGGTGTGGCTTCAGTAGGCAGAGGTCACCAGGCCTCCAGGGTGGGAGGGAGAGCAGAGAATGCGATGACCACTGAAATGGAGATGCTGGGGTTACTGGGGCTAGGAAGAGCAGGAAGTAAAGGGGAAGGGCCTAGCAAGCCTGCCACTGCAGGGGTGGGGGGAATGCAGGACCTTGTCACTGACAGAGCACTGAAGTGGCCCTGCCTTCTTTCCCCAGTGTAACCCACCTCCCTTCTCAGGTAAGTCCTGCTTCCCAGTGCACCTGTCCACCCTGTGGCCTTAGTGTCCTATCCCTGACCCGGTGACTTCCATCTGCCGGCCTGATGGCTCATGTGTCTCAGTGTCCCTCCAGATACCCCCATCCCATCCTCTACCGTAGCCTATGGAGGTGCAAAAGTTCCCCACCACCAGTGTAGCCCCTGCACTCATCCCCCTCCAGCAATGTCCTGAGGGACAAGGGCAAACCATGCCCCTGCTGTTGTACATGACCCTCACTAAGGGTGATAGTGTAGAGTAGGCGGACGACCAAAGGCTCAGCGGATTTGGACCCAATATAGCTTTAATCCACTCCTGACTCAAGACAGCAGAGATTTCATTATGTGCTAGAGGCTTAACCCTATGTTAACCTCCAGGGCCAGAGTTCTTGCTCTAAAGGATGAACTTGCAGCACTCAACCACAATTATGCTATAAATGGTTCACCTTCCATGGGGCTCCTTCTCTCATCTGCCACATCAGCAGCTTAAGTCCAAATACATAAGGCAGACAAGCAATCTGGAGGTCTCAGCCCTTGACAGAACATGCATTAGAATGATTGCTCTTTATGGGGGATAAATCCAATATATGTTTTTGATGTGGGGTGAAAGAGGGAATTCTAAGGCACAAATGAAATTTCTAGCTGCTTAAAATGCCTTTAAGGATGCACTTTCAGAGCATTTTGCTATGACATGTCTTCTGTGTGATTCATGTAGTAAACAATACACACCCTGCCTGCCCATTGCTTTAAAGCTTTGTTTCTTCATATTTGGGGGAGGGAATTAATAAACTGCTTCTCCTCTTAGTCTTATTTGAAATCTGAATGTTGCTAGTAATCAGCATGTGCTGGGGTATCCAGACCCCATCCAGTGCCGGCATGGCGTATATAGCTTAAACCCCTAGGAAGAGCCACAGCAGTTGTCTGCCCTCACTGCCAGGACTGAGTGATGAAGAACCCAGCCATAGGGGAAATGTGCCTGTCCTCAGCTGAACCCAATTACTTTGCAGTGGGGAGGAATTTGGACTATGAGAGAAGAGATGTTGTTGAGAATCTTTCTCTTTTGCAGCGCCAGGCTGGGAGCATGGAACCTGGCACGCTCTGGGGGTGAGAAGAGGTAATTCATTGTGTCTAGAGCAGAGCCAAACTGAATAGTAGACTTCATATTTGGGGGATAATATCCACATTATCAGATAGCTCATGGAATAGCCAACCAAATTTACCTCCATCAGGTCTGCGTTCTGGCTTTAAGATGGGGAAAAAACATGCGTGTGTGTGTTTTCTTTACTGTTCCAAAGCATAGTGTGGCAGGGCAGAGTCCCTGCAAGCTGCTGCTCCTTTAAGAGAGAGCTAGCACTAGCAGGGTAACAGTGCTAGCGGGGCTGTAGGTGGTGCTAGAAGCAGTGGATAAAGCCTAAGCGGAAGCAGCTGTGGGAGTAGGCATGTCAGGAACCAGTCCAAGAGCTTAAAGGCTGAGCTAGAACTCAGTATGAGAGGAGACTGTGTGTAAAAGACTCAGAGGGTGTTGCCTGAGTCAAGGGTATACCTGGGTTGCAGAGAGAGTGGGTGTTTCCACACGTGATGGCTTCCACCACTGCCACTGACTTCTCTGGGGGGAGGTGAGAGCCGTCACTCTGTCCTGGACTTGGCCAGGCCACTGGACAAATGTAACAACGGCCGGGCCAGGAAGGGAGTGGGGAGATGGACAGATGTACATCTGTGTGCAGCAGAGGTACACACACACCCAGTCGCCATGGTGCAGGGCCCCAGGGGTAACCCTGACCGGGTTAAGTAAGCGGCCATTCATCCATAATGGTACACTCTACACTCAGTCAGGCAGGTGTTCCCCAGGCAGTGTTGGTGCTTAGCCCAGGCTGTGACCTGGGGATGTTCCCGAGTCACAGCCCGGGCTACACATCAACATCACCTGGGAAGTGGCCCAGGTTAACATCCGGTGGCGCATTCAAGAGTGACGGTAGCCTGCAATTCCATGTGGGTCAAAGCATGGGAATATGGGCTATCGTCACATCTGAAAACACCCAGTGTACCTGGCCCCCAGAGACAGTATATGTGTGGATAACAAAGAACTGTGAGCTGAATTCCATGAACGAGTGACTGTGTGGGGCTCTGATCTTGCCAAGACTCACCCCGGGCAAGCCCATCCGTGCCACACATAGCTACTGAACACATTGGCAGTGCCCTTTTAAGGCTCTAACAAATAAGCTCTTTATGTAAATAATGTACCAAGATAATCTCCACAATGGCATTAAGTAGGGGAGACCAGCAGTTGCTTAGATAGCTTTGGAGTTCAGTATGTATTATCGTCTGACAGGGAAAAAGAATCCAAACAGCATGAAGACACAAGCTGTGTTTATTTATTTATTTATTTATTTATTTATTTACTTACTTATTTATTTTTCTAACCTGCCCTTGCCTTAAGACAAGTAACTTGTAACTTGTAAAACATGAAAATATACATTAAATTATTCTCTTTAAAATATACTCTGTGTTTAAATGTAAAATTCCCTAAAAACAACTTTCCAGACCCTATCCATCCCCACCTGCTAAATGCCTGGTTGAACCAATAGATCTTACATTTCCTCCAAAAATGCTCAGCCCTTTGCAAACCTCCAGGGGAAGGGAGTTCAAGAAATGTGGAGCAGCCACCGAGAATGCCTCTCTGTGTACCCCTGATGTATGGATTTGTTGCACTGATGCAACTTGCAAGAAGGCGCCCTAGTTGGCCGTAGGGATTTCAATGGAATATATGTTTCTTATTTTACTGACCATTGACACAGAACCATTGACCATTTTCATTATGAAAAGGGGCTATTTAGAGTATTTTCCCCCTATCACACCCCTCCCAAGTGATTGGTTGAAGCCACACGAGACAGAGTGGGGTGGCTATCACACCTTGGATAGCCTTACCCCACTCTGGGCAGCCAGGCCAGTGCCCACCAGATGTTTGGGCGGGGGCAGCAGCTGGCTGCTACGCAAAGCATCCTCAGAAAATTCCGAGGACTTGTCGCAGCACAGCCTTACCCCAACTGGGGAA
>QEPC01011163.1:2035923-2046356 GCA_003113815.1 Sphenodon punctatus
TCCCTTCCTGTTTCCCTTGTGTGGGCGTTCCCTTTTGTCCCTTGTGGCTTCATTTGCCCTCAGGCAGCCATGTCTGTGTCCCGTCCCTGCCCGGTGGCTTGTGGGTGTTTTAACCACGGCCGGGAATCGGTGTCATGTCTGTTGCACTGCCCCGGCCCATGATCTGGCAGCCTGATTTCCTGCCGTGGTCCCTCTCCTGTCACGTATGTTTGGGTTGTTCGGTTCACCACCGCTGGGAATCCACTGTGGTGACTCCGGACCGCGTATTGTCTGAAATCACCCATTGACAGCACTATCTTTTATTTACATTGAAATCACATCTGTCATATTTAATGCCAGCTCTTCTGCCCCCCTCCTCTGAGATGATAGACTATGGGTCACTTTGTTCTTTTACAAAATTCATTCTGATTTGCCCTTCCCATATAACTGCAGCTATAAGCAGAGGAACCTGTGTTTTGATCTGAAACAAGGTAACATTTTGGTTAAAGAGTCAACTGAATCGGGGCTAAATTGAAACTTGGTATTCAACAGCTCTGAAATCTCAACAGGTTTGGGCCTTAGGCAATGGAAAACTCACACAATCATCAGATGATGTTCTGATGTTTCCACTTTCTTGGGCTGGTATCACAAGAATCACTACCCTTGCGAGTGTTTAAGTTCGCCCTGAAGCAGGAGTTCCCAACAGACTCCAGGGCCTGGGCCAGAACTAATATTGCAGGCGAAGTTTCTAAAATAAGAATTAAAATCACTCCAAAATGTTTAAATGTGTTTGGATTCAAAGTCCTGGATTTTTCCCATCAGAGCCTGACTGTGACTATTTTCAGCTCTTCCCTCAGCTGTTTCCCGTTTCTGCAGTAAAACGTCACCAGTCTAGGAATCTTGGGATCACCTTTAGGTCCCTTCAAAAAGCTGTCGATGGCAGAAGGGGGTGCAGCATACACTGAAGAGCAAGATAAACGCTTTCATTGCTGCCCCACATTAGTTACAAGCTTGCTTGCATGCCTGAAATAATAGAGGCCTAAATGGCCCTCTAGCTTGGAAAGCACTGCGTCTCTCTGAGGCTGGAGGGCATTGGAATGACCTCAGTATTGTGCCTTGAGTGCCAGCAGAGAGCAGAAGGCATGTCAAAAAAGATGAACTCAGCCTCCAATTAAAAGTGCGGGTCTCAGCACTGTTTCTTCAGTGCTTCACAGAATTGTAGAATCAAGAGACAGAAAGGACCTGGTAAGTTATCTAGTTCAGTATCAGTGTTTTTTCCAGTCTGGTTTTACGTATGCCATGCAATGGGGCTTCTTTTACTCCCCTGGGGGAAATTATTTCACAGGCATATAGACTGCACTGACAGGCAGGATTTCTCATATTGAGTCTACATTTTCTCTCTCGGTTTTAAACCCATTGATTCTACTTATACTTCTTCTTTATGGTTAAAAAATTCTCATTCTTCTAGACTCACTTAGCAGATGCCAGCCCACAGCTATCTCCAGCAAGCGCATGGTGGTCAGTGAGAAATTGTGAGAAATAATAGTGGACTGGTTTGTTGGTCCAAAATGTTTGGGCAACACAATCCTGTGGAATTCTACTGTGAGGCCCAGGGGCCAAATGCAGCCTGTGATTAGTTTTTATTTGACCTCTTTCCAGTTCTTGTCTCTGGACCCTGGATCTAGTCCCGACTGGTGCTTCTCCCTGGGATCTCGCGTGTGGAGTCCCACAAGGTTCTAACTTGTCCCCCCTCCTGTTCAACGTGTATTTGCAGCCAGTGGGCGAGGTCATTAGAGGGTTTGGGGTGCGGTGTCATCAATATGCTGATGACACCCAAATTTACCTCTCTTTTTCAACCAACCCAAACCTGGCAGTCTCAGTGCTTACCCAGTGTCTGGCAGCTGTGGGGGACTGGATGAGGGTGAACCATCTGAAGCGGAATCCTGACAAGATGGAGGTGATGCTGGTGGGTAGGACTGATGGAGTGGTGGCTCCCATCATTGATAGAGTCTGCCCCTCATTGGTTCCTCAGGTTCATAGTCTGGGGGTGCTCCTTGGCTCACAGCTCCGCCTGGATGTCAAGGTGGCAGCCGTGGAGAAGGGGACATTTCTCCAATTACACCAATTACGTATGTCTCAGACACAGAGCTGGCCACCATCATCCATGCTTTCATCACCTCAAAACTGGACTACTGCAACATGTTCTACGTGGGGCTACCCTTGGTGACAGTCTGGAGACTGCAGTTGGTGCAGAACATGGCAGCCACTCTCCTTACGGGGATGGGTCACCACGAGCATATTACAGCAGTGCATCACTCTCTGCACTGGCTGCCTGTAGTCTTCCGGGCTCGATTCAAGGTGTTGGTTTTGACCTATAAAGCCCTAAATGGCCTGGGTCCTGCTTATCTGCAGGATTGCCTCACTCCCCAGGCCCTGGATTGACCCCTACGGTTGGCCCGGGATGCTTCCCTCTGAGTCCCCCAGGTATCTCAGGTGGTAATGATGAGGGGGGCATTCTCAGTGTCTGCACTGTGGCTATGGTGTTCCCCACCGATGGAGGTTCACCTGGCCCCAGACCGCCCCTCTTTCTGTAGACAATGTAAAACCTGTCTGTTTCACCAGGTATTCGGCGAGGGGTATGGGTGATGGTGGGGGTTGGGTAGGGGGGAGGGTCAGGTTTATTATTGGTTCCGCCTTGGGTTATATGTTTTTATATTGTTTTTATCTTTGTTATTTTATTGGGAAATTGTATTTTATATTTTATATATTTTAGATACATTGTGAGCTGCCCCACGCTGCTGTGGCAGTAGGGGACAGCTAAGAAATAAATAAAATAAATAAATACCCCTAAGCATTGAATGAGAGAGCTCAGAGGAAGAAGCAGAGATGAGGGCATGCACTCAAAGAAAGGGGATGGATCAATGGCATAGATCTGTGATCTGAACCCTCCTCTTCCTTCCCCCACCTAGCACGTACCACTTAAGAACTTCCACTCAACTTCTATGCAGCCCTCAGAATTTATTTATACTAATATTCAAGGTGGCCCCAGGGAGGGAAATGTTTTCCATCTCTGGTTTACACCATTCAGATATTCAATGACTTCTTTGTCCTCTCTCCTTTAGCTACGTGTAGCTTGGCTAAGAGCTCCTTCACACAACACTCTTGGGCAGCGCAGGACAATCCTCTACCATTAAAGTCAATGGGAGTTTTGCCATTGACTTCAGAGTTACTGCATATCAGAAACCTTTTCTGTTTCCTTTGCTACTTGACGACCCATTTTTCTCTGCAACCAGAGGCCAAATGCAAGGGAATCAGCAGTTGTATGAATGCATTGCTAAAGGCAAATAGATTAAAGAACAGCCTGCATGGGAGAAGAGGTTTGTGTGAATGAGGCCTAAGTAGCCACTGATTAACTCATACAGTGAATTAAGTCTTCAGTTGCTCAATGGGTGTTATTATTGACTGCTTGCCCACGTTACACAATCTAACATTAATTCGTATAAAACCATAAGAACATAAAAAGTGCCATACTGGGTCAGACCAATGGTCCATCTAGCCCAGCATCTTGTCTCCAACAGTGGCCAATCACGGTGGCTTGAGAGAAGCACCCAACAGGTCCCAATGGGGGATCCATTCCCTGTTGTTTTTCCCCAGCTCCCATCATGTTCCCTTATCCTGTCTGGCTAATAGCTGCTAATGGACCTATCTTCCAGAAACTTGTCCAAACCTCTTTTAAACTCAGCTCTAGTACTGGCCCTTACCACAGCCTCTGGCAGTAGATTCCACAACCCAATTATNACAACCCAATAATTACATGCTGAGTGAAAAAATATTTTATTTTATTTGTTTTAAACTTGCCACCCATAAGTTTCATGGAGTGTCCCCTAGTTCTAGTACTAGTTGAGAGGGTAAATAACTGCTCCTTGTTTATTAGTTCCACATCACTCATGATTTTATAGATCTCTATCATATCTCCTCTCAATCGTCTCTTCTCCAAGCTGAAGAGCCCCAACCTACCAAGCCTCTCCTCATACGGGAGCCCTTCTATCTAATGTTAGATAGTGTAATGTGGGCAAGCAGCCTTCCTCATTTCTCAGGGAAAATTCATGCTATTCTCATCACGGTGACAGGACTGAAAATCCCACCCTGTCCCTCATGTGAATAGAAATTAACGTTGCAGTGCATTCAAATTTAACGTTAGTTAAGTAAACATGAAATTCCTCGTTGGAAGTAGGGAGAGGAGGAAGAGGGGGGCTGCGGGTGAGAGAGAGTGGGGGAGGCAACCTCAGGCACACACACCCCATCCAACCCAGCCCAGAGGCCACAGGACGACAGCTGGGTGGGCGGGAGGGATTCACTCATCCCGCCCAGCAACAGGGGAACTCCAGCACAGCAACACAGATTCTGCACTGGGATTTCCTGCTGCCAGGCAGGCCTGGTGAGCTGAGGATCCGAGGGACTCACCTGGCTTGCAGTAAAACAGGTCCAGCAGCGCAGCTTGAGACCAGCACGTTGGGACTTTTCTCTGCAGGCGGACCTGCCATGTCATCAGGACGTGACTGCAGAGGAAGGCCACAACATGCCGAGCTTGGGCTGTGCTACCAGAGCCACTCCAACCCCAGGCTGTGGGCTGTGGAGGATGGGGGGAGTCAACCCCCCTCCCATCTAGCCCCAGAAGGGAGGAAGAGGAGGAGCAGGAGGTCTGAGTCAGCTGAGAGCAGGACCCAGAGGGAGAATCAGGGCCCTGTGGGTCTGGGGAACTGAACGTGGAAAGGGATTCATTGTTTCTCACAATTGATCCATCCACTACAAAACAAACATGATAGATAAATGTGGGCATGCAGCCCATGTTGATCTCATGAGAAAACAGGGAACATAGGCAAGTAGACTTGACAGTGGAGCACTGCTGTTACAACCCAACCTAGGTTAGGAACATTATTAATTGTTATTAATTTATTATTATTATTATTATTATTATTATAAGCATTTATATAGCGCCAGCGATGTACCTGGCGCTTTACAGAAAATAAGATAGACACGGTCCCTGCCGAGGACAGCAACATGGTCCTGACCGGGTTCGCCAGCCCAACAAACGTGCTGACAGCTGGGCCGCCAGAGAGAGCAGGGAGCCACACAAATGTGCGACTGACTAGTCCCGCCCCTCACCTCCCCCCATCGTCTAATGACAGCAACCATAGTGACTGGCCATGCCAGACCCGATCCAGGCCAGGTCACAGTGAGCCATAACAAACATTATAGCCTGCTGTGGCCTGATTGGGTGAACGACAGCCCAGGCTGTAATCCCAGAGGTCTCCAGGATTACATCCCAGGCTTGCTGCTGACATGCCCATGAGCAATCCCGGGTGAACATCTAGTGGGGGGGCTAACAAACGTGCCGGTGGCTCGTGGGCCAAAGCAGGCCACCACTACATTTGTTAACACCCAATGAAGTTACTAGAGTATAATCCATTTGTATATTTCCTGTTTGCTTCTACATTTTTTATTTAAAACCTTTTGGGTTTCATACTGTATTTAGAATACACCAAAGATCAGAGAGAAGCCGATTGTTTTGTGGCTCAATGAGCTGACCCCCCTTCCACCACTTTAATAATTCTTTTTGCAGAAAGCAGCAGCAGCGGCATTTTTATGGTCACAAGTAACCAGGGAGCTGTGATTACATCTCATCCAAATGACAACCCAATGTCCTCTAGCACCATGCTGGTACAATCCTGAGTTTAGAAAAGAGTGCCACTTACTGAATCATCAGTACTGTATTGCTTCCTGCAGCATGCTATCATTTTCTTAGAGGTCACTCACCCAAGCACTGACCAGCCCTGATACTGCTTAGCTTTGTCACAGCTAAAGAGATCACAGCCCACAGTACTATAGCTACACAGAGGATAAGCAAGACGGCTGGAGAGCTTTTCCTTGGTCTTTGCTCTCATTTACATCACTGCCCTTGAGGACAGAGACACATGAACATTTTCACTTGTTCAGTCAGGCTTTTTTTTTATTATTCCAGACAATGGACTGATTATATCCCCCTGTTAATAATGACTCCTATATATGGATAGGCTGCCATTTATCATTCCCATCACTGCCTTTTCATCTCATTAGGATAAACATTCTTTCCCCTTGGCAATGCTGGGTACACAGAAGCCTTTGCAGCATCTACGGTACCTGATGAGTGTGGGGTGCCAGCAACAGCTTCTACTGCTTCGAGCACTCCCCTCCAGAGACCCACTATATTGTCAATTCATTTCACCAACCACAATAATGTTTCTTTGTAAGACTCAGAGGGCTAATCTGATCCTTGGTGAAAAACTGCTGAGTTACAGCAGAGCTGAATTTAGACCAGGGTCTTTACTTTCCTAGCTGTTTTACTTGTGTGTATGGTCATTACAGGCAGCTTCCTCCTGTGCGAATTTTAAACCATTCCTCTCTCTCTGCTGTTTCATCTCAAGGTGGTCAGCTGAGCTAAAGAAATGCCTGTCTGGAGAGGTCGATTGGGATTGCGCAGGCTGTAGGTCATGTGTGGCTGCACTCCCGCTGACCCGCTAACTAAAACAGAGATCTTGAGCACAATTACATCCAGAAAGAAGCTAAAAATTAAAGTTAAGTTAAAGAGGAATGTTAAAAAGAAAGAACCGGACTCTACAATAGACAGGTTTTGTCTTCCCCGCCGCAGTGCTAGAAAAGCCAAAATCACCCAGCTCAAAATGGTGGATGGAACGTCGCGAGATGAAACCGGGGACCCTGATTCATTGACACAGGTATTGGACCTGTTTAAAGCTATTAAAGATGACTTAACATTCAATAAAGAGGGCATAACAACAATTAAAAACAACTTAATTGAAATGAAAACTCAGATGGAGGGGATAAATAAAAGAATTGATATCATGGAGCAACGTATTAGTGATCAAGAAGATCACAGCAATATACAGGACCAAAGAGTGTCCTATGCTGAGGAGACTGTTAATGTACTAGAAGACCTGGAAAACAGGTCAAGAAGAAGTAATTTGAGATTTCTAGGCATCCTGGAAGGGGCAGAAATGAACGGATCCAGAGACCTTCTCCTAAAAATCTTGAAAGCAGTGTTTCCTGACAAGCAGGAGTTACGCGCAGTTGAAATTGAAAGGGCACATAGGTCCCTTAGGCCTAAGCCAAGAGACCAGGCCCCTCCACGAGCAATAATAGCCCACTTTTTGCATTATCAAGATAAGGAGAGAATAATACAGGCTGCTAGAACCATCAGAGACTTGTCTTATGAGGGAAATAAAATATCAATATTTCCAGACCTAGCATATGACACAGTGCAAAGAAGGAAGGGCTGGAGGCCACAACTAGAAAAGTTCAACCAACTGGGAATGAAAGTTCAGATCCTGTATCCTGCCAAGTTCTCATTTGTGGATAAAGGGAAGAGAAGATATTTTACTAATAAAACTGAGTTGGAAAACTACATGTCAAAGAACTTAAGGGGAGACACCACAAACAGCCAAATGAACTAAGTCTGGATGAAAGGGAAATGATATGGTATAATAGTTAGTGGTGAAAGATTGGTTCCTTTTTCTTGATTGATTATGTTCTTCTTTTGGATGTATAAACTGAAAAGTGGAGGGTCAGCGAGGGGCAGAAAGCCCGCAATACACGGCTCTCCAAATTAGGGGGCCTCCCAGTTTCTTACTCATTAGGGGAGTAGACTATAAGGGAATAGTTAAATAGATATTGGTTGGGAATTAGAGGGTGGGAAGGAGGGGTTTATAAGTTAAGTTGCTGTTAGGTATATTGTTATAGATTGATAAGATATAAGAAAATAAGTGTGACATGATAGATGATACAAACAGAAGTAAATGCATTATTGTGGTTGGCAAAACAATAAAAATGACAGTCAGGAAAAAGAAGGAGGGGGGAGACAAGCTGGCCCTTAAAAAAAGAGTGAAGGGAGAGGAAGACTGGTTTGCTCCCAGCAAAAGAATGGGAAAGGAAAGGAAAGAGATTGAAATAAGGTACTCAACAAAACTGGAAGAAATAAATGGCAAATTTAAAAGTAATATCATTTAATGTATGTGGGTTGAATAACCCAATTAAGAGGGTTTGGCAACATATCCGTACATCTCACCCACATATATTTATGATACAAGAAATGCATCTACTTAAACAAGATAACTTTAGATTCTGTGATAAATTTTATAAGGTTTATCATTCAAATGCTGGGAAAAAGAAAGCAGGAGTGCTTATTGGTATTCTCAAAACGTTAAATTTTCAAATTAACAACATTGATAAAGACACAGAGGGGCGATTACTGACCCTGAAAGGAACTATTGGTGATGAAAACTACACTGTCACAACACTCTATGCCCCTAACAACAACACTGCAACCTTTTTTTCTGAAATAATGCCAAGAATAATGCAGGGACTAGAAGGTATGGCATTAATTACGGGGACTTTGATTTCCCGCTCTCTCAACTAGACCTATTTTCAAAAAATAGATTAAATAAGCAGCAAGATCGTATAGTACAATCAATAGAAAAACATAGTTTGAAAGAAATATGGAGAGTACGTCATCCCAATATACAAGAGTTCACCTTCTACTCTAATCCATATAAAGTTTCAACTAAAATTGATCACATGTTAGTCAATAATGAAATGCTTCAAAAGAGTGAAAAGGCATATATACAAATTATTCCTTTTTCTGATCATAACTCACTGGTTTTGGAATTAAAAGTAGAGACAAATGAGAAAAGACAAAAATCTAGATGGGGGCTAAAAAAGTTTTATTTGAATAATATATGAATACAGGAGCAAATACAGATACAAATTAAAGAATTTATTCAATATAATGACACACCAGGTATTTCCCCTTCGATAATGTGGGAAACGGCTAAGGCAGTCCTCCGAGGACAATTTATTTCTTTGGGTGCATACCTGAAAAAAGAAAAAAAGAAACAAGTTAGTGAACTTTATTTGCAAATCAAACAATTGGCAAAACAACCCAAGTTAAATGTGATTGGCATTGCAAGGTTAAAATCTCAAATAAATTTAATAGAAGCAGAAGCTACAATCAGTAAATTAAGATATACGAAGGCCTATTATTTTGATAAAGCAAACAAAACTGACAAAGTTTTGGCCTGGCCAAAAAAAGAAGAGGCAAAAAAATGAAATACCATGTATTAGGGAAAATCCTACATCAACTATACTGAAAGGCAAAGAAAAGGCAAAATGCTTTTCTCAATTCTATGAAAAACTATGTAGAACTGGCTGCCCCACAAAAGATAATATAAATAAATTCCTACAAGCAATCAAACTTCCACAATTGAATAGGGACCAACAAAACTTTCTAAATAGTACAATTGAAAATAAAGAAGTGCAAGAGATCATTAGACAACTTCCAAAAAACAAAACTGCTGGCCCAGACAACTTTCCAGCTGAATTTTCTAAAACCTTTTCAGTACAAGTATGCCCATTATTAACCAAAATGTTTAACTCATTTCTCACACAGCAGGAAATTCCCAGATCCTTTTATGAGGCCCATATAACCCTATGCCCCAAACCCGAGAAGAACCTAGAAGTGTGTAGTGGGTATCGTCCCATATCTTTAATAAATACAGACGTGAAAATAGTCACTAAAATCCTGGCGGAGGTGATGCCACATATAATAGCGCCTGACCAAACTGACTTCATGCCTGGGAGGTTAGGTATAGATAATGTATGGAAGGTTGTAGACATTATCCATCATATCAGAAGCAGCAGGGCTCCAGTGGCGGTTATACCTTTGGACGTGGAGAAGGACTTTGACATGGTGAAGCATCTATATTTATTTGAAACTATGCAAGCTATGGGTATAAAAGACCAATTTCTGCAATGGGTTAAGTTAATATACAAGAATCCCAACGCGCGGATTATCATAGATGGGGAACTTACAGAGGAAATTGAATTGACAAGAGGTACTAGGCAAGGATGCCCAATATCCCCGTTGTTGTTTAATATAGCGATTGAGCCCCTCGCAATAATGATAAGAAACTTGCAGGAAATACAAGGGTTGAAGGTGGGTAAGCTGGAGTATAAACTGGCAATGTATGCTGATGATATGATGGTGTTTCTCTCTAACTTGCCTCAGTCTGTTCCAAATTTATTGAAGGTTATAAATCAGTTTAGTACTATATCTGGATACAAAGTTAATGTTAATAAATCACAAATGTTATTTAATGAAAGTGGATTATCTAGAGAGGAATATCAAAAATCTACTCCTTTTAATGTGCAAAAACAAGCCATCAGATATTTGGGGATCAATATTACAAAGAATTGGAAGGAATTATATAAGACAAATTTTGTGCCATTGCTGGAAGAAATAAAAAGTAAAGAAGAAGCATGGAAAAGGTTGCAAGTATCCTGGATTGGACGTATAAATTTAATTAGGATGATAATTCTCCCAAAGCTTCTGTATACATCCTTTG
>QEPC01011163.1:2051211-2071576 GCA_003113815.1 Sphenodon punctatus
GTGCCCCCCGCGGACCGTGAGGGTATGTGGGGCCCCCTGTCCTTGGTGTTATTCTCCCTGTCTCTCTGGACCATGGCTGGTTGTCCGTCCACTGGGCTCCCACTTCCCAGCCCCCATGGGGCCCCGCATATCTGGACCTTCCGCGAGACCATGTCTCTGTGCGACCTGTGGCATACCCCGGCTGTGCAGCTGCTCCTGGGCAGCCCTGCCAGCCGTGCGGGTGCCTTTGCGAGCTTGAGCTCTGGACTTCTCTACTTCAGCTATGAGGCGAGTGCTCGTGATTCCCGGCTGCATGCGGACACTCTGGGGCTCGTTCGCTTCCCTAATGGGTGCCTCCTGGACAAGCGGTGTACTCATGTGCCCTGGTCCGGAGCTGAGACTGTGTCTGTGCTGAGTGTGTGTGGCCTGGGCGCCTTCACACTGTGACTTGTTGGGGGAGCCCTGCCTTGGCCGTGTCCTACTTTGCCTGTGTTCACGGGGCGCGTGGGTACCAGCGCACCCATGGGGCAGTGTACCACCGGCTGCTGGAGCTGGGACAGCTTCCTTGGCCCCCTTCTGCTGCCTGCTGTGTGGCGGAGCCTTCTGCGGCGGAGCTGTCAGCCCTGCTGGGGGTGTGGTCCCGGTCGGATGTGCAGTTGGGGCTGTCCCTGCAGGACCCCTTCGAGGCCTACTACCTGATAGCCCACCACATGTCCGTTTTGGGTTACCGCCGGGGCTTGATCCATTGGCCCCACCTGGTTCACTGAGCAGGGCACCCGTCCCCAGGGCCCGTGGTGGCCCCCAGCAGTGGCCTGTGAGTCCTGATGTTCCTCCTGCCCCCCTGGTGTCTTGCCCCCGTGTGGGCTCCCGCCCCTGTCCGGGGGGGCCTGTCTCCACTGGCTGCTCCCTCCCTGATGTGCCTGCCTTGCCAAGGTGTTGCCTGCTTCCCGGGGTGCTGCTGCCCCTGCCTGTGGCCCCGGGCCCCCTCCGGGCCCCACCCCGCGGTCAACCTGCATAACCGAGGTTCCCCTCCAGTGTTGCCTTCCCTGGTGCCTGGGTGTGGTGCTCTGCATGGCCTCAATGACCCAGCTGTGTCCAGCGACCTGTCCCCACCTGCCAGCGCTGCCACCTGCTGCCGGCACCCCCCCTCCTGTGTGCTTGTGTGACCTGGGAGTTCCGGGGCCCCCAGACTGGCCCTCGGTGCCTCCTCTGGGGGGGGTGGTCCTTGGACTTGCAGTGCTGCACTGGCTGTCCTGCCTGCCCAACACCTGCCCCTCAGCAGTGGAGGGGTCTCCGAGTGCCTCCTGGATCCTTCTCGGGCGGCTCCCTGTGCATTGCGGGCCCCTGCTGTGCCTTGGACCCGAGCTCCTGGGGGCCCCCTGTTCCGGGACTGCCTGTGTTGCTGTGTGGGTGCCCGTGCGGACAGTTCTGCTGGGGGGGGTTCCACCTGGCCTAGCACCCCCCACCCTGTCCTGGTCCCTCCCCCCTTGCTCCCGTTGTGCCTTGTGTGTTGTTCCGGTCACCCGTGTCCCCCTTCCCTTCCTTTCCCTTGTGTGTGTGTGTGTGTACGTGTGCCCGGGCGTGTGCTCGTGCTGTGCGTTCTGCTGTGCCTCCGCTGGCTGTGTGCCTGCTGTGTGTGGTACCTGTCTGACTCTTCTCCCTCTCCCCCCTCCCTTCCCATTTCCCTTGTGTGGGCATTGTCTTTTGTGCCTTTTTGCTTTGTTTGCCCTCAGGTGGCCATGTCTGTGTCCCGCCCCTGCCCGGTGGCTTCTGGGTGTTCTGACCACGTCTGGGAATTGGCGTCACGTCTGTTGCGCTGCCCCGGTCCGTGATCTGGCGGCCCAATTCCCGGCCGTTGTCCCGGTCCCGTCACGTCTGTTCGGGGCTTTGATTCACCCCGGGGGGTGGTTGTTCTGTTCACCCCCACCGGGAATCCACTGTGGTGAACCGGCCGCCCGTAACGTCTGAAAACACCCCATGATGTGTCTTGGCTTCTTACACCAAGCTTCCCCTTGAATAGATTGTAGAATTAATAGAAGAATTTTCTTGAATGAGTAAGATCTTGAGTAAGATCTCGAGTAACATGGCCAGACAGACTCCCGTGGAATAAGCGCGGTGTAAGTAAACTACAAAGATAGATAGCTCTGTTTCCAAATATAAGCATTTGTAAAGGTCTCTCCCACATTGTCATTGTCAGACTTGGAGAATTTGTGTTATTTAGGAGAAACTTAAGTTAATGCAAACTATTAGCCATAGAAGAAAAGAACATTGAGACAGATTGCAGCCTGGCATAATCTGTCTGGGCAGAAAAAAGCTAATTCTCAGCCTGGGAATGTCTGGCTTATGTTAGAGCTGGGTTTAGAGGCGAAACAGAGGGTGCAGCCACATGATGCACTTATCACGCCTTGGGCGGCTTTACCCCACTTCAGGCAGCCTTACCATACAATGCAATTCATCGTGTGCCTGGTGGCTGCCAGATGTTCCCACCACCACAGGGTGGAGTGGGTAGCTGGCTGCTACACGCTGCGTCCTTGGGAAAAGGCCAAGGACACAGCCTGTAGCAGCCTTACCCAACTTGCGGTAATGCTGCCCAAAGCTCAGTAGCTCAACTGCCCGGTCACTGTCTGCCCTGCTGCCATGCGGCAAGGTCTGCTGCGGGGCTTTGAGCAGCAGCCACTAGCTCCAGTCCTACAAAGCCACATCACAGCCAGGGGTGGGATAGTGTCTTGGCCAGGGGAGGGAGACGTAGCAGAGCTAGGTGCCTGCCCATGGGTCCAGCACCTCAGCCTGCCCTGCACCACGGCAGGAGGTCTGACAGCAGGCCACATGCCTCTGACTCTAGAAAGTAGCAATGGTGACATGTGACTTCGTAAACCAGAGCAAGCTTCAATCTCCAATACATCATTTCCTGTTTGTCACTTCCTGTCTCAAAGTGACCCCAGTTTTGATATAATCCCATGACTCCCCAATAGAGCTAAAAGCAGGTACCTGTGAAATGGGTATAACCATCAAATTTCCAGTACCCGAATCAACCCGTCAACATCAGGTACCAATTACAACCTGGCGGCTACCTAATTCAGGTACCTGATGTCCCGGAATGCCAACTTCTGATCCCAGAATGTCAACTTCTGGTACCAATTTTTTTTTACTTTTTGTTGATTTACCGACTTCCAACACCAATTTATTGGTTTTCTGTCCCAGAAAATTGACTCCCAGTCCCAAAAAGTCAACTCTTGATCACAGAAAATCAACTTCCAGTCCCAGGTGGGGGTTTTTTATTTCCATCTGAAATTTTTGGTTTTCCAACCCAAAATGCTGATCATTAATCAGAAAATCACTAAGGTAATTGGTAAAAATTACCAATTTGGGGGGTATCTGGGTACCTGATGAATACCTGGGTAACCTATTGGGTACCCAATGCAGGTATTATGCAGGTATTACTCACAAGTACCCAAACAAATGCAGGTATTACCCACAAGTAATAAATGAAGTACCCATTTCAGCCCTGCTCCCCAGACAGCAAAGACATACAAAGGATATCCAGTATCAGTATTACATCTCCAATGGCAATTACTCAGGATTGGGCCTCAGCCAAGTAGAGATATAAGGGTCAGAAAACACAGTGGAAGGGAGCAGGACTTAAGAAAACCCTGTAAAAGAAGAATAGGTGAAGTTCTCCCTTGAGTGAGGGAGGATTTGGAGTGCTTTCCGGCATTACAAAATGCACACGGTTTGCCTCCAGGAAAAACTCCAGGAGGCAAATGCTGCACGGCTTTTGTCATGTGTTACAACAAACCCATACAGCTTTGACACCAATCATGTGGAGGATGTAGAGCTGGAAAATCGAGCTTTGCATCCTCCACATGATCAGCCCCAAAGCTGCAGGTTTTTTTCCCCACGTGACAAAAGCTGTACAGCATTTGCCTCTTGGAGTTTCTTGTGGAGGCAAACGGTGCATGCTTTGTAATGTGAGAAAGCACCCTTAGTGTCTCCCACTGGCTAAGTAGGGCAGACCTAAGTCAGGGAAAAGCTGCAGGAATTTTTTTTAAAATTCTTCAGGAGAATCGTGGCCCTGGTCACTGCCTCAGTTCCCCCTTCCCCAACACCAGAATAAAGCACCAGATTCCCAACCTTCTCAGGGTTGGTTTATTACCTCCACAGGTCAAACCGTGAAGAGAATAAACCAACCCTGAGAAGGTTGGGAATCTGGTGCTTTATTCTGGTGTTGGGGAAGGGGGAACTGAAGCAATGATCAGGGCCCCAATTCTCCCATGGAATTAAAAAAAAATTCCACAGGAGACTGGGAGGCTCAGGGCCCAATTCTGCAGGTCCCTGTTCTCCACCCTCACCACGCTGGGCCAGGCTGCTTTGGGGGGTGTGGCTGACAGGGCTTGCCTCCCCCACACCCTTCCCAGCCTGGCAAATTAATTCCCAGCGAAGGGGCTCCTTCCAGTAAGCCAGGCTGCATTGGGTGGGGGTGGGGGGGCTGCCAGGGTTAGCCTCCCCCTCCCACCACCATTACGTCAGCCTGGCAAATCAACACATCTGACAACAGTGGCAGCAGCATCAGTTTCTTTCAGCACTCCTCAGCTGGCTCCTTCTAGCCCATGACATCACCTGGCCCCACCACTCTGGGAGGCCCTGTTTGGAGGGGCCAGGAAGTGGCCAGAAGGAACTGGCTAGAGAGCACTGGGAGAAGTTGCTAGCACCGCCAACGCTGCTGGGTGAGTTGATTTGCCAGGTTGGGGAGGGTGGGAGGGGAGGCAAACCCTGGCAGCTTCCCTCCACCCAACGCATCCTGGCCTTTGGGAAGGAGCTCATAGCTTTTCTCCACCTCCTCCCCCCATGGAATCTCCTGCCCTGTGCAGGCTGGAAATTCTGCACTGGGAGGAGCCAGGCAGGAGATTCCATGGGGCAAGGGGAATTCTTTGAGTAATCCACAAATCACGGGCCTTCATTTGGCCCGGGTTCCTCAGCCCTGGCAATGACTTATGTGTGCCCCAGAGAGAAGCTGTGAATTGCCAACAGACCTTTAATGGGGAATTCAAAATCTGGATAATGGATATTAATTTTGTATCCCAGGATTCTGGTACTTGAAATGGATATCACAAGGGCCTCTGGAGTAAGTGGTTTGTGAATCATGGCCAAAAAAGATACTGGTAGATAGGACTCCATGCAAAAAGAATGGACTAGACTTGACTCCATTTGCATTGCACCATTCTGATGAAGGACGACGAAAAATGCTGGACTCAGTCTTTTTTACCAGTCTTTTTGCAGCTACTGCATGTGACATAGGGTAAAAACAAACAAGACGGCGGTGACCTGAACTGAATCAGGAACTCGCTGCTGGCACAGTCAGGCCACCAGACACACCACACCATGCCCCTGCCATGACAGACAGCCATGGTGGCCAATTGGACCAGGCCAGGAACAAACATGCTAGCCTGTTGTAGCCGGCTCTGGCCCAGTCGGGCAGGCAATAGCCTGGGCTGTGAATTTGGCCTTTTGCTGAGGTAAGAGCCCAAGCTAGCTGCCAACACGCCCGGGGTCAATCCAGATGAACCTCTGGCAGCCCAATAACAACAAACATGACAGTGTGGGTTACTGTCAGGTTTGTTTTTACCAATAGATCTGGAGAAACTACTTAAAGCAAACAATTTATGCAATGAATGTAGCCCCTTCTACTTGGGAACTATCCAGGAACAGATTTAGATTTGGGTGTTTAGTTTCTAGTGGTTTGTACAAACATGTCTACACCTGTATTTCCACAATGACTGGGTATTTACATGCATTCCTGAGAGTTTGTTCTTTCTGGGAACACTCCCACAAAAAAGAATCACCATGCAAATGTTTAGGGGAGGGGGGTGGGGGGACCTTTCCTCTCCCACAGGCCACTATGGAAATTAGTACAAGCTCTGCAGACTTAATGGGGGCCGGCAGCAGGGGTGCCATGAATCCATCCCTTCATCTCCACTCCTTTCTCCTGAGCTCATTCTTTCAGTACATGAGGGTAAGGACTGGATTCACAGGCCAGGAACTGGAAAGGGGACACATAAAACGTAACAACTTTAAAGTACCTCCCCACCAAACCACACTTGAGGCACTACACAAAATACAATAAAACAACCTAAAATCCATTTGCAATCTAGTTAAAAACAGTGTAAATGGGAAAGGAAAATGGGGAGGAAAAATTACATTCAGGAGAAGCAGAAGTGGCTCCTTTAAACGCACCTGGAGAATAAACAAGTCTTCAGGTGGTTTTGGAAAGTGAGGAAAGAGGAACTGAGATGAATATCTGGTCAATACAACCATGGGCCAGATTTGATGCACAGTCTGTAGGTTCTCCACCTCTGGTTTCGGGTAAATGATTGAAACCGCAGTTTGAGTACTGGACATAAAAACGTAAAAGGTACCGTACGGGGTCAGACCAATGGTATATCTAGCCCACTGCCCAGCATTCAGTCTCTGACAGGGGAAGCCTTTGTTTATTCAAGGAACGGTTGAACAGTTCCTAAAGGAGTGATCCATTTATCCACGGATGAAGCGTGAAGGACGACAGTGGCATCACTTGCATGCTGAAGTTGACCGATTGCGCCATAGAGTCTGGGTACGTACCTATGCCTTTGCGGTGCAGACAGAAAAGAAGGTTTTCTTTGCTGCTCTCATTGCATCCTCTAAGAACCTCCCAACTGAGCTGTTCCGGGTGGTGAGGGGGCTGGTCAGTCCAACCTCCCTCCGC
The DNA here is from genome assembly GCA_003113815.1 of Sphenodon punctatus. NCBI lineage: Eukaryota > Metazoa > Chordata > Lepidosauria > Sphenodontia > Sphenodontidae > Sphenodon > Sphenodon punctatus. The sequence goes on from QEPC01011163.1 coordinate 2,057,930, forward strand.
CTGGACTTAGAATCATCACATGCTTGCTGTGATTTGTTTGTGGACTTCTTTGCGGATAAAATCGCTCAAATTCACCACGTTTTTGATGCAACTTTAGCAGCAGAGAATGGGTCAGAGGTAGTAGAAGCCCCGTTCTCTTCTGCTTTGTTGGATGAGTTTCAGGCTGTGTTGCCCTCAGATGTGGGGGATGCTCTTGGGATTGTGTAAGCCATCTATTGTGAATTCGATCCATGCCCATCCTGGCTAGTTAAGGCTAGCCAGGAGACATTGGGGCCGGTGCTGGCGGGAATAGTCAACACCTCCCATAGGGAGGTCAGGGTGCCAGACTGTCTCAAGGAGGCAGTAGCGCAGCCCCTGCTCAAGAAGCCATCTTTGGACATTGGTGCCCTGGCCAGCTATCGGCCAGTCTCTAACCTTCAGTTTTTAGGGAAGGTTATTGAACAGGTGGTGGCTCGGCAGCTTCAGGGGCATTTGGACCAGGTCAATTTTCTTGATCCCTCGCAGTCGGGCTTCCGTCCAGGTTATGGCAAGGAGACTGCACTCGTGGCCTTGGTCGACGACCTCTCCCATGAGTTGGACCAGGGTCACTCAACCCTGTTGATCCTATTAGATCTCTCGGCTGCATTTGATACCATTGATCATGAGTTGTTGGTGACTCAGCTGCGGGACCGGGCAGGGATTAGCGGGACTGTTCTTGAATGGTTCCACTCTTTCCTGGCTGGGAGAACCCAGCGTGTGGTCCTGGGGGAGTTTTCATCTTCCCCCCGGAGCCTAGCGTATGGGGTTCCGCAGGATTCCATCTGATCCCCTCTCTTGTTCAACGTGTACATGCAGCCTTTGGGGGAGGTTGTCACGGAGTTTGGGGTGAGGTGTCATCAATATCCTGATGACACCCAGCTATATCTCTCATTTTCCTCTGACTCAGATCCGACAGTCTCGGTGCTTACCCGGTTTCTGTCAGCTGTGGGGGACTGGATGAGGGTGAGCCACCTGAAACTAAATCCTGACAAGACAGAGGTGATGGTTGTGGGGAGGACTGTCCATGCTATTATTACCTCGAAACTGGATTACTGCAATGCACTCTATGTGGGGCTACCCTTGGTGCTGGTTCGGAAGCTGCAGCTGGTGCAGAATACAGCGACCCGTCTCTTGACTGGGATGGGCCAACGCGAGCACATTACACCAGTGCTTCGTTCTCTGCACTGGCTTCCAATAGTTTTCCGGACCCAATTCAAGGTGTTGGTGTTAACCTTTAAAACCCTAAATGGCTTGGGCCCCACCTACCTGCGGGACCGCCTCACTCTCCGGGTCCTGGATCAGCGCTTTCGGTTGGCTGGGGATGCCATCCTCGGGGTCCCCCAGGTTTCCCGGGTGTCCACCATGAGGAGGGCATTTTCCATAGCTGAACCGCAGCTGTGGAACTCCCTCCCATTGGAGGTCCGCTTAATTACTGACCTCCCCTCTTTCTGCAGACACTGTAAGAGCTGGCTGTTTCGCCAGGCCTTTCCCGTGGGAGGTTGGGTGGGTGGGTTAGGGTGGGAAGGGATGGGTTTTAATTTATTGTTTTAATTGATTATTGTGTATTTTAATATGTTTTAAAATGTTGTGAGCCGCCCTGAGATGCCTGAGGCAGGAGGAGGCAGCATAAGTTTTAGAAATAAATAAATAAATAAATTTACTGCTGTCTCCTCCCAAACCCCAAACGTCAGAGGCCTCATCCCCCCCAAACAGGTTTGTTAACGGCCATTTATGAACCTAGCCTCAAATAACTGAGCCTATTTAGGAAGGGGGGGGGAATTGGAATAAAAATTAATTAACTGCTTAATTAATTAAACATATGTAATCCTTTGTGAACCCAGTTATGCTATTGGCTGTCACAACATTTTCTAGTAACAAGTTCCACAGGTCGACTTGATTGACATACATTTCCTTTACATGTGTTATAGGCTACACTAGCCCAAATACTGACGGGATGTTACATAAGATTTTACACCATGGCTATAATCCTCAGACCATTTTCTGTAGAGTAGTTCCATTGAGATTAGTGAAGCTAGGTGGAATTAGCAATGCAGCCCAAGAGCAGGTGTGACTTTATTGTGGGTGTCAGATATTGTTCTATACTGGGGATAACTGGTTTATAATGGACATGACCCCCATCCTAATCGTTCTAAACAGGTTTATACAAATTTCTGTCACATTGTGACATTGCCTTTCAAAACTGAGACCTGCAAAAAGCCATTGTTTACAACAGACCTTTCTCCAGTGGGTCCTGTATTCTGACTGCTCATTAACAAGTGTTGGAATGGCAGCTACCTTGTTGGGTATGTCCTCTAGAGGTGTGCACCAGGGACCAATGTTATTTTTTGTTTTCATTTTTTGTTTCTGCTATTTATATCATTCTCATTTTCAGAAAAATCTAAATTTAATTTTTGTTTTTGCCTTTGTTTTCGATTTCCATTGGTTTTAATGAAAAACATGTTTTTGGCTGTAACCTTTTTGGTTTTCATTATATTTGGATGGAACATTGAGATATTGTACCTCCAATTGAAGACACTATGTGTACCAAACTACAGAATGATTGGGTAAAGGAATCCAATTTTATAAGCAGTTGAATTATGTTATTTTGAAAAATCTGCATATATATTCCTGGCTGTAACTTCTTTCTATCCCATCTAATGTGTATAAACATTGGCACATTTATACCCCTCCCCATGTTTACTATCTATGCCAAGTTTCAGAAGAATTGGATTAAGGGTCCTGGTGGTATAAGCAATTAACTTATAAATGTATGTCTGACTGTAACATCTTTTAGTTCAGCCAGTATATAAAAAAATTGGCAGGACTGTATATCACACATTCAGGATTATCTCTGCCAAACAAACAGCAAAAGGATGTGATAAAGTGTCCAAATTTTATAAGCCTGCACTGCATATGTAGAGAATGAGCCTCTGCCAGGGATTCTCTTACAGTTCACTGTGATATAAGATCTATTTGTGATGCCAATTGGGCAGCATACATTTCAACCAAATATCCTCATTCTGTGTTGTGACCATCCCAACATCTCTCCCCTACTTGTTACCGGGAAGTCGGAATCATCTATTTAGGAAAGAGGCAATAGAGATTCTCTTATGTCCTCTGTCACAGTGCTGCAGGATGTGATTGTGATGATAATAGGCCAGCCTGGATGTGTAAAATATGTCTCCTGGTTTTTGGGATGCTATCCCCAAACTCCTAGTTATGTCCCTTCTATGTCCACCTCAGGGCCGCCCCTTATGCCCACCTCGAAGCTACCACCGATTGGTCACATAAAGCTGGAAGCATTCAGTAATTGGTCAGTGAATGTGTCTGTCAATATGTTTGATTGCTCCCCATCCTCCCTCCTACAGCCTCCGTCCCCCTGTTATGCCAGATGCCTGCCTCTGACTGGCACTGCATGTGCTATTTATCTGAATAATGCTCTTCAAGGGGCAAATTCAATTGCTTATAAGATTGGGGCCCTTTATCAAATTGTCCTGTAGTTTGGAAGAGATGACAGGAAAGGTGTGGGATACATTCCTGCCAAATGTCTTGTAAACAGGATGGAACATAAAAATGTTACAGCTGGAAATGCATGTTCAAGTTAATGGCTTATAACATCAGGACTCTAAAGCTTTCTGAAAAGTGGCAGGATTGGTGATCTTGTTGAGAGACATAAGATTCCCAGGTTTCATAAATATTGGTTGGAAGATAAAGAACGAAGTTGTAGCCAGGAATGTGTATGTAGCTTTTCTTAAAATTACAACATTCAATTGCTTCTAAAATCGTTTTCCTTTAGCCAATCTTTCTGAAATGTGGTACACATAGTGACCTCCATTGGGGGTACACGCTCCCAAATTTCATCAGAATTGAATAAGAAAAAAAAAGTTATAGCCAGAAATACGTTTTTCAGTATTTTCCCATTATTTTGAAAACAAAAATTAATTTTCATTTTTATTTTCATTATTGTTTGTCATTTTCATTTTTACAATAACAAAAAAGAAAATCAAAATTTTCATTTTCATTATCATAAGAAAAATGAATTGCACACCCATCCTCATGACAGCGGAGTGACTTGGGAAGCCAAACTGACAACACAGACACACACACACACGCCTGCTGCTAGCTGTATACCATCCCAGACGCCCTCTGGCAGTTGCTAAGGAACTGTAGGGAATGCCTCATACACACACACAGACTTCCACCTGAGATTTCTGATGTGTTATTGCTAGCACTCATTCATTTACTGCAACTCTCTTGATAATTGCCACTTTTTCTTAGAAGTATCAGGTCCCAGAGTCCTGCAATTACACAAGCATGTCCACTTCCGCTAACCTAGTATTGCTAAGAAAAACTTGAAAAGATCTCATTTATTTGTTATAAAAGCTCATGGCCTTGAACAGGCTGCAATCTTAAGAAACATATTTGGAAATTGGATGGAAAAGAGTTGGAACAGGTTAAACCATTTACATATCTTGGACTAGTATTTACTGCACAGAGTTCCTGGAAGGATCATATTAAAATGATAATAAGCAGGGCTGAAAGGACAACCCAGGCTATTATACTATTTTGGCATACCAAAGGGGGGAGGGGGGAATTGATTAAGCAAGCGTTAAAAATCTTTCAAGCAAAAGTTGGAGGTCAAATTTTGTATGGAGCAGAAGTTTGGAGAAATTCCAACACCCATTATTAATTTATTAATTATTATTATGATTAGCATTTATATAGTGCCAGCGATGTACCTGGTGCTTTACAAAAAACATGATAGACGCAGTCCCTGCTCGAGAGCTTACAATCTATGACCTTGACGTTGTGAAAAACAACTTCTTGAGATCACTATTGGAACCTCCATCATCTACTACAGCTGGTTTGGTAAGGAGTGAGTTGGGTTGTGTATCTATGAAGGTTAAGATTTATTAATTCCAATATATTGTTGGCTGAAAATTATTAAGTCAAAGCGCCCTTTGGTTAGGCTATGCTTACAAGAACAAACCGTTTTGATAACATCCAATAATGTTTCATGGCTGGCTAAAATAAGGTCTGTAATACAGAGGCATGGGCTTGATATGAATGTATTATTTCAAATTGACATCCGGAAAGCTAAGATTTTATGTAGACAGAGGCTGACCGATATACACATAGCTACATGGCTGTAGCTTGTTCCACAAAGATTGCTCCTTTTCTTCCACTTTATAAGCAAAAATTTGAATATGAAAGGTACCTTTCTGATTTGAAAGTTTCTAAACTAGGAGCTGCCTTTATTAGATCGAAGTTCCAGCTCATGGATACTGAGTGGCTGAGTGGTAAATATAAAAATATCCCTTTGCCTCATAGACATTGCATCTGTGTGACTGGGTGTGTTGAAACTCTCCCTCACTTTTTGTTTGACTGCCCGATTTATAACAACTTCCATGAAATTTATTTGCATGAGGTTGTACGCCATACATTAAACTGGTCAGTGAATTTCAAGTTAGTATATGTTCTGCAGGAATCTGATATGAAAGTTACCAGTAAAATAGCTAAATTTGTACTGATGGCCTCCAGAGAAAGAGAGGATTATGTTAAAAATTACTTTGTGGATTGTAAAACTGATTAAGGGTGATTTCAGACGTTACGCGGTCCCGAGTCACCACAGTGGATTCCCAGCATTGGTGAGCCACCCAACCACCCCCCATGGTCAAAGAAGGCCCAGAACAGACATGACGGGACCGGGACCACGGCAGGGAATCGGGCCGTCAGATCACGGACTGGAGTAGCACAACAGACGTGACACCGATCCCCGGGCGTGGTCAAAACACCCAGAAGGTACCGGGGAGGGGCGGGAGGCAGACATGGCCGAAAAAGGGCAAACGAAGCCAAAAGTGCCCACAGGGAACGCCCACACAAAGGAAACGGGAAGGGAGGGGGAAGAGGGAGAAGAGCCCCTGGGGCAGCGCACACAACAGGCACAAGGAAAGCAAGGTCACAGTGGAACACACAGCACAGACACATGCCTGGGCGCACACACACCTGCACAGGAAAGGAAGGGAAGGGGGGACATGGCGGGACAGACAACACACATAGAACAACAGGAACAAGGGGGAGAGAAGGGGGGCAGGGATAGGGACAGGGAGCAGGGGGGGCAGCCCAGGGACCAGGGCAGGACAAGGGGAATGGCAACCCAAATCCCCACAACAGCACAGCCCGCACAGGCACCCCCACAACAACACAGGCAGTCCCAGAATGGGGGGAACCCCAGGGGCACAGCACAGTCACTAGGGATGGGCAAACGCAGTTCAGAAGTTCGGAGTTCGGCCCGAACTCGAACTGTTCGGACGACCGAACGCGAACAAACCGAACAAACTGAATGGCGAAATGGCCGAACAGTTCGGTCAGTTCGGATCACGTTCAGATGAGTTCGGGTGGCAAAAAAAGGTTCACTGGAAGGTCAAACATTACAGGGAGGTGTCAGTCACTGAGGAGCAGACTTCCAGGCACCAGGGGTGGAGAGGCTTGCAAGAAACGAAACTAATTATCTGCCTCCCCACTTCCCAACACCTTCTGAGCTAGTCACTGTTCCTGAACAGCAGGTGTTGAGTAGGATTTTTAGATTGCTTTAAGTTTCATTTCACTTTTGTAATGAAATGAAACTTAAACCATAAACTGAAACCTTGTGTTATGCACTGTACAGACTCATTGAGTATGTAATGTATGTATTTCACTACAGACTCCTCTTCTATTTGTGAAGATTCCCCCCCATCCCATATATATTGGATGTATATATATCCATATATATCCATATATATATATATATATGGATACATATATATATATGGATATGGATATGGGATGGGGGGGATAGATAGATAGATGAAGACAGTTGTAGGAGTTACCTTAGTGATAGAGATAGCGTTAGTGATTTAGTTTTAGTGTTTGTAGGAGTAGGTCTGTGTACTTATTAGATAATCCATTTACTTCATAGCATTTAGAATAGTTAATAGCGGTTAGATTTAGTGTAGACAGATATATATAATATTAGATAAAAAAGGTAAGAAAACCCCATATAAAAACCAAAAAACCAAATAAAGAACAAAAGAAAACCCAATAAAAAACCAAAAAAACATATCCAAAAAAAACACAAAAAACATAACAACACTTCCCGAACGGCCGAACGGCCGAACCGAACAGCCTGTTCGGACAAACGAACCGAACATCTGAACCCGAATTCGGCGAACAAACCGAACAAATCCGAACCGAATGGAGCCGAACCGAACAGCCGAACCCGAACCGCGATCTGTTCGCCCATTCCTAACAGTCACAGGGGGAGGCCACACAGACCGGGGCGTGGACTGGGAATGGTCCAGGAGACAGACAGGGATCCCACACGATGGCTAGGGTGCAATGGATGGCAAGGAGGTGAGACGGAGATGAGGAGCAGGGCAGCCAGGCCAGCAACACACACACACTCCCCGTGAGGGCACCCGGAGCCCCAGTCCGGGGGTCTTGGAACCCCACGGTCACACAGGCACCCGGGGGGGGGCGGGCACAGAAGGGAGCAAGGCCGGAGCATGAAGGACAGCAGCACCCGGGCCGCTGGGGGCCAGCACACAGTTCAGGATACAGCTGCAGGAGAAGGCAGTCACAGAGGGGAACACTTGTTGCAGAGGCGGAGAGGGGGGGCCCATGGACGGAGGCCAGAGCCATAGGCAGGGGCAGCGGAACCCCAAGAAACAGCCAGCACAGCAGCGAGCCAGGAACATCAGGGAGGGAAGGGACAGCAAACCACCACACCAGGGCGGAGGCGGGAGCGCACACCAGGGCCAGTATCCAGGGCCCGGGAGGCAGGGGGGCCTCACAGCCAGCTGCAAGGGGCCACGAAGGTGCACGAAGTGCAGCCACTGAAGCATGCCACGATGGAAGCCCAGCTCAGACATGTGGTGCACAACCAGGTAGTAAGTCTTGAAGGGATCCTGGGCAGAGAGCCCCACCTGCACATTGGATCAGGAACACACACTGGCCAGCACCGCAACCACCACTTCAAAGAGCTCTGACAAGGCATAGTCCACAGGTGGAGGCCACGGAAGGTGACCCAGCTCCAACAGGCGGTGATAGATAGCCCCGCGGGACCGCTGGTAACCTCGGGCCCCGTGAACACAGCCAAAGAAGGACACAGCCAGGGCAGGGCCCCCCTCCGCCAGACAGGCCATGTAGCCAGACAGTCTGCACACCAAGAGGGCAGACACGGTCTCTGCCACCGACCACCCCACATGCGAGCACTTCATCTCTGGGATGCACCCATCAGGAAAAAGACACAGGCCCAGCGCCTCCGCAGGCAGCCGGCAATCGCGGGCGCTCGCCACATGGCCATAGTACCACAGGCCAGAGCTCATACTCTTGTAGGCACCGATGAGGCTGTCCGGGAAGCTCAGGAGCAATTGCATGGCCGGGGAATGCCACAGGTCACACAGGGCCATGGTCTCGTGAAAGGTCCAGCTACATGGGGTGCTGGGGCCCGCAAGCCCGGGGGAAGCACAGCCAGCCATGGTCCAGCAAGCACCTGATACTAAACACAATGAAAGGGGGGGCCCACAATCCCTGGAGGGACAGGAGAGGAAGCCGCAGAACTCCAAGGCCAAGCAATAAGGCCACAGGCCGCAACATTGCACGGATACAGAGTGAGGCGTGGGGTGCGGACCCAACCCAGCTGCTGGAACAGAGTACACAGACAGGGCAACCTGCACACTAATCAGGGCGCTCAGGACAGCAGGCAGCTGACACAGAGAGGTGGGAGGTGATGACAGCAGGAATGCAGCTGCTGCCCGCACATGCCCGGCAGAGGGCTTAACCAAGTGCCATGCCCCCTGCCGGGAAGGCATGTGTGAGCATGGGGCCACCCGCGGGCTCCCCAGCCCACTCGCCCTGCAGGAGCCAGGCCTGCTGGTCAGGGGGATGGCCAGGGCGACCCGGGGCCCCGAGCCCGGTTGGCAGTGCGCAACCAGGGGGCGGGGCAACACAGGTCCCAACCTAAAACAGGTGCGGCCCCAACCCACCCTGGGCACCGGTCACCATGGAACTGGGCTGGGTGGGTGCCTGCAGGATGCACCTAGCCATGTGCACAGAGTGGTACCACTCCCACACAGACCTCCTCCGCATCCAGACCGCTGAGGTCCACCTGGCCACCCGGCTGGGCGTGGACATGGCCAAGAGTGCTGCCAGAGCCTGGAGAGCCCACCACAGGTGCAGGCGCTCCCTGGCCCATCTCAGGGCCCAGCAGGTGTCCAGGGCGGCCTGACAGGCCCTCCTCCATGCATGGGGCCAGGCTGCGGTGCTCCGCGAGGTGGCCAGGAGGCTCCAGTGGCGGAAGGAGACCATGGGGCATGCTGCCCTGCTCACAATGCCCACTGACCAGCGGGTATGGGTCACGGAGTGGGATGGCACCCACATAGAGATCCTGTGCCCATCTGCTGGGGAGGCCTCAGAATATGTCATCTGACATGGGTACCACTCCCTGCAGCTACAGGCGATAGTGGACCACCGGGGTCGGTACATAGACATTTACACGGGCCACTCTGGTCGTAGACACGATGCCCGGATCATGACCATCTCTCCCTTCTATGCCCAGATGTACCGCGGAGAATTCGCAGACATGGGGATGACCCAGATCGAGGGGGTGATGATGCCCCCCTGCATCCTGGGAGACCCAGCCTACCCACTTACCCGCTGGCTGATGAAGGCGTACCCTGTCACCAGGAACCCTGTGGAGGTGCTCTTCAATACTCGCCTGTGTGCAAGCAGGACCATGGTCGAGAGGGCCTTCGGGGCCCTCAAGCAGCACTGGAGGAGCCTAGGAGGCCACCTGGACTACACGGTGGAGACCTCCTCCCTCGTGATCGGAGTCTGCTGTGTGCTGCACAACCTGTGTAAGACGGGGGGGCTGCCCTCAACTATCCCGTGCCCTGGTGCCCTCCCGGCCCCGTGCCTCTCTATGTGAATGCTGAGAACCCGCGGGAGTACTGATATGCAAAGCGCATCCGTGACGCCCTGGCGAGGTGGATCAGCTGGGAGGCCAAGAGCTGAGGCCATGCACCCCTCCACCACCACCATTCCGGGGCCCCCAGCAGCACCCTGGCGGCGCCTCTACTCACCTCTGCACCCCTGACCCCAGGCCCACTAACAAACACACAGAGACAACTGTGGTTCCCGTGCATTTATTGTTTCAGCCCTCTACACATGCCCCGCCACCTCATCCTCTCCCCACCCCCCAGTGTGTTCCCCCCTCAGGCCCACTGTCCGTGTCCCCAACTGTGTCCTGGGAGGCCTCAGTGTCCTGAGGGTCAGGCTGTGGTGGGAGGGTGGGTGGGCCTGGGGCTGGAGGGGCCCCCCTGGCCAGTAGCTCCCTCCAGAGGCCTACAGGGACTGATAGGCAGAAGCGCGACCCCAGCGAGCACGCTGGAGGCTGGGACGGTGGAGGTGGGGGCACCGATGGGCCCAGCCTTGGGGCTAGGGCAGGCAGGTTGCCTGTCAGGGTGGCTGCCATGACATAGGCACTCATAGTACCCACGTGTAGGAACAGCGAGGTGCCTATGTCATGGGATCGGTCCATCTTTGCAGAGTGCTCCCTGACCATCTGGTCTATGGCCTGCTCCAGCCTCTACCTGCCTGCTGTGCTCCCGGAGCTCCTGCCTCCATTCAAGGCGCACCTCCACCTGGAGCCTCCAGTCCCTGGCCTCCACCTGCTGCACAGCCCTTTCGGTGGCCGCCTCCATGCGGTTGATGGCCGCGATCATCCGCTTGCCCTGCTCTGTGGTGGAGCGGGCAATGTCCTCTGCCTGCTCCTCCCTGTGGTGCCGTACCCATGCCTGGTGCTCCCTCATCCATTGTGTCGGGGGCACGGGTCCACCTTTCTGGACCCTGACTGGTCGCCCTGTTGGGGTGCATGGTCGGGCATGGTTAGCCACCTCAGCCTCCTGCCCCTCATCCCATGCCACAGATGGGGGGGTCCTGGGCCCCCCCATTGGGATGGTGGCTGGTGCCCTCCCCCAGCTTCCCCCTGAGGCCGGCCCCAACCCAGGGTCCAGCTTCGCTGGCCAGGCTTGCCGGACCTCCCCTCCCCCCCATGTTGTGTTGCCTTACTTGGGGCCTCTGGTTGCTCCTGGGGCTGCTCACCTCCATCCTCCTTGCCAGGCTGTCATAGGTGCTGGGGTGTGCCGCAATCTGTGCAGGAATGGGGAGGGGTGGGTGGGGTTTGGAGGTCTGGGTCCCCCAGCGGCCCCCAGGCCCCTCCCTCGGGGTCTGAGGCATCAGGGGGTTGCTGACGGTGGCCCCATGGCCCATGAGCCCCTGCCCCAGGGCCTTCCCTCCATTCCATGTCCCATCCCACCTGCCTTCTTACCCTCTATGTCAGTTTCTGAGCCCTCCGAGGCCAGTCCCTCGGTGTGGCTGAAGTCCCCCTATGTCCACTGGCTGATGGTGACCAGGGTGCCAGCCTCGGATCCTCCAGCTTTGGACCTCGGCCGGATGGCTGGCACATGAGGGGGGCCAGCTGGTCCCCGAGGTCACGGGGTGCTCCTCTTGGGGGGCGGGACTCCTGGAGCCGGTGGCTTCCATGGGGGTGGCGAGCAGAGGGAGTACCTTGGCCCATTCCCTGCCCTGGACCACTGCGCTCCCCATGAGGTGTGGGGTGACTATTGAGTCCTTCATGTGTAGGATGTGGTCCAGGGCTTTGTAGTAGGGGGCAATCCGGGCTCCATGGCCAGACCACCAGTTGTTGTCCTTAATGGCATTGTACCCCCTCTTCAGCTCTTTGGCCTTTGACTGGCACTGGGCACTGTCCTGTGATGCCCTGCCACCTTCATTTCCCCCACAATCTTCTTGAAGACATGCTCATTCTGTTGGTTGACTGCCAACTCCAGCTGGTGCTCCAGGGTCCCCCAGATCCAGATAAAATCCTGGGTTTCCCTGTGCCCCCACTGCCCCCCTCGATGGTATGTCCGTCTCCCATGGGTGCCCTCTGGGTCACAGTCTTCCCCCTCCTCCTCCTGCTCCTCCACCTGCCCTCCAGCTCTCTCCTCTGGGGGCTTGGGCTCCCGGGCCTGTTTCCATGTCTGCGGGTCATGAGGGGGGGTTGGTTACCAGGTTGCCACAGCCCTATGTCCCTCCCCCATTCCCCCCCACCGGCCCGCCCACCCGCCTTGGAGCCCCTGCGCCACTGCCCCCCCCTTTGGTCGCCTTACTCGTTTCTGGGGTGCCTCGTCCCCCGGGCCGGCAGCAGGCACTGGGCTGGCGCGCCCTGGCTGCTGCTGCTGCTGCTGTCCCTCCACCGCCTCCAGGTGCAGCATGACCGCCTCCTCCTCCACCACCTGCGCCTCCACCACCTCCTCCTCCTCCTCCTCCTGCCTTGCTCTTTCTCCCACCACTCTCCTCTCCTTTCTGCCTCGCTTCATCCCACCATGTCCCCCTGCCACGGTGTGCCCTTTAAATCTCCCTCCACGGCCTGTGTTGTTGCTCATTGCCTGGCAGCGATACTGCGTGCTTTGTTCCCAGCTGGGAATCCTTTTGCTTGATTCTGGCCGGTGGTTGCCGTCCAGACGTTACTTTTTCTTGTTTCCCATTGGGAATCCCTTTGACCACGCTTTCAGAGATGGTCCGGGCTGGAGCTCCGGAAGCGTGGTTGATTTTGACCCCTGCTGGGGATTGACTGTGGTGAACATCTGGCGCCCGCAGAACAGACATTCAGGGCGCTTTGACCCCGCTGCGGGATTGACCATGGTTCGCTGTGGTTGACTGTGATCTTGTAACGTCTGAAAATACCCTAAGTTGCTGGATACTTACCTACTCGTGGATGAATTTTTGATAAATATATGTAGTTGATTGTAGCACATAGTCTTATTTTAAGTGATGTTTCTGCCCATTATGATCCATTTTAACTTTGTTTTATTTTTTTATCTTTTTGTAATGATGTTATTTTGTTATGGTCCATATGGGCTTCAACAATAAAAAGATTAATATGAATGTCAGCTCTGGAAATATGATTGTCCCCTTTTTACTGACTGGAAAACTGAGGCACAAAGAGTTTAAATAATTTGATTGATGTCTGGAGCAGAGAAGGCGCACAGTCCTGTGTGTTAGCTATGTAGCCCTCTTTCTCCCATATCCCTTCAGTCTACTACACTAGTGTTTTTCTCTATTTCCCAATTTACCTTCCTCTTCCATGTCCTCCATCTGTGCGCTAACATGTGTCACTACCTCATGCATGCTCTCCCCTCTCTTCCCTTCTGCTTTGTTTATGTATGACTCATACATAAACGAAATAATAATGGGTGACTTCAATTACCATAATATTGATTGGGAGAATGTTTCCTCAGAGCAGGACGTGGAGGTCAATTTTCTGGATGCCCTAAATGACTGCTTCCTAGAACAGCTGGTTTTTGGAACCAACGAGAGGAGGAGCTATTCTAGATCCAGTCCTGAGTGGCACGCAGGACCTGGTGCAAGGAGTAACTGTGGTGGAGTCACTAGGCAATAGTGATCATAATATGATCACTTCTGACATAATTTCTGTAAGGAGAAAGATAAACAAAAGTACAGCAGTAGCATTTAACTTTAAAAAGGGAGACTATGACAAAATGAGGAAACTAGTTAAAAAGAAACTAA
>QEPC01011163.1:2073296-2101378 GCA_003113815.1 Sphenodon punctatus
CTGTCAAATATCCTGTAAACAGAATGGAATATCAAAATGTAACAGCTGGAAATGTATTTTCAGGTTAATGTCTTATACCCTTGGGACCCTTTATCCACTCTTTCCTAAAATTAGCAGAAATATTAAGCATATGGAGGGATGTAATAAGCACAAGTTTCATGAACATTGGATGCAAGATAAAGAAGTTGTAGCCATGAATGTGTATGGAGCTTTTCTTAAAATCAAAACATTCAATTGCTTCTGAAATCGGTTTCCTTTATCTAATCGTTCCAAACTTTGGTACATTTAGTGCCCTCCATTGGGGGTACAATCTCTCTAAATTTCATCAAAAAGTAATAAGAAATAAAAATGTTATAGCCAGAAATATGTTTTTTAGTTTTTTCCTTTTATTTCAAAAACCGGATGTCATTTTCAGTTTCTGATTGCACCAAACTAAAGACCGACTGATCCTGACCAAACTGAATACCAAATCCAAACTCAACATTCGATCCGAACCACCAAACGGCCGAACATCCAAACCGACAAACTGAACGCAGCTGAACCAAACGGGCGAACCGAACGGACGAAACGAACGCAGCCGAACCAAACGCCCGAACCACGATCTGTTCACCCATCCCTACAGGGCAGATGGCATTTCTCTCCCCAGTCTCTGGTCTTCTGAAGTGATGCATTTCTTGATGTACTTAAGATATACTTCCAAGGTGGGGCCATTTAGGCAGAAAGTCTATAGAACACCAGTCTGTGCAGCACAAGGCCATAGCTATAATAGGGACAGGCCGTGCAGTTGTACTGAGACCCATGAGCAATGGGAGCCCAAATCCTCTGGTGCAGCTGTCTCTCAGGCTGGGCTCATGAGGCCAGGGGGGACAATTCCATCTTCTGCACTAGGGCCCATTCCAACCCTGGAGACTCTCTCTTCAGTGCATCCTTTTCACTTAATTTATTATCTCTTTACTGAGGATATTAAACATGTGTCTCTGTATCTCTGCAGCCAAGAGGGATGCAGGCTCTTGGAGCAGGCTACTTATTTTCCTGATATAGAGAGACAAAATTCAGTTAGCAGAGACGAGATGCAGCATTGCTAGTCTACTTTATTGACAAGTATGTACATTCTGCAAGAGGGACTTTGAAAGCAAAAGCAATTTGCAGCTTGTAGGTTGCAGATGCACAACCGCTCTCAACTTCTAGCACAATAAAAGCTGTGTCTGTTTGTGCTCCAGACAGACTGCTTCTCTGTCTCCTCGGTGTCTTCCTCAGATACTTTCAACTGCTGTGTGTGACTTTGGATACCCTACAGACCCAAGCCACATGGTCTTTTGTTCAAACGCTGAGCTGAGCTGCACAGAAGGATAAATGAATAAAGTAAATCCACACTTGAAAACACTAGAAGGAGCCTGAAAGACTGGAAAGAAAGGGATGGAACTGTTTTGTCAATCTTAATAAACAAACAATTGTTTAAGCCTCTTACCCGCTTACAACAAAATTAATCAGTCAGCCCATACAGCTTGTCTCTCCTATCTCTTCTGCTGTGATGCCTACAAAGACAGTAATGGATAGGAAACTGGTACATCGACACTAGGGGTGGGACTTCACACAAAAAACCAGATACCGGTTTTACCGGATACCGCTTCCCAAAAAAACGGTTTACCAGATTAGAACCGATATACCGGTACCGGTATTTTTCCATTGATTTCAATGGGGAACTGTCCCCATTGAAATCAATGGAAAAATCACAAAAAACACTTTCCCTCCCCCGTCCAGGCTGCGCGGGTGGAAGGGGGGACACCCCCCGACCCACCCTGCCCAGCCTGGATTTTTAAAGAAATTTTTTTTAGCCAAAGTCCCTGCTAGTGCGGGTTCCGGGCTGCTGCCGTGCTGGTGGCAGTGACCTGGAGCCCGCACCAGGAGGTACTAGGGTGATCCCTGGGGTGGGGGGTGGTTTAACACCACACCACCCCAGGGATCACCCTACCCCCCACCCAGAAATTGCCTACCTTTTGCACTCTGGGCGGTGGCGGCAGCACGGCGGTCTGGTGGCTTGAGCGCTGGCTGGCTTCAGTGCTTTACTAGGCCTTCTGGGGAAACCCGGAAGTTCCCTGGAAGACCTAGTAAAGCGCTGAAGCCTGCCAGCACTGAAACCACTGGACCGGTGTGCAGCTGCCGCCGCCACCACCCGGAGCTCAAAAGGTAGGCGATCTCTGGGGGGGGTAGGGTGATCCTTGGGGTGGGGGGGTGTTAAACCACCCCCACCCCAGAGATCACCCTAGTACCTGCTGGTGTGGGCTTTGGGTCACCGCCGCTGGCACGTCGGCAGCCCGGAGCCCACACTAGCAGGGACTTCAGCTAAACAAAATTTCTTTAAAAATCAAGGCTGGGCAGGGTGGGTGGGGGGTGTCCCCCCTTCCACCCGCACAGCGTGGACGGGGGAGGGAAAGTTCTTTCTTTCTTTCTTTTACATTGTGACCATTCATTTCAATGGCCGCAATGTAAACAAATCCCGCACAGGGAACCGGTACCGGTACCCCCAATTACCGGATTAATCCGATACTGCCGGTACAGCAAAATACCAGCAGTATCGGATACTGGGGGAACCGAACTTCTTACCCCTAATCGACACTGCTCTTTATGCTGACCAGTAATGTTTCCTTGGTTCCTTGAGCTCCTCTATCTCTTGTAACCAGCTATTGCCACTTGTACTTTGTAAGTACTTTGGGGCAAAGACCATTTTTGTACACTGTGTGTCTGTACAGTTTCCAGAACAGCTCTGACCCCCAAAAATCAGTCTTTTAGGCATTACTGCAATAGATAATATTAACACCCTAGAGCACTACACAAGGAATCCTGCAAAAGTTCTGCACACTCACTCCCCATTTATAGCAGGAGCCCAAATGTCCATCACTAGCTTCCCACAGCAGTTGTGATACATCCATTAGTAAGACGTACCATCAAATTTCATTAACCCTCTTGGCAAGTTTCCATCTTACTAATAGCTAACTACCCATTTACTTCATAAAGGTGGACATACATTGGGAGTTACCAGACATAACATTAAATCCATGGAAATTCATCACTTGTTCAAATCGCTGATGTCATCTAGGGTGTATGGCTGGTTTTACAGACAACTGCGCTGCTGCATGCTTTTGCAGCTGTCCAGTAGTTCACAAGATGTTGGCTGGAAGCTGCCCCTTGATGCAAGAGATCCCTAGTATGTCTTAGGTGACCACAGGCCAGAAATGGGGCAGTGGCTACATGTAAGTGGCGGCTACATGATGTCCACAACATGCTTTCTGGGGTCATAGCCCATGTTAAGTATGCGGCACAGTGGGACAAACAGACATGTTGCAGGGCTGTATTGGTGCCCTATGCAGCCCTGCAACATGCATAATAAATGTTAAAGCAGTGTTAAACTGGAGTTAGCATCATGTCTGTTTTCACCCTTAATGGGAAAATGTGTTTACCATCCAAATGAGTGACTAACTCTGTCTAGCAATGTCCATTATCATCCCAAACAGCAGGGGAATGTAATTTCCCAAGGGCATGCAGCAGGGCAGAGGCAGAGAATAGAGATCCCAGGTTTCACAATTTCCTGTCTACTTTCACAATTTCCTGTCCACTGGGCCATGTTACCATATAGGCAACATTATTCAGGTTATAAGATGCTCGGGGCAGAAGAATCATCTCTTGACAACTGCTCCTTAATTTCACCCATAGGCATTACTGTATACAGTAATATATGCAGTATATTGTATGTTTTGTTGGATATGAGACATGGAAGAGAAACAACTTTTCTTAAGACTCCTACTTCTTAGCAAGTAGACTTTTTAGCACTCACAGTGAAGTCATGTACTACTTTACTGCTCACATGACAACAAGACACCCCCTCAGAAAGATGCACAGGGGTCCAGGGTACATATTTCATCCCTCCTTTACACAGAGGTGTAGTTGTTACTCTGCTCTAGAATAGACTGTGTGTGGTAGCTGATTGTAAAGTTGCCAGAATGTTTGACTTGGCTACTGAAGCATTGAAAATGCACTTGAATTCCCAAGAAAATATTGTATATTTGAGTTTAGACAATGCCTCAGCGAACATGGGCAAGCACAAAAGGGATGTGCCTGCATTTCTAGAGGAAAGAGCCTTACATCTGCACAGTTGAATGCCCATGGCACATCATTCATAACACAGCCAGCCATGCTGCTTGCTACAGCAGCTTTTGCAAAAACTCCGGGGTTAGATATATATGACTTTCTTGTTTATCTTTCCTAGTATTTTGACAGCAGCAGCTCTGAATCAGGATCCAAGTTTAAAGGACTGTTTTGCAAGTCAGCCAATTTGAAATCAGATCCAAGATTAACAGAGTGGAAGCCTTGGAGGCACACTTTTCAGAATGACACACACAAATGCACCTTGTCTTCACAGTCACTAATTAGAGCGGTGTCGAACTCCGAGTTCTGGCAGTGCAGTACATTCATAGGGAGGCTTCAAAAAGAGACAGGCAAAGTCACAAGGCTATTTGAAGTGAAAATCTTGCAAATCTGCCGTTCTTTCCCATAATACCTGGTCAGGGGAGGCTGCCTTTGCTGCATGCTGGGATCATATTTGTTGACCTTTGTGGGGGATTTTTCTTCCTAAATGCAATAAAATAGTAACTCTACAATTGCCTTCTTTATTTCTTTTTCCATCAGAAAACCAATGAAAAACTTTAAAAGGGTTTTTTATGGATGTACAGGGACACTTACATATAATACTTGTCCCATAGCTCCATCACAGGACTGGGCAAGGGGGTTGGATTGCAGTCAGGGAGGGGTGCTGGGACTGAGCAGGGGGAGTGTAAATCACTGGCAGGGAGGGGTACTAGTTTGCATGTTTTCACTAAAATTAAATTTCCCCCATTTGCCAAGCTTGTGCACACACCCCATTATTGGCAAAGACCATTGAATATTATTTTGATCCTGCAAAGTGCTACGCCCTCTAGTGAAGCACTGATCTACCTCAAACTACCAGTGAAGTTAATGGGAGCTGAAAGGACTTAGGATCTGTCAACCCTTAATAAGGCAGATTTCCTCACTATAGAGCAGCAGGAGTCACTCTATAGTCAAGGCCAGCTTGCATCCTTCACTTTAATGCATGAACATTCTACAGCTTATAAAAGTGGCACTATTTATCCTCTTTGAAATCTGGCAAAGAGGATTCCTTGTGTGATGAGTACAATCTGTCCAGATTGCATGCAAATCAGACAAAATACAAAAAAGAATAAGAGTTAAATTGTTTTTCTGTCTGTTTTAGATACTTTTTGTATTGGCTTGAAAGTGTACTTTTAAGGAAAACTTAAGTTAGTTGGAATTTTACTTGTGTAAGATCTTAATAGTTGATCTTTTTTTTTCTTCTTTGCTTACTAAAGGATGGTCTTCATGCAACATATTTAATTAGAGCTAAAAAGGGGGGGGGGAGAAAAAATGCTTGCAGGTTTTTTTTATTTCAAGCAGTGCATGCTCAACCTGAACAGCATTCAAATGACAATTGAGCAAGTGATTTACATTGTTTGGGGTATTTTGTTCATTTTGGTTTTTGTTTATTTCATTTGTTTTAGCCAGAAACCAAAAAAAGAAATGTTCCCCACCAATTTTCATTGTTCCTGGTGGAAACAAATGGAAATAAACAAAACAAAACAAAACAAAAACAAATGAAATACCCCAAACTTCAAAAAAATAGGTGCTCAGTCAAGTAGCGTTCGCTATTTCATTTGTTCATTTGGGGTCGGATCTTCAACAGGCTTGCTCCATTTTGAGTGTACTCCTTTCAACTCTACATTTAATAAATTATTGGATTCTATGGGCCAAATAACTTTGAAGAATCATTATAAAAGAAGCAATAATACAGAAATTCCCAAAATTCCACATGGACATGATGACCTCAAAGTGGTGTCATGCCATCTACAGATGGGACTGTTATCTTTGTTTATATTTGCTATACTTTACATCTTTTTATTGCAGTCTGGTGTTGTAGGAGTATACTTAAGTCTCCAAATGGGATAATGCAGGCAAAAGGCTTGGGAACCATTGCTATTCTAGTCTTCCCTTCATTCATGTGCTAGGTGGTATCGACCTCTGTCCTGATGTACTTTACACTTTTCTTTGATAAGCAACATGAAAATCAAGGCAGCTTCATTCCTAAGATAGGGCTCAATTCTTATCTTCATTACACTGGTGGAAATCAGAAGCAAACCCCAGTGGAATAAAATGCGATTTTGTCAGAATCCTTTAAGGCCCCCACCAGGATGACCTCACCATCTCTCAATAATGGTCTGGACCAGAGCTGCAACTGGGTACCCGGCAAGTCAAACACCCCATCAAATCTAGGGTGCCCGACTCACCCCGGTTGTGTTAAGGCACCAGTTGGTACCCAAACATGATTCAACAGGCTACCTCACTCCCTGGGCTGACTCACCTCACCTCTGGGCTGCTGCTCTTAACACAACCGGGGTGAGTCGGGCACCCTAGATTTGATGGGGTGTTTGACTTGCCGGGTACCCAGTTGCAGCTCTGGTCCAGACCATTATTGAGAGATGGTGAGGTCATCCTGGTGGGGGCCTTAAAGGATTCTGACAAGGGTCCTGGCTTCTCCCTGCTTGCTGCTCCTCCCCGACACATGCAATGCTCAGCTTTTTTTTATTAGAGGGGGAGTGAGGAGGCCTCTTCCCACTTGTGTGCACCACTCAATGGGTGCCCGGTTCCCAAGAGTAACCAAAATGGGGGTACACACAAGACCCATGCACATCCCTGATATGGGTCCTCCTGGGAACAGGGGACACGTTAGGGGGCTACACGCAGGTGAGAAAAGGCCTTTTCACTCCCCCCACCTCTCCTCTCAGAAAAAACCAAGCAGGGAAGTCCCCAGCTCAGTTGAGCAGTACGGTCAGGGAGGAGCAGGGAGCAGCAACCAGGTCTGGAGAAGCAGCAGCCCAGCGGGTGAGGTGATTCAGCATGGGGAGCCACAGGTGCTGGAATCACACAATTTCGCAATGCCACAATTTCAGGCACCAGGCTCCTGATGGGTGGTGGGTACTCCATTGGGTGTCCACCAGGGGTGCCTGAAAATGTGGGTATTACCCATGGGTAGCAAATCAACTGTGGCATAGATCATTTTTGAAAGACTATGCCGTGGCTGTGATGGCAGTGAAGAAGGCTTTCTTTGCTGCCATCATAATGTCTGCGAAGTCACGTCCAGCTGAGTTTTTCCAGGTGGTGAGAGGTTTGGTCAGTCCAGCCTGTCTCCAGCAGGAACTGGAGGTATCCAGTGCCCGCTGTCACATTTTTATTGATTACTTTGTAGATAAAATTGCTAGTATTCACTGCAACCTTAGCGTGACAGTTTTTGGGGGTTATGGAAGCCCAGTCTTGTCCTTTTCCTTGGGATAGGTTTCAGTCTTTGTCACCCACTGATGCAGAGGAGGTGCTGGGGGCTGTGTAATCCACAAGTTGTGAATTAGATCCATGCCCATCCTGGCAGGTGAAAGCCAGTCGGGAGACATTGGGACCATTGCTGGCTGGGGTGATCAGTGTCTCCCTTCAAGAGGGCAGAGTGCCAAGTTGCCTTAAGGCAGCGATTGTTCGGCCTCTGATTAAGAACCCATCATCAGATGTTGATTCTCCTGCCAGCTATTGGCCTGTCTCCAAACTTCCCTTTTTAGGGAAGGTTATTGAATGGACGGTGGCTCGTCAGCGCCAGGCACCTCTGGATGCTATCAGATTCCTGGATCCTTCACAGCATGATTTCTGTCCTGGTTGTGTGGCATGGAGACTGCGCTTGTGGCCTTGTTCAATGACCTTCACCTGGAGTTAGACGGGGAATTCTACCCTGTTGACTTTATTAGATCTTTCATCGGCTTTTGATAGCGTTGTCTATGAGGTGTTGTTGACTTGCCTGCAGGACATGGCTGGAGTGGGTGGGACTGCTCTTGAGTGGTTCCGCTCTTTCTTGGCCAGGAGGTATCAGCGGGTGATGTCGGGTGATTGCTCATTGTCTACTTGGGATCTCCCTTGTGGGGTTCTGCAGCGTTCCATTCTGTCCCCCCCCCTTTTGTTCAACGTGTATATGCAGCCGCTGGGTGAGGTCATTTGGAAGTTTGGGGTGAGGTGCCATCAGTATGCTAATGACACCCAGCTCTACCTCTTTTTTTCAATCTGACCCAGTTCCTGCAGTTTCGGTGCTTGCCCAATGCCGAGGACTGAATGAGTTTATTGAAGCTGAATCTTGACAAGAATGAGGTGATGATGGTTGGTCAGTCTGGTGCCCTGGAGGGGACTGAGATGCCTCTTATTGATGGAGTCTGGCCCCCTCTGGTTGATCGGGTTTGCAGCCTCAGAGTACTTTGGATCCCTTGCTGTGCCTGGATTGCCAGGTCACAGCGGTGGCCAGGAGCGCTTTTCACCAGCTCCATCAGGTAAGGAGGCC
This sequence comes from Sphenodon punctatus, assembly GCA_003113815.1. Taxonomy (NCBI): domain Eukaryota; kingdom Metazoa; phylum Chordata; class Lepidosauria; order Sphenodontia; family Sphenodontidae; genus Sphenodon; species Sphenodon punctatus. Next base: position 2,081,749 of record QEPC01011163.1, read on the forward strand.
ACAGCCTTTTCTTTCAGACTCGGATCTGGCCTCTGTTGTCCATGCTTTCATCACCTCGAGGCTAGACTATTGCAATGCACTCGGTGTAGGGCTGCTCTTGGTGACAGTCCAGAGGCTGCAGCTGGTGCAGAATGCAGCGTCTCGCCTCCTTACAGGGACAGGTCACCACAAGCACATAACACCGGTGCTCCATTCACTGCACTGGCTGCCAATAGTCTTCTGGGCCCAATTCAAGGTGCTGATGATGAGCTTTAAAGCCCTAAACAGCCTGGGCCCCATCTATCCAAGGGATCACCTGGCTCCCCATGTCCCATCACGACCTTTGTTGTCAGCTGGGGGCGCGCTTCTGGAGACTTTGTTTTTTCACTGGGTCTCAGCTATGAGGAGGGTGTTCTCAGACATCACACCTGTATTGTGAAACTCCCTCCCCTGGAAGGTCTGCCTGTGTTCAAGCCTGGAGGCCTTCTGGAGACAATGTAAGACCATTTTGTTCTGTCAGGCTTTTGGCAGCGGGGATTGAATTGGGGAGGGTCTATCGGAGGGTAGAGGAGATAGAGGTGTGAGGGAGGAGGGGTGGGGTGGAGAATGTGGTATTGGGTGGATGTTGTGAGGGAGTTGGGGTAGATTTGGGGTTCTGGGGTATTTTGTGTTTTAATGTTTATTTTTATATGTATTATATATGTTTTATTATGTGAGCTGCCCTGAGCCTTTTTAAGGGAAGGATGGAGTAAAAATATGAATGAATTAATGAATGAATTAATGTGCTGGTTGCTGCAGCTCTATTTTGGACACAGCCATTGAGTTCCTTGTCTGCAGTCTACATTCATACTAGGGCTTCACTGAATAGTAAACAAAAAAAATTGTGAGTGTTTTCAAGTTTCCGAGGATCAGCTCCGAGTGTTCGGCTGGTTCTTGGTAACTCAGCTGAATATGTGATACACGGTAAAATGCTCCGTAAAATAAAACCAAGTACTGGGTATTTTTTTAGTACCGAGTTTCCTTATATAGGACCAGAAAAAAGCTCCATATGTTGCCCATCTAAGGATTACCCAAGTGCCAAGTACTGGACCGAGTACTGGGCTGTTTCTCAGTTACTCAGTAAAACCGAGTCAAATACTGAGATAGTCAGTTAAAAAATGAGTCATTGTGAATAATACTGATGTTCAGCACTAATTCAGGCTGTCAGGTTACAAGTAAAGTAAACTACAATCGTTTCCTCAGATGCCTTTCAAGGTATTTTGACTGGTCATTTTTACCTGGGGGTATAATGACGTACTTCAGATCATAGGTCACCTTCTACCTTCCTGACCCAGGTCTCTGGCTTGTTCAGGTTTAATCAGGCTAGCTGATGCTACAGGGGCAGCTTTCCCCCAGCGTCTCCCTTTTCCTCTCATGTTTCCTTTCCCAGCATCTCATCATCAAGCTGGTTTCCAACTCCACCTGTGCTGGGTGGGTATATCTACAGCACCCGAGAAACTATCTCTAACAGAACTTCCCAGTGACTTGTGGGTCACAGCCCCAAGTGGTGCTATGGCATCTGCAAATAAGATCATGACCCTGTTTTGATATTTGCTATACTTTCCATGTTACATTTCATTTTCAAAGTAGGGTAACGCAGATGAAAAAACGCTTAGGAAACTCTTCCCTATGACCTAACCCAGCACTTAACTCCATGGATGCCACAGTTGCAGTGATACCCCTTCCCACATCCAAAAAACACAGATCAACAACATAAATTGATCAAACATAACAGAAAAGCCACCTCCTCTTTCATTTCACATCAAGGCCTCAGAGGTCAATCAAAAGTGCCCCCTTGCATGTACCATCTCCACATCAAATTTGCACAGGAAGCGCACAAAGAGAAGTGTTCCAGTAGCTGCCTGACTATTATAGAACTCCCTTCCCCCAAAGGTTCATCCAAGCCTGAGTCAGCTATAGGCAATGCAAGACATTTTTATTCCAGGTATTTGGCAAATGGTGATAGGGTTTGGGATGAGGGTTTTAACTTGTTCTGTTTTTGTCTGTTTATGATTTTCTGTGTTTGTAACCTCAGGATAGGATGGGATAATAAACTTTAAATAAATAATAAATAAATAGCTACTGCTGGAAATGGGGACCAATTGTTGGGGACTGGGAGGAAATCATCTTTCTGAGTGAACTGAGCAGCCTTGAATTTTTCACATAAAATTTTAATTGGAAATAATTTAAATAGTTTCTGTGAGCATACATTCCTACAAGATAGAGAGGATCAAATCTGGTGGTTTCCTGGCATTAGGCAGGTAGGGAATCAAGGAAAACAAGGTAATCTCTTTTAGAACTGGTCACACTGTTACCTTCAATCCTTGTAGGTTTTTATAGCACATGGTTTTTTACAGCATTTTGGGGGGTTTTCTTTGTTGTTTTATTTTCCTTTCCCTTTCTCCTCCTCGGTGTATAATTAAATGCTTCCCCATGACCATGCTGTAAATTAGATTTTGGATTGAGTCATTCTCTGCTATAAACCAGGAATGAATCTCAATTTGTACAAACACAGCTAATTTATGTTATGCCATCTTTGGAAGACACACAGCCTGAAGGAAGCCATTGCATTCTTCACAATGCGTTTCTCAAACTCTAATCTAAAGGGTTCAGACAACAGCAATCAGAGCGGCTGAATTAGTAGCAAGAAAAAAGAAGAAGTTTAAATAATATACTCACACATGGTGGGCCTGATAATATAATTTGGTCCTGTGAATCATTGCTCTTGCAATGGAACCACAATAAAACATATTCAGATAGACTCTGCAACGGTATGTGCAGCCAGTGGGGGTGGAAGGCCAGCATTGCTACTACAGCCAATTATAGAGCTCCTTTTTCTATACAGTAATAAACAGTCTATATGCAAATCATCCCAAGTGAATATCCCCCCAAATGACTAGTTCCCACTGCCATATCTTTGCTGAAAGAAACTAAAAGCATTTTCTATTTGTAACAACATCCCCCCATGCGAGCAGTGCTTTCATCTGCCAATATACTTCCGTGAGGCATTCTTTTAGAGACTCTCTGCAATGCATCACCAATTTATCCCTTTTTTTTTTTTTTAAAGAGTAAGGTAGATTGACAACACAGTACTGAACTTTAAAAATATTCATGCGGACAGGCTGCCACCAAACAGAAAATAGTGTTCCAGCTGTATTTACAAAACACAAAACCAAACAATGGATTCAGGATCTATCGTTTAGGGTGGCCATACCTCCCCTTTAAAGGAAGATGCTTATGAAAAACACATGGTGTAGGGCTGCGCTGGAACCAATGCAGCCCTGCAATATGTGTTTTTCATAAGTGTCCTCTTTTAAAGGGGCAGTATGGCCAGCTGGGTTGGGTGAAGAGCATCAGCCCATGTAGTTTCACATATTATACTCACTTTCCCCAGTTTGAGAAGAAGTTTTTCCTTGTTAAGGAGGATACTAAGCTTTCTTCACCATGGCAAGTTCTGCTATTATGTTAATAAAAGGGCCCTCTGCTCCCAAATCGGGAGTGGGGGGGTTGCCGCGCCCCCGTTCTTCCCCTAGCGGGCGATGGGCATGAAGAAGCTTCGGGGGTCAGGAAACCCCATAAGAGCAACCCAGGCACTGCTGATTGGTGGCCCGGGTATCAGGTGGCCGTGTACGGGCCACCTGATTGGTCAGCATGGGGGCAGCCCCTCCCCTTTGCTAGAAGGGGGGGTGGGAACCAACTGCCGTCTGTGCGCTTTGCCCGCCATTCAGCCTTGATCCTTGGAGCAAGCAGCAGCACATTCCGCTGCTGCCGCATCCGCTCAGGGGGGCCGATATGGGCTGCCAGAAGAAAAAAGCGGCAGGGAAGGAGATGCAGTGGGCGAAAAAGCACCTGGCACAGGCATCGGAGGCTGAGATGGCTGGGAGAGAGCACCCCACAGACAAGGGGGCGGTGAGTGAGGCACACACACACACACACACACACGCCGTCCAGGGGGGAAATGCAAGCCCACCTGCAGGCCTGCGAGGCCCTGGCTGCCTCACTGCAGAATCAAGCAGGAGGGGATACGCATGAGTTTGCCCCCACATGGGGACGTGACCTGGAGGAGGCCCTGCCTAACCCCCTCAGGAATGTATGGGCACCTGAATGAAGGGTGCCGGGCGGAGCGGTATGGCAGGGCGGTAGGCCCATCATTTCCCCAGCTCAGTATAGGGAGGCAGGCTGGGGGGAGACATACCGCACAGGGGCACAGGTTCAGAAGAGCAAGGCCGGGGCGGACACAATGATTCTGGGTATGGCAGTCACTGCTCAGGGGATGCCGCCAGTGTGCGACAGCAGGCCCCCCTCACCTCCTAGACTCTGAGGAAACAGGCACGAGATGGCCCAAGGCTCTTGGCCTACAACTGGAGACCCAAGGGGATCAACAGGTGGGGCAGGTGTTGAGGGGACAAGGGGCTCTGCCTTCGGCAGCACTGGGGGCCCCTCCACCAGAGGTGAGCCCACAGGAGTCCAGGGGCAGTTTGTACAGTCCAGCAGGTGCTCCTGAGGGAGTGAATGATGGGAACGATGCGGAAGGCAACTCCGATCACACAGATGTCGGTGACCTGGCAATGTGGGAGAGGATCCAGGTGTTAGAGAAAGAGCTACACCAGATGGCGGAGAGAAGGAGGCCTCCACCGCAACAGATGAGGGGCGATGCTGCCAGGATGCATGAAGGTGAGGAGAGCCAAATGCAGGGGGGTGGTTCCAGTGAAGGGATGGAGCAAGGAGGGGAGCCCCACTGGCTGTTTTGTTCGGACCCAAGGCTGAAACAGCAGATAGAATGGGCTGGGTCACAGGGAGGCGGGGGGTCGACTGGGCGACCAATGGAGCCATCAGGGGGCCAACAAGTGTACCAATGGGGTACAACAACTGCAGCCCGAAGGCCAGCGGACATCACCACAGATGTTGTTGTGGAATGGAATGTGGGTTAAAGTTACCCTGGTCCCCGCGCCGGCAGGGTATCACTCCGTTGGCGCAGGATTCCGGGCACAATGGGCATCCCCCAGCCAATCATGCCCCGATGCAGTGGTTTCCCCCACTGTAAATTTGGAACCAACCCCAATTCCTCCTAGCCGCCCATTGCCGCCCATGGGCGGGGGCTATTCGGAATTGTCCTCGCCCATAAGTGAGCACCTTACCTTATTCACCAGGGAGAAGATATGGAGAGGCGAATACATAGATATTTTCACCCTCCTTTACAGCGACCCCATTGTGAACCCCACAGAAAAGGTCGATGTTAAAGAGAAGGAGAGGTTTAGAAGGCCCAAACCAGACAGAAATTGTGGGAACTGGTCATCGGCTTTCTCAGTGTACTTAGGGGTGGTGCTAGAAGTTTTTCCTGAACGGGCGGTCGAGCTGTTGAAATATGCCGATATTGTTAAAAGAGAGTATGGGGTGGGCCCTCCGTGCGCATGGCTATGCTACAACAAAGCCTTCCAACACAGGGCATCTTTCACCCCGGGATTGCGCTGGGATCGCCACGCCCAAGACCTCTGGCTTGACTGCATGGTCGATACGACCAATGCACCCAAGACAGACAGTGGCCACGTTTTGATAAAAGGGGGAGTAGCCCCTGTGAATGATCCCAACAGGTTGGAAGGCAGATGGTCAGGAAATGCTACCTGTTGGGAATACAACAGGAACGGGAGATGCGCCAGGACTACCTATAAGTTCTGGCACGCCTGCTCAGTGTGTGGAGGTTCCCACTCAGTTTCCACGTGTTACAGGGGAAAGGCAGGGGGCAATAGAAGAATCCAGCTGGGAGCAGGACCAGTTCCGAACAGCCAAGGTAGCCAGCAAGGGGGTGGAAAAAGAAAGGGGCCCAACCCCAATTAATGTGAGGAGACTGGATAAGGTCTTGACATTCCACCTGGATAAGGAAGATATACAATATGTCATTCAAGGTTTTCAACGTGATTTTGTTATCCCGGTAGCGCAGGTCCCCAAGGGTCGTGAACCACCTAACCTGAAATCAGTATGGGGGATGGAAGAGGTAGTTAGGAATAAAACTGGGAAGGAAGTAGCAGAGGGCCGGATAGCTGGACCATTTGACGAGTCTCCCTTTGAAGGATTCATAATATCCCAAATGGGGATTGTGCCAAAAAAGACACCTGGTGAATTTCGGCTTATACATCACTTGTCATACCCAAGGGGGCGCTCAGTAAACGACGCCATACCAAAAGAGCTTGCCACAGTTAGATGCACGTAATTCAATCAAGCCATCAAACACATTAGGTACTTCGGAGTGGGTGCACGTTTAGCCAAATGCGATGTTAAATCCGCATTCCGCCTGCTACCAGTTCACCCAAGCAACTTTCACCTGTTGGGGATGAAATTCGAGGGCGCGTTCTATTACGACAGGGCCATGCATATGGACTGTTTGATTTCATGCTCGGCTTTCGAGCGCTTCAGCTCGTTGGTAGAGTGGGTTTTTCGACAGCACTTAGAGAAAGGGGAGGTGTCAAAATATCTTGATGATTTCCTGTTAATTGCCCCTCCAACCCTGGGGGTGTGCGAACACCTCCTTAAAGATTTACAAAGTTTGGCCTTACATTTGGGTCTCCTACTAGCCCCTGAAAAAACAGAGGGTCCTTCTACAAGGCTTACGTATTTAGGTATTGAGATTGACACAGATCAGGGATTGTCACGTCTGCCCGATGATAAACTGGAATGGCTTAAAGAGAAACTGCAGTCCTGTAGAATAGCCAAAAAGGTTACAGTGCGGGCGATACAATCATTGGTGGGTAGTTTGAACTTTGCGTGCTGGGTGGTGGCACCAGGGAGGGCATTCCTGTCTCAACTGAATGCTCCACTGGCTGGTAACCCCCCACAACACCACATCGTATGGGTAACACGGGAGATGAAAGATGATATGCATTTTTGGAAAAATTTAACAAGGTGAGTTTTTGGCTAGACAAACTTAAGGAAGGGCGCACCTCCAGGTCCATTCTGATTCGGCGGGAGGAGTTGGTTTCGGTGTATATTTCAAAGGGCACTGGTGTGTGGCTCCGTGGCCTCTGTCATGGGCAGAATCTGGGGTTACACGAGATTTGACCTTTTTAGACTTTTTCCCATTGTCCTGGTGGTCCAACTTTGGTGGAAGGAATTTAACAACAAAACGGTGGTATTTTGGTGTGATAACATGGCGGTGGTCCATGTTACCAATTCCATGTCATCAAAGTCACCGAGGGTGATGCGCCTGGTACGTGTCTTGGTCTTAACTTGCCTTACTAATAACATCCTCTGCACAGCCTGTCATGTACCTGGGATAGATAACACCATTGCCGATGCCCTCTCTCAGTTACAAATGGCTCGATTCCGGGAGTTAGCACCCAAGGCGGCGCCTGACCCAGAGATGTTCCCCAAGGGGCTTTGGAGCCTTGGCGACTAGAGATAAGGCATATCGTACAGGGATCCCTGGCCACCCACACCCAGGCTGCTTATAATCGGGCAAAAACAGCCACCCCGAGCTGTTTTTAGGAGGGGCGGGGTAAAAATCTAATAAATAAATAAATAAAAATTTAGAGAGTTTCAGGAATTTAGGTTAATGAAGGGATGGAGACTGGTCTGTCCTATACAGGAGGATGAATTGTTACAATTCATGCTACATTTACGGGAGAAAGGTTTGGCAGGCAAGACTTTAGCCGGGAAGGTGGCTGCGCTGGCATTCATAAATCGGCTGTATGGGTACCCCCCGCCTGACAAGGGTTTCTTTGCAAGGCGCATGATTGAAAGCTGGACACGGCAACAGGAACACCAGATGGATACAAGGGCCCCCATTTCACTCACAGAATTAAGAGCATTGTGCCAGGCACAGTTAGGGTTTTGTTTCGACCAGTACGAGGCAATGCTTTTTGGCATCATTTTTAAGGTAATGTTTTTCAGAGCATTCAGAATAAGCGAAGTGGTAGCCGAAGGGAGATATGACAGGTTAGGAAGGGCCCTGATGTTGCACGATGTATGGATCAGGTCTGGAGTACTAACGATTCTGATAAGCCGGTCCAAGACCGACCAAAAGGGGCGTGGGAAGACCATGACACTAAATCTGGCAAGTACACCAGGCGTTTCCCCTGTGAGAGCAGTACAAACATACCTTCAAGCCCGGCCCCTGGACCAAGGAAATTTGTTCATACATGGGACCAGCACCCCAATCACACACTACCAATTTACATGTGTTCTTAAGAAAGCTTTAAGGGTGACGGGAATGCCGCCAGAGAGATATGGAACACACTCGTTTAGGATGGGTGCTGCGACAGCGGCTGCTTCCGCAGGTTTCTCAGGTGCAGACATCAGGGCCATAGGAAGATGGCGATCTCGGGCCTACAGGGGATATATTCGACCGGGAAAACAAAACTAATTACTTCTTTTCATTTATGCAGGACATAGACACCATCTGGGGGAGAAGCTGGTGGTATGGATAGTCGGCCACAGTTTCGTTCACCGGGCTGAGGAGGCGGCTAAACGTTCGCAAGGGGGGACACACCTTGGTCTGGCACACAGGGTAAAGATAAGGTGGATAGGAAAGGGTGGTATGAGGTGGAACCAATTGATACCAATGTTGTCCCGTATAAAAAAAACAGGAACGCCTGAGTATCCTTATCATTCATTTGGGGGGAAACGATTTGAGGGTAGGAACCAGTGTTAGCTTAATAGTTCAAATCAAATCACAGTTACCGTTAATAAAGGATATTTTTCAAGGGGTTAGAATTTTGTGGACGCACCTGGTTCCACGACTTACATGGGGTGGGGACACTCACCCAAAAAAGATAGATAGGGCAAGAAGAGGGGTGAATCGAGAAGTCAATAAATGGTGGTCAGGGCTGGGAGGCACCTGTGTGCGGCACATACAAATTACCTATGTAAGGCCAGAATTGTTTCTGAAAGACGGGGTTCATTTGTCGCCAAAGGGCACTAGTCTATACTTAGATAACATAACAAGGACACTGGAGACTATGGTGTGAATTGGAGTTGGTGGGGCTACAGCAAGTGACCATGATCTGGCTGGTGCCATAGTGGTGGCGGGGGTCCCGTATGGTTAATAGTGTTTCTTTGTTAGGTAGATATAGAATAGATCAAAGAGTCATCTCCATAAGAGATGGGGGAGTGAGACTTGCTGATAAGCAAGGCATGGCTACAGCATGATCATTCCCCTGGGAGGACTATCAGGAAGGGGTAAGGGCAAGCATGACCCTCAGTCTTAATGACATCACCCTCCTTACTCATGCCCGAACAGGCAAGTTTTCCCCTTCGGCCTTGGCCAGGGAGCTGTTCTTAGAAGTTTATTTTGGTGCTGGCATTGGAAGGCATATCAAGGCCAGACACCTGTGTTTAATAATGTTGAAGTTTAAGGTACAAAATACTGAACCCATGATTGCTTAGTAGCAATCTCACCAACTTCTCTGATTTGTTTAATAAAGAGTGTGGCCCGTTAAAATCCATATCAAGTCTCTGTGTCTCATTTCTGGGGGGGGTGGGGGGTCGTCAACAACTGTTTGGGCAACTGAGCTGTGAGAGAATTCTAATCTACCTCCCTAATTTAATTAGAGCAAAGAAACATGTTCTTCAGTCTGTTTAAAAAGCGACTAGACTAAAGAGGAGTGTGTGTCTGTGTGTGTGTGTCTGTGTGTGTGCTAGAAAGACGAGAGTGTGATGCCAGTTGCAGGGAGGTATTAAATACTGTCATGCCTCCTAGAATCCTCTTTCCCCCTCTTAAATCTGATGCTTTTAAGGCCATGAGGCTACTGTTCCTGACAGCACTCAGTTTGTCTCTTCCCCTCATTCTTGTCAGCATCACACAGCCTTCCAAACTATAGTGGAGACACAGCTGATCGCCCACCATTTCTTCTATCATGCTGGATGTCTTCCTATTCTGCCTTCAGAGCAAGAGTGTACTCTAGAGGTACAAAGTCAATAGCAGTGTTATTATTATTTAGCATTGCTATAGCACTTACTTTGTTGAAATTTAAAGTGCTTTACAGTCTTTATCTAGCTCATCCTCACAACAGCTCTGTGAAGGAGGTCATGGATAGGGCCCCATAAATTCTGTACTGCTGCTATTTCAGCCATTTTCACAGAATTTTGCATTTGGCTGAATTGTTGCAGAAACTGCCTCTGCCAGCACAGCATTACAGGTAGGGTGGCCAGATATGCAGATTTTTCATTGGAGCAAATGCAACCCTGAAACCTGAATTTCTCATGTGTCCTCTAAAATTTGCATATCTGGCCACCCTAACAGCCTAATTACAGGTGGAGCGGGGAAAACTGATCTAGCCAGTAGAACATCACCAATGTAAGTTAGCCATGGGGATGCTGGCATTGTTAGGGGCTGTTCTATATTCTAGAGCAATGAGGCTCTGTGCCACAACTGTTGAAAAGGAGCAGGCCCCAACCCCCAGAAGAGAGAAAAGCCCCATAGATGGTATTTTGTAAGGCTTTTCAAGATAAGAGGTGTTCAAAGTTGATGAAATGGCATGCTGGGAAATGTATTTGTATTTGAAATGTGTATGCTTAATAGTTAATTAGTATGATTTATTCTGCTTTCAGTATCTGGATATCCTGTTTACAGAATTTGGGTTTTCTAGATGCAGAATTGGCAGGGGAGGGTTTGTAGAATACACTGAGTCCTGGTCACAGTTATTCCCAGTTTACAGATAGGGAACTGAGGATGAGGGGTAGGAACTTGCCCAAGGCCCACCTGTGAGTTCTTGGTTAAGACAGGACTTGACCTTGGTCACCAATCCAGGTCCAACAGCTTAGCCACTAGGTTACACTGGCTTACCCTCTGTGGAAGAGGATATAATTGGTATGTCTATCATCTGGGGCCATTGGATTATATTTAACCCTGTTCCATTGCCATGATTGTAAAAACATTAGTGTTTGGGGTGTATTTTCTACCCCAAGCTCATTGTTATGGTTTGGGGTGTAAATGTTATCCCATTCAAATATCCTTGTTTGTGGTAAAAGAGTACATGTGTTTCACAATACCCACACACCCCATGCCCTGCAAACACACAGTTACGTATTTGAGGAGGTTGGCACCATGTTGCCATTTCCCATGGCTGGACTTCTGCCCACCCTTCCTCCTGCACTGCAGAACAGAGAGCCACCCTGCAAGGGCCCTTACATGCAGGCAAAACCTCTGGGAAATTGATCAAACTCTCCTTGCCCTTTTTCCTGGGAGGTTGGCACCATGGTGCCAGTCCCCATGTGTTGGGGGGAGGGGGTTAGCTGTTTGTGAAAATAGAGACACTTTGTCTCTGTGGTTTGACACTCCCTGCCTTTGTGGGTAGCCTCTTACTAAAAGCCATTAAGAGTGCTTGAAGGGCAGCAATGTTTGTTTGAACCATCAGCCACGGTTGATAGAGATATTTACATGTGCCTTGGGGCACTTTTCTATGCAAAAACACATGAGGTGTATTTTCTACCCCTGTGCTTAACATTGGCTGGGGTAAAAAATGTCCCCCATGGGAAAATCAATGCATTTCTATGGTAGTTTTTTGCTGAAGGTGTTTTTTGCTTACACAACGAAAACGGTAAATGATAGGAGGGTGTTCTTTGGAGGCCATGGTTCACTGATGTGCTAGTGACAATGTCCTAGAAAGGCAAAGTTGTAGAGCCACTACATTTCATTTTTTCGCAAACAATACATACGACTGAGCAGGGTTAAGGCATGTTCTTCCATCCTCCATGGGTAGGGTTACCATACCTAACCTTTAAAACAGGACACTTATGAAAAATACATGTTGCAGGGCTGCACTGGAACCAGTGCAGCCCAGCACCATGTATTTTTCATAAGTGTTCTCTTTTAAAGAACCCTATCCATGGGGCTAGTGCCATGGACACAGTTAGTGTATGTATAATTCTTATAAAAATAAATGGGACTTCAATCCATGCTAACTGTGGACAAAGATGCTGTCTCCCTACAGAATCCCATTGCCAAATCGCAAAACAGGATCACACAGGTAAAATAGTTGGGAAACACTGGCCTATTCCCTTTCAGGAACTGAGCACATACAATTCCCATTAACTCTGATATGAAGTTAAAAGCCTCAGTCCTTTGCAGTATTGGGCCTAGAGGGGTGCAGCTAGGCTGAAATGGGCCCTGGTGAAGAAGATGGCATGGAACCCCTGTACCACCTCAAAGTGGCAGGAGACAAAACCAGGGCTGACCTTACCATAAGATGACCCAGGGCAATCACCTTTCTGGGGGCCCCACAGTGGCCCCTGTTTTCACTAGGGCAGGATGTGGGGGATTTCACCTCCTCCCAGCAGAGCTCCAAACACAACCACCTTTAGGGCCCAGTGGAGGGTGCTCCCAAGGTGTGAGCCATTAGGGGTCCCACATTTTCTCTTTGTCCTGGGCCCTGTAAATTCTAAGGTTGGCCCTGTACCACAACTGCTTCAGGTTGTAGGCCCCAGAAGGGCCAGCCTTAGAATTTGTGGGGCCCAGGGTGAAAATAAAGTGTGGGGTCCCAATAGTCCCATCCTCAATAGCCCCTTTAAGAAATACCAATCTGGTGCTCCCTCGCCCGACTAGGGAGAGAGGGAGGCAGGAAGCAACTACCAAAGTGGCTGAAAGTCATGGGTGGGGAGATGCCCCCACATCCTGGGGTCTCAGGAGCACTGGTCCTGAGGCTAACAGGACTGGCCTCCCTACGGAGGCCCCCTCCAACCACAAGGCCCAGACTATGGTCCTTCTTGGCCCTTCTTAAGGCTGGCCCTGGGTCCCGGTGCAGCACCTCCTTGCCCTATTCAAGCTATGCACTTGGCTGAGCCTCTTCTCTGGAATGTTTGCTGCAATGTGCAGGGATGTGAAACCTAACAGGCTTTGGGCTATGCTGGCAAAGTAACACCCAAGATCAGTCACATGAAACTGCAGTAGCAATTCAGTATTTTGTTCGTCCATCCCTTTTACCCCAATGCCACCGAGCGCTTGCAACGATGACAGAACAGTAAGCATGCTGCTATTTGAGCAAGGCCCCTCTTGTCTAGTTCATTCCATTCCATATCATCCTTTTTTGTACAGCAACCAACCTAGAGAAACCCTGCTGCTTTGCAAAGAAACTTGCCCACCCATGACTTTCAGCCACTGAGGTAGATAGCAATGGCAAAATTTGGTGGTTCGCAGCTTTTGCATTTTAAATCCTGGCCGAGATTGGCAGAGAGCACTCGTGAGAAGACACTGAAGTCTGCAGGTGTCACACATCAATAATTCAGTGACAGATTGAATCACACAACCATTATCAAAATGCCTACTAGGGAGAAAGCAACAGAGAGAAGGTGGATTTATGGCCTCAAAAATACAACTTGAAACATCCATGCAAAGAAATACACAGCCATCTCTTGGGGGTTTGATTCAGCAGAAAGGCATTTGGGTTGAGAGAGCATCTTCATGTGCAAAGTATTCCAGCGAGATTTACAGAGCAATTAATTAAAAACCTACTAACTTGGCATTATGGGGAAAGCTGAACTGAACATGGAGGTAACTGAAGAGGCACCCAGGGGAATCAGTCATTTACAGTAAACAGAAGCACATGATGACCAAACACCTGGCCTGGGTGGGATCAATTGGCTTGAAATATTATGGGAATTGGGGCGTTTAGGGCTGACCCTGAAACAAATGTGGGAGCTACTGAGTACTGGGACCTTGGTATGTTGGTAGGTTTGTTCTGTATTGGATTGTTGTTTAATTGTCTGAATCTATTTTTATTTTGTCTTTGTGATGGCTATGGATTGGCTATACAAATAAATTGAAACCTTGAACCTTGAGTGCTGGGACCTGAGCTGGGAGCTACAGCTTGGGGAGAGCTGGCAGTGGCTCGTCTGTTGGGCTTTCTAGGCTGAAGGGTAGCACCATGGAGGAGGAACCACAAGACAGAACATGAGACTTGCCTTTTTGCTGTATATTTGCTGATACTGTCTGTGTGTTGTACCTTGCCTAATCTCTACCCATATCCCCACTGTGGTGTTGCTCTAGGTAGACACCTCCAGGAGAGGGAAAATCTCTCTCTCCACCTTTGCCTGCACCCCAGAGGGGTAGATTTCCCCACTCAGCCCAGGGGTCTGCCGAGCAAGGTGATCTTTGTCTGGCTGCAGGACAAGTGCAGACTTGCCTGAGCACCAGGAGACAGGGGGCTGGGGCCCAGTGAGGTGAGTGAGGCTCAGTGACAGGCATATACTGCTCAGAGCAGAAAAAGCACTATATGCTGCTAGGCTCCATGCCATCTTAAGGATTTTTCAAGCTTTGGGCATTGATTGAGGTTGCTCACTACCATAAGAAATGAAAATAAATTTTTTTAGACATTTGTATCCAAACTTATGTCAAAACATTGGTGATTTACACACACATACTATATCCTACAGCAACATATATGTTTATATGTTAATCTCCCAGCACAAACCCAACTCCGCTCCCAACTAGAATCTCTCAGCTGCACTTGCCTCAAAATGCCTTAAATGCTCCCACACATGTCCTGACCCCTCATTGGTTAGAGTTGGCTCCCAACCCTGCCTCATACTATCCCATTAGTGTAATAATGTTATTTCCAAAATGATGTAAGTTATATTTTACATAAATTGGAGGACTAGGAAAGGACTAATAATATTATTCTATACTCAAAAAACCTTTGGTTTAAGAGAGAAGTTAAGGCCCTTACAAATTCAATTCAATTCAAAGCATGGAAATTGTAACTCCCACCTTAACTTTCGTGCCATGTAAGCAGTAAAGACATTGTACAGTCCCACATATTGTGCTCACTTACAACTTAGGCTCCTTACACCCACACTTTGCCTTGGTCTTTCAGTCCCAGTTGTCTTGCTCAGCAGGTTGGGGGCAAAACTGAAGCTCCTGTGAACACTCACAGGAGGGGGAAAGGGGGCAGTAACCTCCTCCTTTCTCTATAGGAGCTGGGGAGAATGATATGTCTTCTTTACTGCTTTCATGGCACAGAAGTTAAGGCAGGAGCTTTAACTTATAATTTCCATGGTTTTTAGAGCATGATTGAATTTGTAAAGGCCGGCCCTTAACTTCTCTTCTAAAATGAAGGTTTTGGGAGTATAGAATTGCCAAGGTTTTTGAGAAATATAATGGAGAAAATTTCTCCTGCTGGCACACTATTTATTTATTTATTTATTTAAGACTCTTATACCCCGCCCTCTGACCATAGGCGGCTCAGGGCAGCTTACAACAATAAAAACAAAATAACAATAATAATTAAATTAAAATTCAATTAAAATACAACATAATATAAAATCCTCCCATTGTCCCATTTCCCCCTTTGCCCCTCCCCCCCATCCCATCCTTCTCTCATCCATCCCCTCCACCAAATGCCTGGCGGAACAGCTAGGTTTTACAAGCCCGATGAAAAGTCGGCAGGTCTGGGGCCAGGCGAGCCTCCTCCAGGAGGGAGTTCCACAGCCAAGGTGCGGCCAACAAGAATGCCCTCTCCATAGTGTCCCCCCAATTTACTCAGGCAACCTCCAAAAAGGCACCCCAGTGGACGCAGGGGCCAATCCAGGACCCGGGGTCTGTGGCAGTCCCACAGATAGGTTGGGTCGAGGCCATGTAGGACTTTAACGGTGAGAACCAACACCTTGAATCGATCCTGGAAGAAGAAAGGCAGCCAGTGCAGTCCCACCAGTACAGAACACTGATGTAATGTGCTCCCGGTGACCCGACCCTGTAAGGAACCGGGCCACTGCATTCTGCACCAGCTGCAGCCTCCGGACCATCACCAAGGGTAGCCCCATGAAAAGTGCATTGCAGTAGTCCAGTCTCAAGGTAACAAAAGCATGAATAATGGTAGCCAGGTCGGAGTCCGTGACATAAGGCCAAAGCCGCTGAACCAGATGTAACCGAAGGAAAGCCCCCTTCGCCACCATCTCCACCTGGATATCCAAGCGGATCCAGGAGCACCCCTAGACTCCACACCTGGGAGACCAGCAGGGGACAAACTCCATCGATGATGGGGGAAGTCACACCCACCGCTCTCCCCACCAACATTACCTCCATCTTGTCAGAATTCAGTTTCAGTCGGCTCTGCCTCATCCCGTCCCCCACTGCCATCAAACACTGGAAAAGCACAGAGACTGCTGGGCCTGACTGATGAAAATGAGAGGTACAGCTGAGTGTCATCAGCATATTGATGACAACTCACACCAAACCACCTCACAACCTCACCTAATGGCTGCATGTACACTTTGAACAAGAGTAGGGACAGAATAGAACCTTGCGGGACACCACATGAGAGGTCATGGGGGAAAATGACTTATCCCCTAGCACCACCCATTGAGTCCTACCAGCTAGGTAGAAATGGAACCATTGTAGAACCGTCCCACCCAATCCTACCCGGTCCTGCAACCAAGTCACCAACAGCTCATGATCAACTATGTCAAAAACTTCCGAGACATCTAATAGGACCAGTAAGGTCGAACATCCCTGGTCCATCTCCTGGTGCAGGTCATCGATCAAGGCCACCAGCACAGTCTCAGTAACATACCCTGGGCAAAAGCCAGACTGGGAGGGATCTAGAAAGCTGAGGCTATTTAGATGCTCCCAGAGCTGCTGAGCCACCACCCATTCAATAACCTTCCCTAAAAAGGGAAAGTTAGAGACTGGCCTATAACTGGCAAGTGGATCAATGTTAAGCAAAGGTTTCTTGAGCAGAGGTCAGACCACTGCCTCCTTCAAACATTCCGGCACTCTGCCCTCCAGAAGGGAGGGGTTGATCACCCCCGCCAGCAACAGCCCTAACGTCTCCTGTCAGTCCTTGACCAACCAGGATGGGCACAGATCCAACACAATAGGTGTCCATAACCGTCCCCAGAACATCCACAGCCCCCACTGGCAGGACCTCCTGAAACAGATCCCATGAAACCAGACCAGACGGGACTTCCACACTCTCTGACTCTACTCCTTCTGCAGAAACTACGGCACCAAAGTTGTGGTGAATCTGAGTGTTCTTGTCCACAAAGTAGTTGACAAACATGTCACAGCGGGCCCTGGGAGATTCCATGTCCAGGTGGAGGGAGGCCGGACTAACCAGCCCCCTCACCACCCAGAACAGCTCCGCTGAATGAGACTTTGTGGCTGCTATGAGGATAGCAAATAATTCCTTCTTTGCTGCCCTCACAGCCACAGCATAGGCCCGTAAACTAGCTCTGTGCTGCAATCTATTGACTTCAGCTCGAGAATAGTGCCATTGTTGCTCTAACCACTGCCCTTCCTGCTTCAAGCAGCGCAGCCCCTCAGTGAACCAAGAAACCTAAGGTGCAGGAGCTGGGGGAGCAGATGCCTTGGAGCCGTCCACTCGATGACCTCAGCCAGCAAGGTGTTCCAAGCCAGAACAAGGTCCTTGACTGAACAGCTGTCGAGATCAGAGGGCAATTCCCACAGAGCAGCCCAGAACCGATCCAGTTCCATCAATCCCTGGGAATGAGCTGATCGAATAGGCTCCGCACCTCTCCAAGGGAAGACATGTGCCAGGAGTTTGGCCTGGAGGAGGTAATGATCCATCCATGACAAGGGCATTGTTGATACCTCCCACACCAATGGATCCCCTACCTCAAGGTCAGTGCAGAACACCAGGTCGAGAGTATGTCCCCCACCATGTGTCAGGCTGATGACCATTTGGGGCAGGTCCATGGTTTCCATAGCAGCCATGAACTCACACTCTGCACCTGCAAGACCAGTATTGGCATGAATATTGAAGTCCCCCAGGACCAAGGTACTCAGGGAGAGGGATGCTGCTAGACAGGAAGGTGCATGGTAGACCAATAGCATCCCTAATCTGTCCCCTGCCAAATCGATCACCAAATGAAGGGCCTCGATCCCTAGTATTAACTCCACTGGATACCTCCTCACAGTCCACGACTCCCTAAAAACAACAGCTACAGGCTCCTTCCCTCCCCCTCCCCCCCCCCCCCCCGGTCCCTCAAGCCTTAGCTGATGTTGCACAGAGTACCCAGCCAGAACAATGTCTGCCAGAATATATATAATATATATATATATTATAATTTATTAGCGTAACAAAAGTTATTGCTGGCATAAGCCCCATGCAACAATACAAAACCACATTACAGACAAACACAACCAAGAAACATGTCCAATTATACACAATAAATAAGGAAATCTAACAGCAGCGAACCTCACCTCAACCCCCAACACTAGACCAGGGAGTCCATAGAGCCAGAGATGGATTTTAAATTAAGAAACTTCTTTCGGAGCAACATAGCCTGACATAAGAAGCATCCTACGTTCCGAATAACCTGGGGCTTAACATTATTAAACAAATGTTCCAGAATAGCAGCCTCAGACCACCCGACTAATTTAGGCAAAGTGGCGCCCAAATATTTCCCCCTAGGGGCATCATAGAGGTGGCAAGAGATCATAACGTGAGCCACTGTCTCCACAACTTGATTGTCAAATGGGCACAGCCTTTCTAAGAAGGGGATTCCCTCTAAGCGTCCTTCATAAACCTGCGTAGGCAGGGCATTAACACGTGCCATAAATATCAGCTGCTTCCCCCTGGCTGAGAGTTGAGCTTCTAAATAAGGTGCTACATTCTCACCATCTGGCATTCACAGGCAGTAGGGCTGCATATGTGGAGATTGATTAATCCTGGCCACCTCATTTTGCCTCTCTATGTCGGATACCCTTATACTGATTTCCTTCCAAACTGCCGCCTGAGGTTTACCCTCCAGGTACGCCAGTGATAACCCTATTTGGGCCAAATACTCTCCCACCCAAATTTGCCAAGGGCTCATGAAAGAGTCCTTCTTGATATTCTGCAGGAGGACCGAGCATTGCTCCGACCACATCTTGCACCAGAACTTCAGTGCTCTCCTTACTGCAACAGAGTGCCAGCTATGCTGTCCAAGTTCTATCCTTAATGCAGCAAATGGAGTACCTCTTGGACTAGCCAAGAGTGCCTGCAGAAACCTAGCCTGAATAGCTTTTATTTTCAGAGGGCAAGCTGGTGCCCAAATCTCTGCTCCATATAGAGATTGGGCCCTCACCTTACTGTTAAAGGTCCTCAGCGCTGGCTTCACCGCCTGCCTATCTAGCTTAACAAAAAATTTAACAATATTCTGAGAAGCTATTTTAGCCATAGCTTCGGCTCGCCACAAATGCTTCCTCCACAGGCCTGATTTGTGGAATATTAGTCCCAGGTATTAGGGATGGGCGAACAGATCGCGGTTTGGGTTCGACCATTCAATTCGGCTGCGTTCAGTTCAGCAGTTCGGTTCAGCAGTTCAGTTCGGTTCATCCGTTCGGTTCGGCAGTTCGGCTAGTTCGTCGAGTTTGGGTTCCATTGTTTGGTTCGGTCATCTGAACACACCGTTCGGTTAGGCCGTTTGACTGTTCAGTTCGGCCATTCAGCCATTCGGGAAGTGTTTTTATGGGGTTTTTTTGTTTTTTATATGGTTTTTTGGTTTTTTATTTGATTTTTTTGTTTTTATATGGGTTTTTTTTATTTATTTATTTTATCTAATATTATATATATCTATCTACACTAACTCTAACTGCTATTAACTATTCTAAATGCTATGAACTAAATGGATTATCTAATAAGTACACAGACCTACTCCTACAAACACTAAAACTAAATCACTA
>QEPC01011163.1:2108384-2118578 GCA_003113815.1 Sphenodon punctatus
GAGAGAAGCCTAGTGTGGGACACATCAAAGTGTTTGGATGCAAGGCATACATGTACATTCCGGAAGAGAAACGCACCAAACTACAAAACCGAGCTGTGGAAGGGATTCTTGTTGGATACAGTGAACACTCCAAAGGATACAGAATCCTCAACCCACACACAGACAAAGTAACTATCAGCAACAGCGTGACTTCCAAAGAAAACCCAAGCAACAGTGTAATGTCCTTACAAGAATCAGAAGCACGTCCTGAATCAGGAGAAGAGCATCCTGAACAAACAGTTGAAATCAGCACAAGCTCAACTGAGATGCAGGAACAAACCCAATCACCTGCAGATGCTGAAATCAGAAGATCCACCAGGGAAAATAAAGGCAAACCACCCACCCGCCTGTCCTACAAAGCAAGCACCGACAGACTGTCTGAGCCATCGACATGGGAAGATGTCTTACAAATGTCAGAAGGGGAACACAACAAATGGACAACGGCAGCTACAGAAGACATAGTAGCAGATGCCCTGACAAAACCTTTAGCAAGAGAGCACCACCGAAAGGTACTATGTAAAATGGGCATAGTAGGTTAACTTCTGTCTGTTGAGAAGGGGTGTTGCTATATGCAACATGCCTGCTGTATTAAGAACAGCAATTGACTATAGAGCCACCAGATGGCGCTGCTAAGTTTATGTGTACATGGAAGGGAGATGGAGTTTTACAGTTGAATTCTTTGGTGTAACCACTCCTTCTTCCCTTCTCTCTCATTGTCTCAGTCTCCATTTTGCCTTACTACTAGCTAGATGTAACTAAGGATCTGTGCCTGAGAAAGTTTAAGTAAAGTTCTGTTTTAAACCTTCAACTGCATTTGTCCTTACTGATTGCGAATCAGTTATTACTCTGCAACAGGGGAAGGATTTTGTGAGGAGTGTTGGGCATGGAACTGGGAGACTCAGAAGTACAATAATCAAAACTAAGATGAAATTAACAAATACCAAAACTCCTAAAAACATACTACATAGGGTAATGTATAGATCCCTGCACAGAGCTAGTTCTCTCACAGACTGCTTTGCCATAGCAAAATGCATAAAACAAAGGCAGACTCTCACCAAGCAGTTAGTGAAAACAAATTAAAGTTAGAAATAAGAAGGCACAAATTACATTCCTAGAACAGAATATGTATAAATAATTTCTCTAGGATCTTTCTCTAGGGGGACGGAGTCATCCTACCCCCTACTCCAAATATATAAACAACTTAGCCTTTGGGTTTTTTTCTCCCTAGGCATACAACTCTCACTCATGAGCAAAAAGTCCACAACAGCAGCAGTCAAGGAGTGAAGACAACTTCCATGGACCCTACCAACTCTGAGCCTCCGCTTGCTGTGCTTTCCTCCTCATGCCCTGCTTGTATCTCCCAGCCCGTACTTCATTAGAGCTTCTGCTTCTAACTGGTTTTTATGTGGTCCCTTTCCAGTTCCTGGATCTGGCCCCTGTATAAAGTGCTCTCTCAAGAAGTTGAATTATAACATTGAGGTTAAGAATAACCTGTTCATTGCCCTACTGTAACACAAACAATAATGATAATGTTGATCCCCCATAATTTAAAGCTTCTTGACCTGTTTCCAAGATATTGCTTGTTCTCTCAAATTACATTCATTAGTATGAATAAAATTTGGTTTTACATGAGCACCTTTCCGATAAAATTTTATTTATTTGTTTGTTTGCTTATTTTCAATGTTTAATACCCCACCCCATTCTGCCATTGGCAGCTCAGAGCAGCTTACAGAACTAAAAATAATAAAACCACAAAAATTCATAATAAAATCATAATCAGAATTAAAACAGTCCAACAGTCTCAAGGATAAGACTGGGAAGGGACCTTTGCCCCTTTCCAAGTCCCATAACCCCTGTCCCTCAACTCTACACCCTCCCTTTTACCCACACCCCCATCCCTGCCCCTTCCCAAGTTCCATAACCCCCACCTGATTCTGGTTCATCCTCCTGCTCCCTTCAGGGCTCTCCTACCAGTGGGAGGATACTTTACTGTGGCCAGTCCCAAAATCTGCTGCAGGGCCTAGTATTGCAAAGAAGCCAGGGGCTCTACCTGGGCCTTGGCTCAGGAGCAGAGGGGCAGCTCTCTGGCTGGATGCTGCTGAAGCTGCTCGGTGACTAAGCAGCCCACACATGAACAGTCCCGGGGGAGAGTCCCAGGGGGGCACCTCCTCCCTCCTACTCAGGGCATCTCTAGGCAGAAAGCGAGTCACGGCCAGGTCTCCTGCCCCAGCCCAGTCATTGTACCCACCAAACACACACTCTGGTAAGGAGGGAGAAAGTGGCATATGCACCTGGGTGCAACTCCTCTTTCTCTGCCACTGGCAGCAGCACCTCCTGCTGGGTGGAAACGGCGATTCCCGGTGGCAGCTGTTCCTCCCTGACTCGCACTCTCTCACCAGCTCCCCCTTCACTCACACACACTCCAGTAAAGGCAGGAAACAAGTCATGGTCTCCAAACACCCGCTCTGGGTGAGGGGACCTGACATTTGTGCCTGAGTGCACCTCCCCCTCCTCTGCCACTGGTGCCAGCAGCTCCTGCTGGGTGCAAATGGCAATTCCCGGTGGCAGTTGTTCCTCCACACTTTATCCTGCTCCAGGTCCTGTAAATTTCAAAGAATTGCAGCCACGTTGTAGCAGGGGAACAGCAGCAGAGCAGCGCTGTGGAGAGAAGTGGCTGAAACTCTCTGAAATTTACAAGACCAGCAGTTGCAGCGTCCTCTCCTCTAAAGTCACCCACATGCCTCTTCCCCCCACCCAAACCCAACCCCTAAAGCTTCTCTTTTCAATTCCTGCATCTGAACAAGAAAGTGGTGCAGGCAAAGGCTGCAGCTGGCACAGGCAGAACCAATCCAGCCCTGTGCCAGTTGCAGCTCCAGCTCCCCCGCCTCAACTCAGGCTGCCCTGGCAGCAGGCAGGCAAGAAGCTTAACTGCTCATGGGTGGCATTGTGAAGCGTCACATAGACCAAAATGTAAACTGCATTTTTATAACATTTAAACAACGAGACAGATTTTGAAAATTCAAAAAGCAGAATGAGGAAGAAAGCAGTCCTCAGTTATCTAACAAGACTAAAGGTCAGTCAAATATTCTCAAAGCAGACTTTCAAGTTCATATAAAAAGTGTCTTAAACTTAGGCTGTTTTTAGATGAGCGCATGACCCGCTCGCACATGGTTTCAAAAATACCACAAGGCGGGATTACACAAGACGCCGCCAGGGATCACGCTCATGGGAAGGGGACGCGCATTCTTTTCCAGCCGCAAATTACCTACCTTGATTGCCGACCCGGTCAATTTGCGGCCGGAAAAGAATGCGCGTCCCCTTCCCATGCGCGTGATTCCCAGCGGTGTCTCGTGTAATCCCACCTCACGGTATATTTTAAACCATGCGCGAGCGGGTCATGCGCTCGTCTAAAAACGGCCTTAGAAGTAAAAACATATTTACTTCAATTTCTAAACCGCCGTAACCTTTTTGGATTCTGTCCGATTTGCATGATAACTGGAGAGATTGTAGACCTCATCCAGTGATCCTCTCTGCCAAACTTCAGAGAATTAGGATAACTAGTGCCAATTGCATAAGCAGTAGAATATTCATGTTTTAAAATGGAGACTCACCCCAGCCTTAACAATAGAGTGGTGCCCGTAGCTCCATAATTATCCTAGAATAAGCTGTTTAGGGTAGGGTTGTCCACAATAAGAAAGTGTTTCATACTTTCTCATGTAATTCACAAGTACATTGTGCTAAAACCGAATACGTTCTTCTTAGCTTTAATTGATTTTAAAGCAGCTTTTGATTTAATTGACAGAGAGACCACTGTGAATCAAACTATATAAGCTAGGATTGGATCCCCTTAATCAGAAACCTTTAAAAGAACACAATGACAAAGGTTTCCTTCGGGGACCACGTTACTGAAGCTTTTCCTATTCACAAAGGAGTCAGCGCATGCACCCCCACCTATCCTGCATGCACCCCCACCTATCCCGTTCCCCCACCCACCGCCAGCCGTTTACATGGATGCTCCCGCCCCCCCGCTGAACACCTGCCCGAACACTGAGCAGGGAGGGGCGTCCATGTAAAAATGGCCTTTGTGGTGCTCCCTGCCCTACCAGGGCCGTGCAGTCAGTAGAATGCCTCCCTGGCCACGGGCACGGCGGTTTGGTGCTCCAACATGGCCTGAGCCATGTCACCTGTGATTTTCTGCCCTGGAGTGGGCCAGAGAGCCATCCTGCCAGATGTACATCTGTTTTTACCCAATGATCAGTGCTTCCAGAACTGCCCCGTATCTGTTAGTTTTTAAATCAAACTTTGAATTTTAACCTTGATTTTTGTTACCTTCCCTGAGACCAGCATTGATTAAATTAAGGTTTTACTTATTTTATTCAAATGTTTTATTAGGGAGATACAGGGGTGTACTTTATGAGGACCAACTACATCTGTGCAATTCTGAACTTTTAGAATCACTTCACCATTATTTTCTGTTTTGTCCTTTATATTCTGATTTATGAGCTCTTTGGGTTGCTTCTCTTTATCCAAGTCATGTGTTTATTCACCCAGGAACAGAACTGAAATTTCTTTTAGGTAACAAATCTAAATATGTCATTTATTCCATCGCTATGTTTGCCTTAAACACAAAGAACAAAAAAGAAACTCATCTAGTTTTATGATGCCAGTTTTAACGCCTGCTTTTATTATGCAAATCATTTTATTTAGATCTTTTGTATGTTAATGTCTTTTGGTTTAATGTTTTACTTTTAAAAACTGTCACAGTTGCAAAACTAACAATGAATGTACCACAACAGATCTGGCCCCAGGGTCAGGGCATGTAGCGACTGCTGGAAACTCCAATCACAGAAGCGCCCTCACACTCTCTCTCCTACTCGGACAGTACTTGCTGACTGTAAACATTTACTCATCAGAAGCAAATGGATTTGTACAGCCTTGATCGTGCACGTAACCAAGATCTTGGAGCCCCTCTTCCAGCTGGAGGCCCCGCTCCCTAGTGCCCATACCTGGATATGCTAAGAGTGGTCTGATTGCAAGATGCTGCGCTTGTCACTGATTTTCATTATTATACTGTCAGTCACTTTTTATTCTCTTTTCTGCTCTGATGTCCCTTTCCTTCTGTACTTGACACCCCCCTCTCTCTCTCTCTCTCTCATCTACTCTTGCTGCCTGTTGTATGTATGAAAATCACAAACACAAAAGATCAAATGAACAGTCTCCCCTTTGCAACTATCCCAAAGGTAGTTTCTCTGCACTTTTCCTCTTCAGGGCTGTAGAGATACAAAAGGCATTGCCGACCCAGGGGAGTTCCAGCGTGTCTGAATAGACTTTGATCATGATTAACTTCTGTCCCTGTTCAAATGGGCCTGGGTTTTGAAGTTGTCAGTGAAGAAGTGGCATCAAATATTGGCATGATGGAAATATTTAGCTTTTCCTAATGTGTCATTCACCTTAAACAATCCCTCAGGTGTAGGATTTTTCTCCACCAAAAAAAAGGGTGCAGTTCTTTTTCCTATTAAAAAAGGTAGACAATAGAATAGTTCTCGCAGGCTTCAAAAGCAGTTAGTTCAGGCCCCAGAACTGTTTATTCTACAAGGAGATTTCTCTTCCTTGTAAGCACAGAGGAAGGCTTTATTCAGGGGATCTCTTGCAATGTTTGACCATGCATAACTTTTTGCATTTATTAGAAGAAAGCTGATCATGCATATCGCTTAAATTGTAAGATATGCATGATACTGGGTCAGAGACTGGTACCTCGAGCCCAGCAGCCTATCTCCAACAGTGACCAATCTTAGTTGCGTGGGAGAAGTACCCAACAGGTAACAATGAGGCAATCCATTTCCTGCTGTTCATTTCCAGATCCCAGCAGTCAGAGGTTATGTCCCCCAAACCTACTTGGGTCACTATTACACAGACGCCACCCACCCATGGACACCCGGAAACACTCAATGGATGGGTGGGAGACTGTCCGTGTAATAGTCCATGAGTGGGTGGGTGCATGTGCCCGACCCACCTGCCTACACCCACGGAGCAGCCAGGAGGGAGCTGGCACCCTCCATGGGTGGAGGTGGGTGGAGATGGGTGCCCAACACCCGAACGTCCATGTAAAAGCGAAAACACCCACGCGGACTGGACTGGAGGAGCCCCACTGCGTCGGCACCACAGGTCACGCACATGACGCCACACAGACATGCCCACGGGGGGGATGCTGGACATCTGGGCGAGAGCCCATAAATGAGGGCGGAACCATGGCATGCACGTGCGGGCTCCCATGATGGTGACCAGGAAAGCCAACAAGCCACGCACAGGTCCCATAAGGGGGAGCCCTGGTCAAGGTAAGAGATCAGGGACGTTATACATGTGTGGGGGTCCGAAAGGGTCCAGCACAACCTGATGCGCAGCTACAAGACCAGATAGGTCTATGAAGCCATTGCCCAGGAGATGCAGCGGCAGGGGTACAATAGGGATGTCACCCAGTGCATGCAACTGGCAAAGGACTTGAGGTCCGGATATAAACATATCAAGGACAACAATCTCAAGTCCGGCCAGGCCATGTGCACAGCCACGTTCCAGGAGGAGCTGGACAAGTTCCTCTGCATGGACGGGGACATCATGGCCTCCCGCACACACGGCAGCGCCTTTCCCAGGGGCAGATGCTGGGCCAACACACAACCCCCCCAGACTGACCCCACAGAGCAGGGGGGGAGGTGCCCCTGGCGAGGCCAGCCAGGAAGCGGGAGAGGACAGCCCCATCCCACAGGGGGAGGAGGTGCCCCGGGGATCTGAGCACTGAACCAGCACACTCCACACGCCCTGCCTACAACCACAGGCCTACCGGCCACAGGGACAGGGGTCATGCGCAGAGCAAGCGGAGACCCGGGACAGCCCCCAGGAAGCGGAGGAACAGGATCCAGGTACGATCGCCCCAGCGGGGCCGTGGGGGAGGGGGAAGGCCCAGACAGTCGTGCATTGGCTGGGGCCCGGCTGCCGGTAAACACTAATGGCCCCCCATCCCATTGCAGCACAAGGCAGCCTGGAGATGCATGAGGTGGAGGTTGTGGAAGAAGAGGTGAATGAGGCGGGTCTGACAGCACACCCACTACTGGGTGTGGGTCACCTCCACAGCGAGGCACACCAACCAAGGGGCCGCAGGGGGGCAGGGGGCGGAGGGGAGGTACAGGGTGGGGAGGGGGCACCCGGGGGTGCAATACCTCAACCAACCGGGCCCAATAGGGGTTGGGGCATTTGGGGCATGTGGGAGGGGTTTGTGGGCCCACAGGGACCCCTACGGAACACATGACTGACACGGGCCCCACCCGCAGCGATCAGCTGCCAGGGGGGCCATCCCACAAGAGGGCAGGGCAGAGGGGTCCCACAGGGGAGGGCAGAGGGGCGCTGCCACTCTATGGGGGCTGCCCCACCAGGCACCCCAGGTCATGTGGTAGCAGGCAGCGGGGCACACAGGCCAGAAGCACTAACGTGGTGTCAAACCTCTCATTCACAGACCAGGCACCCGCTCGTACGAGGGGTGCAGCTTCCGGCAGCATGGAGAGGAACCGGGAGATGCGGGCCAGGAGCTGGCACCGGAGGGAGGACCTCGGCAGGGACCTGCTGGAGGAATCACAATGGTTAGCTGTGGTGCACTCCCAGGAGCTCGTGCTCACAAGGGAGTTCATCAGAGGGGAGGGGGAATGGGACCAGGAGATCCTGGCTGCCATGATGACCCGGTCCTGCACCGAGCACCTCTGGACCAGGCGCCAGGCTGCCGCCCTCCAATGTGAGCAGCGGCGTGCCTGTGATGGGCTGGAGGGTCAGGGCGAATGGCTCATGGACTTCATGGGGGAGGCCATGGAGGCCCTGCGGCATGACCCCCAGCGCCACAGGCCCTGCCATGCTGTGGAAGGAGGGTTGGCAGCTGACCAACACCATGGTGACCACTCATTGGTGCAGGTGCCCCCCCCCTGCACCTCGGGCACCTGTGGTTCCCCCAGAAGCAGCCCTACCCGGGTCTGGTCCACGTGGTCCCCCTCCCCCACATAGGGCAATGGGACCTGCCGGCAGGGCTGCCCTTCCAGCCTGCACACCTCTTGGTCCCACCCCTGCTGCAGCCCTGACCCCTCCACCAGGAAGAGACACCCCCACCCCAGGACCATACACCCCAGGACAACCAACCACCCATAGTGACTGCCCCACCCCATCTGGTAAAGCCACAGCACCGCGGGGCCCTGGGGGTGGGGGGGGAACTACATGGGGGGGCTGGACGTGAAAGATGGGGCACCACACAGGGCACTGCCCCGGTAGGGGACACACTACAGAACCCACACCGAGCACATGCACCACAGGAGCCGTGGAGCCATGGCCGTGGCTGGAGCCAAGCATACCAGCTCAGTGAAGCTGTACCTGTCCGTGCAGGGTCCATAATACCATGATCGGATCAGTACAGGGCCCCCTTCATACGGGGTTGCTCCACATCACGTGTTATGCTTGTGTGAGGCATGGGGGGCTCCCTGGGTGACCACAGGGCCCCCAGTGGCCCGGGCCCCACTGTGGGAAAGGGATAGGTGCACAAGGGGATCACTTACCCCAGTCTTGATTCTCCTCGCAGGGACCGTCAGCGGAGGCCAGGATGGAGTGGCCAGTGGATGACAGGGGGGCTGGTCCATCTGGTCAGCAATCGCTATGATCAGCTGTGGCTAGGGCCCACCAACTGGCGAGCCCTGGTGGTGCAGCCAAGAGGGGGCGTGGGCGCCCCTGATGTTAACCACCCCCACCCATTGTACACATCCCCCACCAATAAAGATGCTGAACCTACACCTCGTTGTCACTTCCTCTGTCCCGGGACAGGTGGCTGGGGGGTGCTTCCGGGGGCCTCTGGCAGGGCAGGGACACTGTACAGTGCCCAGCCAGCCAACCGAGCAGGGGGCCAGCCCAGTGAGGCTGCTGGCAGTTGTGGTGACTGGAACAGGTGTACACAGACCCGTCACAGGTGGACCGGCAAGTGGCAACAGGCAGGACACTGCGAGGCCCGAGCACCCCATGGCAGACAGCGAGGGGAATACGCACGCAACCCGGCAACCCATGGTACCCATTCCCAGGACCCCCATCACCCACACATGGCACAGAGGCATGGTTGGGGTTCATGGGTACTACCCAGCTTTATTGAAGGGATGCAGAGGATTATGGACGTGGGTGTGGGTCAGGCACTGGCCGGTGTTCGACTGCCTGGGCAATGATGCAGCGGCAGATGGCGTCCCTGTTCTCATCTGAGATGCACCAGAACGCCCCACCCTGGGCATGTTGATACAAGGGCACGGGGTCAGCTCTGTGCACTGGTGGTGGGTTGCCCAGGGCAGCGCCTCATGTCTCGCATACATTGTACAGGATGCACGCTGCCAGGACAAGGATGGGGGTGTGGTCCAGGTCAAATTGACTCCTGTTCATCAGGAGGTGCCAGCACATCTTCAGGAGCCCAAAGGCCCACTCCACCATGCTGCGGGTGGATGACAGACGCTCGTTGAACAGGCGGTGGTCTGAGTTGCGTGCCACTGGATAGGCCCACATGAACCATGGGCTGAGCAGGTAGGCATGTCCCCTATCACAACAGGGGCCATGGGAACCCCCACTATCACATGGTACAGGTTGGGGGTGAGCATGCATGCATAGAAGGGGGAGGCACACAGGATACACGGGTCGTGGCTCCATCCTGACTGGCCTGTGTACACATCTATCAACAGGCCCCTATGATCCACTATGGCCTGCAGATTGATGGAGATGGCCTGTTTCCTATTCATGTAGTTGATCTTTGCATGAGGCAGTTGTATGATGGGGATGTGGGTGCTGTCAATGGCCCCGATGCAATGAGGGAACCCCAGTTCCTCAAACCCATGCATCACCTCCTCGAGGTCACGGAGCTGGATGACCCACTCCAAGAGGAGCTCCACAAGCAGGTCGCACACATCATGGAGGGCCCTGTTCAAGGTGTGGCAATAGAATATAGTGTTATTGATAATCTGGTGACCACTAGCCTTCACCCAAAGTCATGTTGTATGACCAGGTTCTTTTATACAGTTCTGAGGTACAGGTCAGTAATAGCCAGATGCCATGTCATGGTGACATCACACAGTTCTTTAGCATATCAGAAGAACGTCTTCCTGG
>QEPC01011163.1:2137869-2161877 GCA_003113815.1 Sphenodon punctatus
GGGGGGGTGATTTTAATCCCCCGCCCATTTATTTATTTATTGTTGTTTTCTAGCCCTGTTTTATTGATGTATTTTATATTTATATTTTAAGTAATTTTAATTGTTTTTATTACTGTTGTCAGCCGCCCCGAGCTGCATTGCAGGAGGGGGCGGGATATAAATTTGTAAAATAAATAAATAAATATAAATAAATGCTTCCATAGCAGGAATGCTAATGATGTGAGCTGTAGTTAAAGTGCGATTCCAGGTCTGTTAGAAAAAAGCATCGGTGTGAGTAATGGCACAAGGATTGGGACATGATGCACCTAACAATGAGTTAAACAGCAAGAGAAAACAATGGTGGGAAAAGAGATGAGGTTTGTGGAACATGCCACTACTAGAGTTGCCACATTTCCTGTAAAATTGATCCAAGGGACTCTCCTGCCCCTTTCCAATGTGACCACGTCTCCTTCAGAACTTTGCGACATCATGATGCTCCACACAGTAGGAGCTCAACAGAAAGGACCCACATTATTCACCCACATTATTCAGGATCCACTGGATAACCCAGGGAAATCCAGGCTTCGCCTAGAGCATGGAGAGGATGGGTCAAACCCCAGAGACTCCCAGTCAAACCCAGAAGAGTGTTAACCCACCCTAATCACAGCACAAGGGCCCACCTCCATGCATGCCAGTGTCCCATTAGATGTTTGGGAGTCTACCATGGAAAAAGAACTGTACGGTACACCCAGGGGGCAATCCTGTCCGCATTGAAATCAATGGCTCAGCTCCCACCAACTTTAATGGCTGCAGGATTCCACCCCCATACTTTAAAGGCTTGGTTCATTATGGGCTACGCTTGGTACACGTTGGTGTAGTTGCGTTGGTGTGGCCCCTTTCCTTGTATACAGTCCATAGCAGTGTAAAAATGTTTATCTAAGCATTTGAGACTGTTTGTAAAACTGCTTGGAAGCAACATTAGAAGTCGCGTTGCTTAATGCTTTCAGTATTGCCAGTCCTAAATACTCTAAAATCATGAGCCAGGTGTCAAAAAACGATGAGATTTTAAAAAACAAAATAAAATAAAATTAGGATTATTTTTATTTGTCTTCTAGTTTCCAAGCCTTTTCAGTTACACCAAGGTAAAACATCTTCAAGCTTCTCTGAAACAAGGCCTAGCAGCCTACAGAGAGAGATATGCAATTTTCATTTATTAACCAAATGCCAGGAGCTGGGATTGAAAGAAAAACATCAGTTAGTACAAGACTCACAATGATATCACAGGAGATGGCAAAACTTTAGTACACAATCATGTAGTCTAATAGGGTTGCAGTGCTTTGATCTGAAAAGTGTTTCCAGCCCATTTCTGACATAGTCATGCCTCTTTTTGAGCTTTGTGACCTCATGATGCTTTGCAGGAGGCAGGGCCACATCAAAAGAGGACAACAAGTCTCTTCACCCTGTCCCCCTTTCCAGTGTGGACCCACCGCCTCTCCAGAGTCTCAGATAAACCAGGAAAATATGGGTTCTACACAAGGAGAATATAGCGAAACCCAGAGACGGAGTCAACGTCAGGGGTTGTAACCCTACATGTCTACCATTTTGCTATGTGAAATGGCTATAAAGAAGTCAATGGGAAACTACAGTT
Source organism: Sphenodon punctatus (assembly GCA_003113815.1). Lineage (NCBI taxonomy): Eukaryota > Metazoa > Chordata > Lepidosauria > Sphenodontia > Sphenodontidae > Sphenodon > Sphenodon punctatus. The sequence goes on from QEPC01011163.1 coordinate 2,139,497, forward strand.
CAGGTTACATGAAACTTACTCCACTAGACTTAGGCAAGCTATTGCAGTAAAGTTCAGAATCTTATGTACATTACAGCTATGTTTTAAACGCTGCCCCTACTACACTTGGAGCTGATTCAAGTGAAAAAACATCTTGAGAGAGTGGCATACACACATCATGATTCTAAGATGACAGTCTGCCTCTGTTCAGAGTCCCTGTTGTTGTTGGATACCCTTCTCCCTAAGGAGAAGACTTTATGTGTACAATAAGCCAGGACTAGTGAGTTAGAGTTGATGCAAACAGCAACCAGGTGGAAAAACAGGAGGAAAGACCATTTACAGATCTCACTTTTAAATAGTTTTCTATCCAATGTCTACTTCACAAGACTAAAATCTCCCAAGGGGTGATGATGATGATAATCCTTGCTGAAACGGGGGCTAGCAACACCAGAATGTTTGCTAATGTGTCATAAATAGAGCTGAAAGAGGGTATCTACAAAAGTGAGTCATCTATCGAATCTCTGGTACCCACTTTGACCCTGTAATGTCCCCTGGTTCTGGAATGTCAACTTTCAGTACTGATTTTTTAAACATTTTTGTTGTTATACTGACTCCCGACATCTATTTATCGAGTTTCCAACAATTTATTAAGTTCCGACAATTTTTCTGCAACTTCTGGTCTCAGAAAACTACTTCCAGTTCCAATTTAAAATTATTTTTCTTCTTAAAACACTTATTTATGGGTTTTCCATCCCAGAAAATGAACCTTCCTATCCTGGAAAGTCATCATCTGCTCCCAGGAAACTATTTCTGGTCACTCTTTTTATGATGTCAATTTTTCAGTTTTCCAACTCAATATACCAATTGGGATTCAGTAAATCAAACAATCAGTACCAGAAGTACTTGATTATTGGGGTATTCAGGTACCCGATCACTGCCCAGGTCGAGTACCCAATGCGATACCCAAAAAAGCAGGTATTATCCATGGCTACTAAATTTAGAACCCCTTTCAGCTCTGGTCAGAGCTCTTTCCTAGTTCATTTCCATAGCTAATGATCTTGACTATCTATGCTTTTTATTTAAAATCTAGATGTTCGCAGGTTCATTTTTTCCACAAAAACCTTCACAAAGACTTCATTGGCTTTAATAAGTGAGTCACTTCCCGTTTCATGCCGCCTCTCATAGCGTTACAGGAGATAAAGCTAGATAACAGATGCAGTAAAACAAATGATGAAAGAGAAATACCAAACAAACACTATTGAGGCTTAATATCAATTTAGCTTGTGGCGCTGAGAGTTTCTGACTGTGAGGGTCTAATTAGACAGGGAAGACAGCTCAGTAAATAAGATGGGATGGAGTGGAGGATCATCAATAGAGGCTAATGGGACACAGCCCCACCACAGATTCCTGTCCCATTAGCTTCTACTCCTGGGCTAATGGAAGATGCATGGTCTGGAAGATGCATGACCCTGAGGCAGACTTAGGGTGTTAACAAACAAGACTATAGTCCCCTGGAGTCCAGGTTCAGTCTGCACAGCCCTCACTCACATATTTAGTGTGTAGAGTCTAATAAATAGGCATCCCCTTGAGTGTATTTCTTGTGGGTTCAGGCAACCCCCATTTAGCCCCCACTCACAGGTTTAGTATGACAAGCCTAATAGATGGGTAGGCTTCTGCCCAGTTCTTTAAACTGTTCAAAACATTTGGCATGTGATCTGTAGAGTTCACGGATGCTGGAGCCACAGTGACAGCCACGAATATGCATGCTTGTGAACTTCCTTGTACTCATTATCATGCTCTAGGCCTTCCTTTCCATACTGAGCAGAACCTGTGAGCAGTCCAACAGATCCAAGCCTGCTGTCATTGGCATGATGTGATGTCAAGGCACAGAAAGGCTCTTGTTCAATCTCTGACCAAGAGAATGGGGTACACCAAACCGCGGAGGTGACTCCTACTTCCATGCTGTGCACTTGCCTACCTCTGGCAACAACGGACTGCTCTGGGGAGAAGGGAGAACTGAAGCTGTGCAAAGGGAGCTGATGCGTGCAAAGCGGTACATGTCAGGAAATGCAGCTTGAGTCACCGACACCATGCACTGGATTGTATCCACTGAGAGGCAGGTCTGAGTAACAGAGGAAAGCACAGAGTGGTGGGAGAATGTGCTGTCCTCCTGGGGAGATGCTGAGGGTGCCATGAACTTCACCTCATCCTGCAGATAGTCTAGAGCCTCAGTTCTCGACTGGAGAAATGTATCATGGTGATGTAGTTGCTCATCCTTGTGGAGAAGTGTGTTGCCATTCCAATCTGGAAGCTTGCCACTCCAGACTCCTGCTTCTCTGTCACCCAGGCATTTGACATTAGAACCTCTACAGTGGGTACTGGGTACCATACTAGTGGAGGTTTGCACAGTGATTGTGGAAGTGCTGCTGGACCAGGTGGTGCAGTTGTCTGACATTGTGGAAACATGCATGGAGGGGGTGCTCATGAGGCCTGTTCTTCTCAGGGACCCTCCCTAGCCCCTGAAGTCCTGGCTCATGAAGGGATACAGCATTGCCCACACCATAGAGCAAAGGTACTTTAACCAGCAGCTCAGCACAACCTGCTCTGTTGTGGAGAAAGTTTGGGGAATATTTATTTTTATTTATTTATTCACATTTATTAGCCGCCCCCTCATGCCTACGGCATCCCGGGGCGGCTTACAACAAATAAAAACAATAACAACAATATAAAAATTATTCAATTTAAAACATTTTAAAACAACCCCCCTCCCATCACTTTCACATCTTAAAAACAAACAACCCCCCGCCACCGCCCCACCTCCCCTCCAAAGGCCTGGGCGAACAGCCAGGTCTTACAGGCTCGGCGGAACACTAATAGACCCAGGGCCAGGTGAACTTCCTCCGGGAGGGAATTCCAAAGTCGTGGCCCAGCCACCAAGAACGCCCTTTCCATTGTGGCCCCCTGCTTAACACAGGGGACCTCCAGGAAGGCACCCCCAGTAGACTGCAGGGATTGCTCTGAGGCACGGAGGGTGAGGCGGTCCCCAAGGTATGAGAGGTCCAGACCATGTAGGGCTTTATAGATCAAAACTATCACCTTAAATCTGGCCCGGTACGCTATAAGCAGCCAGTGCAGAGTGCAGAGCACAGGTGTTATGTGCTCCCGCTGATCCGTCCCCATAAGGAGACGGGCCGCCGCATTCTGCACTAACTGCAGCCTCCAGACCAGAAACAGGGGAAGCCCCACGCAGAGCATGTTGCAGTAGTCTAGCCTCGAGGTGATGAAGGCATGGATGAGAGTGGCCAGATCGGGCCCGGAAATGTATGGACGGAGCCTCTGTACCAAATACAGCTGGCGGAAGGCAGTTTTAACCACCGCCTCCACCTGTCGATCGAGACGGAGGTCCGAATTCAACACTACCCCCAGACTGTTAAAGCAGCACAAGAGATTAATTGCAGCCAGAATTGATTTATTGATTTGCATTTCTTAGCCGCCCCCTCATGCCCATGGCATCTCAGGGTGGCTTACAACAACAAAAATAACAATAAGTAAAATAACAATAAAACACAAAAATTAAAATATCTAAAAATCCCCCTAAAAACAACCACCACCCCATACCTATTATCCTGACCCCCCTTCCCCTCCTCCGAAGGCCTGGGAGAACAGCCAGGTTTTACATGCCCGGTGGAAGACCAACAGACTTGAGGCCAGATGGGCTTTCTCTGGGAGGGAGTTCCATAGTCGCAGCCCGGCTACTGAGAACGTCCTCTCCATTGTGGCCCCCCGCTTTACACGGGGGACCTCCAGGAAGGCACCCCGTGGAACAAAGGGGTGGCTCTGGAGCACGGAAGGTGAGGCGGTCCCTGAGGTATAAAGGGATAGAGATTTCTAGCTAGAGACTGATCCCCTGCTAACCACCACCACTGCCTGTGTTCTCAATAATATCTGCGAGACCGGCAGGCCTGCGTTGGAGATCCCCACCACCACCACCACCAGTTAGCTCCAGTGAGCCAGTGCCCCTATGCTAGCCTGTTCTGGGGCCAGCTGAACTGAGCAGAGCAGCGCATAGCCAGAGAGATTCAGGACGCCTTGTTTCAGCACATCAACTGCAATGCTGGCCCCAACAATCACCATCAGTGACAGTTTAATGAGCATTAGTGAACTGTTTCAATTTATCTTTTTGTGTTCTCAATAAAGCCTTTAACAATATTTCCTGTGTAGCACTGTGTTTTCCTCTGGTCCATTCAGCTACTCCCCACAGCACTGGGATGGCATACTTTTCCTTCTTGGGCCCCCTCTCCCATGCTATTTCCCGCCAGGTGGCCTTTCCCTGTGCATTCTCTATTGGCATTTGCAAATTAACCAACTGCAGGCCTGAACTTCTGTCATAGGCAACTGGTAACCAATCAATAGGGGGCACAGGAGTGGAGGCTGGGCATGGGTTCATAGGGCTTCCAGAAATCTGGGGGAGCACATTCCCCCCCCCATATCCCCTCCCACAAGTCACCTATGACCTCTGTGTTTCTTTTGGTTACTCACAAGCTAGCCAGCTGCAGGTCTGAACTTCTGTGTTTTCCTGTCAGCATTTGCAGGCTAACCAGGTCTGGGAATGCCAATAGGAAGTGCAGAGGCACAGACATGCAGCCAGCTACTATGCCCCCTCCCTCTCTCAAGTGCATGCCCAGCAGACTCCTCCCCACCCACCATTTTCAGTGCAATTTCTACCCCTCCCTTCCTTTAAAACCCCCAGCCCCCAAAACAGTTTATCGGTATGCCATACTGCCATTCTCCAATGTGTCCCCCCTCCCCAAAACTTCCCCCCTTTCCCAGAAGCATGGAAACCATGGATTATAAAAAAAATTAAAGAAATTTATTTTAAAAATAAATAATTTTATTTATTTATTTATTTATTTAATACATTTATACCCCGCCCCTCCAAAAACGGGGCGGCTTCCAAAAACATTAAAATACAATAAAACCATTAAAACTCTCATAAATATAATTTAATATTAAAACAGGGCTAAGTTATAAATATAAAACCAAAGTAGGTGGTAAAAGAAGAAAAAAATAAAATTCTGTTTTCTTCTTGCACCTGCTCCTTTTGGGGCCAAGTGGGCACACTTGCTTGGGTGGCAGGACTGGCAGGGGGACATTTTCCCAATCCTCCTCCCACGGATCCATCTGTGGAAGAGTCTTTGTGGGAGGCATGCGGGAATGATTGGTGTGGGTGGGCAGGGGAGGTATGCTTGACCCAGGAACTGGCATGAGCACAACGCAGAAAGGGCTCACGTGCTCTCCCTGTGGGGTGGATTGCTGGGTGAACCAGGACAAGTGGGTGGGTTTCACGTAGGGAACTGCTGATGGGAGTTAGGAGATGGCACCTGCCTCTGGCACACAATACTTGCACTTGCAGCTGCAACATGCTCGAGCAGGGAGCTCTGGAGCTGGATGGACTGGAATAGGCTGCTTTGCATTTGTGTCCACATCTCACTCATCTCCTTGCTCGCCTTCTTGATCATAGAGTCTGACTATTCAAACTGCTGCCAGGCCCAGTGCCTGTTCTGCATTCTGTGGTGTTTTGCTGCACCAGCTTCCTGTGCTCCCTGGCCATGCCCTTAATGGCATTGTTGATATTGTCTGCCTGCCGTGTGGTCTCCCCAAATGCTCCTTTGCCAAATCCTCTCCGTGCTACTGTTTGCCAACCCACAGATCTTGGTTCTGCTTGGCAGTTGTGGTAGGGGGTTCTGTCCAGGTCTGTTGCACTGGAAAATCTGTAGCAAGGCAACAAAGAAAGCCATTAGTTCAGACCGCTCCACCCACCTTCTTGCCCCGGTGTTTTAGGCCCCTGCCTGCTTAATTTTCAGCCCACCACCCACCCAATGGGAAGCAGAAATGAGTACCTTGTCTATGCAGCTGCTGGGGTGTTTGCTGCAGTAGGATTCCAGTGCCACACAGTTCTTCTCCCACGGTCACTGTAGAGGAGTGAAGAACATACAGAAATCAACCACAGCCATTTGTGCCATCTCCAACCCCGACCCCTCAGCCACTATTTTGGCTTCCTCAGTTGCCATTTTGTCTTCTCTCCCCCTGCCAGCCCATTGTCCCACTATGGTGCCTCCTCACCATGCCAGCCCACAGGCCTGCCATGATGCCACCCCCTCTTCCCACTTCTGCCATTCCTGTCCTGTGGAACTGTTTTCTGGTGATTTTCCTGCTGCTCTTCTGCATTTTCCTGGCCACCTGCCAACATAGTAAACAATAAAAAACATAATTAGATAACAATAAACAGAAGCCTTTATCATGAAGTTCTGTAAACACAAACATACACACCCCATGTTCATTAACTTCCACCTCCTCTACAAAGGTGAACAAGGTCATCCGTGGTCTCAAACAGAACCTTGTGTGGCTCCTTGAACAAGGGCTGGCTTTTGAGCTTGAAGGTACATAATAAGAGTCATGTGAGAGCTAGGGAGCTGAGCAGGAAGGACAGAGCTGCGGGCTGAAGATCCGCATGCATAGCTGACCGCTTCCTCCCCTTCCCCCCAAGCCCTTTGTGGTGCCCGTGGAGCTGAGTGACCTGTTACCTGGGAGTGGCTGGATGTTATTATTGTGATCATCTTCACCTGCTTGCCAGACCACGAGGGAGGAGTGGCCCCGCCCCAACCAGGGACTTTATTGGATACCTTCCCCTCGGCGTGCGCGCTGTGGGCGTGCGCGCCTAAGGGCTGTGTGCACAAGGGCGCACCCTTGTGCACGCAGTCTTTCGGGCTGGCTGGGGCTTGGAGAGGTCCCCCTTGTTCACCCTTGGTCATTCAGCGGGCGCTGGGTGTCTACTCTTGAGGGGCGGGATATTCGGCGGTTGCTTCGTCCCCATGGCCAAGAAAAGGGAGCATCAAGATCTGCCCCATCTGGGAGACCAACCCATTCTTAAGCAACAAAAGTTGGATATGTTTTTTCCAGCTTCCTCAGGTACTGATTTAGCCCCAAGAGGGGGTGTTGACAATCCATCAGAGCCCCAGGTCTTTACGGAGAATACTTTTGTTTATGATCATTGGATTGGTTTGGGGGATTCGTCTGTCTCCTGTTCTGGAGCCCCATACTCGAATAAGAACCCCCCTGTGTATGGATCAAGAAACTGTCCTGAACACTAGTTCATTACTTTATAAACTTTTGGAAGATCAATGTCTCCTTATTGCTAATCTTGTTAAAAAATTACAAACTCAACTGGAGGGCATCACTCAATTGTTAGCAGCTCAGGGAGACCGCCTGCAAGTTTTAGTAGACCATGCTCTTGTGTCAGACCCTCTAGGTGCAGGTGCTACTAAGATCGCCCTACCGGGGGGTCGTGAGTCTCCTCAGGGTAGGCTCCAAAACAATAGAATGGAAGGGCCCGAGCCTTCCTGGATGAAGTTTGGGTTGGGTAGTGGGGTGGGGCCACTGGGCGTTACTAACCTTAAGAACTCCCAGCTTCCTTCACCCTATTAATTATTGGATACGGCAACTTCACCTAGGGTACATCCACTCCCGAATGGGGTTTTCTCCCGTTGGCATACTAAGTATAACATTCATCGACATCTTTCTGCAATATTGGCCCATGACCTTCCTTATAGGCAACTCCATACCTTTCAACTACTCCGAGCCCCTGGCCATATTCAACTATTGGTCATTCATTTTTATTCCCCTCAGTTGGCCAGTTATTTACTATCCAGGGCTGACTTGTTTGCTTCATGGGGGATTTTGTTAGGGGAGGTTTTTAATGACAATGTTACACGACCCCTGTTAGGATCTGTAGATTCGGGGCCAGCGTCTGTGATGCCTCCAGCCCCAGTGTCCCGTCGCACATTTAGAGTCCCGAGGAAGAATCTTCCTGCCTCTGCTGGAGATGGCAGAAATGGCCATTTCATTGCCAAGGCTCCACCTTTAGATAGTTTGACGCAGCGGGCAATGTGTCCAGAGCAGCCCGATATTTCTCCCCCGTCACCAAAGCCAGATGGTCCAGTGAGCCTTCCGGGGTTGTCCTCGTTTACGCCTCCCCCCATAGATGCTATGGATTTTGCCACCTCTGTCTTCTCTGACCTAGTTAATTGTACGGGTATTGGGCTAATGCAACCCTTGGTCATGGTGGAGAGTTGTGAGGCTGTCAATGCCAGTCTAATAGTGGAGAAGGCAACCTCCAATGTAAGGCGTATAAGTCCAAAGCAGATTGGGGAGGATACTTTGGCAGGGTCCGATCAAACAGCTACCTGATACAGACATTGCTGTGACCCAACTGTCCTGAACTTTTGTTCATGGAATTGTGCAGGGTGGTCACGGCTGTCTTTGTACCCTGAGACAAAAGAATTCTTGAATAAATTCTCCATTATAACCCTTCAGGAAACCTGGGCCCTGTCTCCTCCTTCTCTGGAGAATTATACAGCCTATGATAGCCCTGCCTTGGCCCCTGTGACTAGGGGGCACCCAAGTGGGGGTTTAGTATGTTTTGTTTCTAATGTTCTTAGTGCTTTAGTAGTAGCCGTTTCAACTAAACCCCCCCTGTTATATGGCAGTAGTTTTCAGTTTTTCTGGTTTTTACATAGGCTTCGTCATAGTGTATATTTCCCCTGCCAATGCCAAGTCCCATAACTCTCATTTTTGGACTTTGGTTGGTGGGGTTCTAGATGAGGTAGTGCAGCAGTATCCCTCTGCTAAGATTATTTTAGCTGGGGACTTCAACGCCCGTTCGGGTCAAGGCCTGGAGGGGATTTCTCCCATTTGTGGATCCTTGGATGACTGGGGTCATTTGGGCCCCAGAAGGTCCAAGGACCATGCAGTGAACAAGTCAGGTCATCTCTTTGGGAAATTATTAGTGGAGTCTTCTCTTTGTATCCTAAATGGATTAGACTTTGGTGACCCAGAGAGAGAATACACATATGTGGGCCCGGCGGGGGCTAGTGTAAGTGACTATGTGGCAATGTCTATAGACACCATACCATTTATAAGGGATTTTGCAGTGGGCTTTTGTCAGGGCAGTGACCATCTTCCTCTGACCCTGGTTTTGGGTTCTCAGGATTTGACTGTCCCTTCTTTTTTGTGTAAATCTTCTATTTCTATTGGAAACCCATGACATGCCACAGTCAAACTTCATGATTCAGTATTGGTGAAGGTTAATTCCCTGATTGGGAGTGACCAGGAGGGTCAAGGTGTTACTTTTCTTGGGGGTGGGATGGACCCTTTGTTAGTTATTGAGCGTTTTGCCAATTTAAGCGAGACCTTGACTGCTCTTCTATTGTATGTAGAAGGGGCCCTAGCCCCACAGACAGTATACCCAATCCTGGTTTGATTCCCAATGTAGGGCCCTAAGGAAACAGCTTATTTCCCTTTATAGGGATTACAGGAGGAGTAGGGTGATGTCTCTTCCCCGCCAGTATTTTGTGATAAGGAAACAGTATAAGTCTACCCTTAAGGCGAAGAGGACCCAGTATTGGGAGAAATATTGGGACTCTCTGATTGAGGCCGCTGGGAGGGGTCACTCCAGACAGTTTTGGCACCGTATTAATGGTCTCGGTAAGATGCATCAGGGTTTTTTCCATATTTCTATCCCTGACCATCTCTGGGTCTCTCATTTTCGGGCCCTGTTCGCGGCGGCCCAGGCCACAGGTGGATGCCCTTCCTCTTTGGGAGGGGAGGGGCTGTCCTGCCCTTCCTCGCCTCTCTGGCTTCCAGTTACGGCCCCCGAGGTTGCAGAGATTATTCAAACCTTCCAGAAGGAGAAGGCCACTGGACCGGATCTAATTTCAATTGATTTGATCAAACACTCGGTGGACTGGTGGGCCCCGATGTTGGTTGTGCTATTTACAGCCGTCAACAATATAGGCAGGATCCCCCCTCAGTGGGGGAAAGTGGTGATTGTCCCCATTTTTTAAAAGGGTGACCGCTCAGTCCCATCAAATTATAGGCCAATCAGCCTTCTTTCCATCACAGGGAAAATCTATGGCAAGTGGCTTTTACGTAAGCTTTTGGACTGGGTGGCCCAGGGACAGGTCCTCAGCCTGGAGCAGGCAGGATTCCAGGAAGGGCGCTCAATGGTTTAGCATGGCCTAATCCTACAACACCTTACGGAGAAGTATATGAAGAGGAATGGGAAACTGTACGCAGCCTTTCTAGATCTTTGGGCAGCTTTCGACCTAGTGGATAGGGCTCTCTTGTGGGATAGGCTGGCTTCCCTTGGTTTGGAAAAGAGACTCCTTTTTCTCATTAGGCAACTTCACATCAACACCTCTATTGCCGTCAAAACCGACTTAAGAGGGCAACTGATAGAGGAAATTCCCACCTACTCAGGGGTCCGTCAGGGGTGCGTTCTCGCCCCGATGTTGTTCAACCTATTTATAAATAGATTTGTCCCTCTTTTAGCCGAGTCTGAGTTTTTTCCGCCCAAGCTCCATGATTGGGCTGTCGGGTGCCTATTGTATACAGACGACATCGTGATCTTGTCCCAGACTAGGGTAGGTCTTCTCAGGCAATTATCCTCCTTTCTGGAATTTTGTGTCCAGAGTAAACTTGAGATCAATTACAACAAATCAAAAATTATGAACGTCTCCAAATCCCGGAAAATCCACCAGTGGGCCATAGGTGACCACAAAATCGCCCAAGTTAAATCTTTTAGGTACCTGGGTCTACACTTTCAAGCCTCGGGGTCTTGGAAGGCCCATTTAGATGGGGCCATGTCCGCGGCTAGGGGCACTGCCCTTTCTGTGACTAGATTATTTGGCAGGATGGGGAGGCGTGCAGTGCTCCCTGCAATTAAGGTTTTAAATGCCAAAGTACGGGCCCAGCTGCTGTACGGGGCCGCTTTGTGGGCACCGCTTTTACATTCTAAATTGGCCAAAGTGGATAGGGAGCAGGCTCTTTTTCTTCAGAGGCTCCTAAGGGTCCCTGGTGCTACTCCACATGCGGCTATTAGGCTAGAGGCCGACCAGGTAAGGTGGTCCACCTTGGCCTGGGCAACTGCCATGAAATTCTGGGTCAAGTTAAATCTTTTTCCCAGTACAGGTCTGGTGACTTATTTGAAGAAGGACTCTTTTGATAGTTCTTGGCGTCGGGCCACAGAGCTATTTTTGCAGCAACTGGGTTTTCATCCCGATTATTGGATGAGGAAGGCCCCGGTAGTGGCTATGACGGATCTCAGGTGTAGGATAGGAGATAGAGATTTACAAGAGGAGACAGCAACTATTAGAGCCAGCAAGCATCTGACTGATTATCTCCATTATGTAAAATCAAGACCAAGTCTGGCCCCTTATCTCCTCTCCTCCACCTCGCCAGGGGGCAAATATCTGTTCATGTGTGCCCATCTCAATGCTTTGCCGTCAGCGGTGTTGGATGGCCGATTTCAGGGTATTCAGTTCTCGGATAGGCTCTGTCCATTCGACCGGCAGCGCGTTGAGATGGTGTCCCACATATTAGTGAATTGCCATCTTTATGACGATATTCGCCCCAAGTATATGGCCAAGGTTTTTTCCAAGTTTCCACATTGCTCTGACCACAATTTCTCTGTTTTGGCTCTGGCCGATGAAGATCCCGCTATTACGGCTGCAGTAGCTCAGTTTTTGCAAGCAGCATTTAGCAAACGCTCCTTATTTCTTAAGTTTAAGAACTTGTTTTGGGATTGTAATGTTGCTGTAATGCTTAGGTATTCTGCAGGGGTGCCATTTGTTGGCAAGGATGTAGCCTGTATGGTTGAAGTATAATAGTATTTATAATGATGGGGGGGGTCTAAAAGTGTTTAAAGGGCTTACCTCCCTTTTAAATTTATTTTTAGTTTTTAGTTTGTTAAGTTCCCTCACTGGAGTTTTGTATGTTATGTATGTTGACTGGCTTCGACCGCAATAAACTATTATTATAAGAGTCATGGACTCCATGTCCACATTGGCCCATGCTGGCTCCAGGGGGATGGGCATTTAGGGATGTCCACCAGTGGTTGCAGCTTCTGTGGTTGGAGTGGAAGTGGTTGGAGTCGGAGTGTGCCATAGGGGAGCCATATCCACCCATTTCTGACCCCTAGCAAATATGCAGCCACACAGACAAGATGCAATGATGGCTCCATTCACACAGAGGAACCAGTCAAGGAGCTCGTAATAGGGGGGAATTTGCCTCCAGTGGACAGAGGCAAAGTTGCTGTCCCGGATCTCTTTGTATCTGTCTCTCAAGTCCTTGGCCTACTGCCAGCACTGGTTTATGTCCCAGCTGGACCAAGATCTCTTGGAACTCTGCCTCATTCCTGTAGCACTTTACCATGGCATATTAGACTTTTGTTCCCCACACTGCGCGATGAAGGCCTTGGCCTATTCCTCATTCCAGGGAATGCAGCATTGGCAGGTAGATCTGTAGGCAGTGAGTGGCTGCAACTGAGCAGTGGAGATAGCATTGCTGGTTTTGCCTGGCTGTTGGTATTAGTCATGGCCCCGTGATGGTAATCCTTTGTAAATTATTCCTGAGAATGCAGCAGTTGGAAAACGGCAAGCATTGGGCATGTACTGGCAACCAGGATAAGCTAGGAGAATGCATGTTTGAAAATTGTATGGTGAGCTTTTAAGGTGGATGTTATGTGCGCACCAGTAAGAGTGAGAGTGGAGAGAGGGACTGGAAGTGGCTGTTCATCGAAATGCTCTACGCTCTTCGTCCATGACTCTATGGTGCTGGCGGACCTATACATGCAGAGGCACTGCACGCAACCTAATTCACAGGACGTGGACACATGAGCACACATTAATCCGCATTCGCCCACATGGTGGGCTCCACATGCTCCAGGACCCCACCGTGAGTGGGAGCTGCATGTCTGGTGGGTGGTGGCCATGTGGCCGATAGGGGCCATAACCTAATAAATGGGGACATCCACCTGGTTAGGGCTACCATCTCGTTTGTTAACAGTACACCCTTAGAGCAGACCACACTCTGCTAAGCATACTGTGGCAGTAATCTCACTTGACTTCTTGTGCAGAAAGTGGGAAGGATCCACTTAGCCACCATGGCTATATGGATAGAGAGCTGCCTGGGGCTACCTTAGCAGGTACAGAGGAGCTCAGCTTCCTGCACAGAACCTCCAGGCAGCAAAGGCTCCTCTACAGCCAAGCCAAGCATTTCACGGGGCTATTCTAAATCAACCCCAGCTCACACAGCCACTACTGACTGGCTCCAGCCCTCTGCATAGATACACTGAGCCTGCTGCCTCAATGCCTGGGACTCTCTGCATGGCATAGGGATACTCTAAGCCAGCAGGTACCAGACTCTGCGGCTGCAGCTTCTAATAGGTACTGTATGCTGCCCTCCTTCCAGGCTTTGACTCCCACAGCCCTACTAAAACGTTTAACCACAAGCCACCACTAGTACGGAGTAGACACCTAAAGGATGCAGACCTGTTTTAGACGACCAGAGTCAGCCATCTCCTCTCCATCATGGCCCTTAAGGTCATCTGGAAGCGCCCTGTTGCACATACCATTGGCGTATCAAGGTGTTCTGAGAGGTGTTCCCAGTGGCTGCTCCACAGTTTTGGAGCTCCCTTCCCCTGGAGGTTCACTAAAGCCAAAGTCTGAGTATTTTCTGAAGGCAATACGTTGTTGTTTTTATTCAGTCAAGCATTTGGAAATCAGGGGTAGGGCTTGGGGAGGTCAGAGGTAGGGAGTTTTTAGATGCCTTTTTGTCTATTTTATACATTTTGCATGTTGTAACCCACCTGAACCTTATGGCGGGATATCCATTGAAATAAATAAATAATTAAATTAAATAATGTGTGCTTTGCTATACTGGGCAATGCAGTATTTGCCACCTACCCTCCTACCCCACATACAAGCTCACTTTCAGCTTGCAGTGGGGGAGAGGAACATCCAGTTCCCACCAAAATCAGCACGCGTTCTGGGGGTCCCACCCTGGCCTTCTGGGGCTAGCAGTGCAGAGTCTGCAAAACACCACAGTACTCCACCAGAAGATTACCCTAGACAAGGTGCCCATGCTGTCCAGCACCTGTGCAGGATGGGACAGAATACAGACCCTTGGAGAAATAGACAAGACAATGATTTGCAGCTGTGGGGCAGCCACACATTTTTTATGGGCCAAACACATCCCATGGACTTTTAATTAAGAGGGTTCACTACTACATGTTGTGGACCTGGATCCTTCATGTTCTGTACCTACTCACTAAAGAATAGGGTCAGTGAGCACTTGTCCATTGAGGTGAATGGGATTCAGCCACCTAAGAACATACAGTGGGTCCAGACGTACCACAGGGCAACCCCAGGCAACTGCCTCACACCCTGCTATTTTCTCTTCTGGGGGGCCCACAGTGGCCCCTGTTTTCACCCAACAGGGCCCCAAACTCAACCCTTTATAGGGCCCCATGAAGGGTGCCCAGGGACCCCAGATGTTATCTTTGCCCTGAGTCCTGCAATTTTTAAAACCCTGTCTCTACGGTGTGTTCCTGCTGCTGGCTTAGCACTCCAGAGCTCCCAAGCACAGTGCTGTAGGTAGAGCTCAGAGAAGAGCTGTACCTGAAGACTGATCAGCCCAATCTGCACTCCCCCAAGAGGGGCTAGCCCACTGATTTCTAGCAACATCTGCTCTGTGCCTGCTCCCAGCTCCTTCTGAGCACTAGCTGCTGTGCTGTTGGTGGAACACAGAGATGACGGATCAATTTCTAGCCCTTCTCTGTGCTCTACCCACAGCCTTATGCTCAGGGGAGTCATGTACAATGCCAAATCAAGTTTTCTTACAGCAGCTGCCCTGAACAGCACAGACCTAGCTTGGATCCAGCCCTAGACATTGGATTTATTAAGCAGAAGCCTTTCCCAGGGTGGAGAAAGCAGACCTGGTTTTCCTTTTGCGGGAAAGTGGAGGGGAGGGGGCATTGAGTGTGTGAGAGGGGACTGTGCCCCTCCCACTTCTACTCCCCAAGCCCCACCAAAATATTTAAGCACTAGTCACCACTCATGAGTGTAGTCTATTCCACACCATATATCAGGGATGGGGAACCTCAGGCCCGGGGGCCAAATACAGACCACAGCAAGTTTTGCCTTTCCAGTGCCTGGATCTGGCCCTTGGATCCAGTTCTTGTTGCAGAGTAATATCTAATTCATAGTCATTAAAGACAAATGCAGCTGAAGGTTTAAACAAGAACTTTACCTAAGCTTTTCAGGCACAGTTCCTAAGTTAAATTTAACTAGTATGAAGACAAAATGGAGACTGAGACACACACACATACAGTGAGAGAGTGAAGGGAAGAAGGAGTGGCTACATAAAGGAATTCAACTGCAAAAAACCCATCTCCCTTACATGCACATATAAACATGGCAGCGCCATCTGATGGCTTTATAGTCAATCACTATTCTTAATACAGCAGGTATTAACTTATGGATGTTGCATATACCAACAGTTCTTACCTCCAATCACTGAAAAACTGAGCTCAAGGGAAGGGAGAAGAAGAGATGAGATCATGCAAACAAGGATAACGGACAGTTCCATGGCACAGATCCATGATTGATTTGGGCCCTCCTTTCCTTGAGTGCATCCCTCAAGCTCCCCCACTTCAACTTCTATGTGGCCCTCGGAGCTTGTGAAAGCCTTCAAAGTGGCCCCTGGGAGGGAAAAGATTCCCCACCCCTGCCATATATTCAGGTCACTGAAGTTGTCGGTGAGGTAGAAGTTTTCCAATGTAGACCAAGCTTTGGTCACCCAGAGTAAAGAATAACAGTGTAAAACTTTGCAAAGCACAAATGACAGTGTCCCACCAAAATTACCCTGGGCATCCATTTGCTCAGTCTTCAGGAGGTACAGGCCAGGACTTAGGGGCAGGCCCTCTAGACCTGGGCCTTGGGTGGCGTTTTCTGGGGGACGGCAATCCAGGTGCCGGCTGCATCCCGCTCTGTTTTTGTTTTTCTCCCTGCATGGAGGCTGCTACCCGCAGCCGAAGCCTGCTACCTAGGTCCCCATTCCTCACCTGCCTCTGCCATCTGTCTTCTAGTAGTGCTGCAGCAGCAGGACACAGGGACACTGATCAGACTGGGAGATAAAGCTGTTTGTTTACAAACAACTCCTCCCCACTGAGTGATCAGACATTTGTTGCCTTGTAAAGAAGGTTCTTCAATATAGGTCCAAACATTCTCACAACTGGGTTGTGCATGGCATGCTTACCATATTCAAATAATAGACCACATGATGGTCTCAAGCTCCTCTAGTATAATAAGCACTCTCCCTCTCAGAATGACAGTTCCTTCCAACCCTTTCTAGGAATATAAGAAAAAAATTCTATATGCGGCTGGAAGGGTGGGTGTTGTGAGAATGTTAGAAGCCATCTCAAAGAACCTTGGTTACAAGGCAGCAACCTTCTGTTCATCGAGTAACTCCTCACATGCCCTTTTTACATGGCACCACTGGGTGGGGGGTCCGTGCACACGGCCGCACACGCATCCCCACTCACACCCCACACCCCGCTCATCCGCACCCACAGAGCAACCTCCATTTTCCCCAGTTGCTCCATGTGTAGGGACAAGCGGAGGGGGGGAGGGGTGTGAATGGGGATGCATGCTAGGCAGGCGCGCTCATGCACCCCCAGTCACCACAGAAGTCTGGCCCTGAGGAGGTAGTGGCATTCTCTCATCCTTGAAGAGACCTTAACTTCAGCAAGCACCGTTATTCTGCACAAACTCCAAAACCTTTAAAGGGAAGCAGCAGGCAGGCCTATTACAATCCAATCAGTGCCTGATTAAAGCATGTCTAATGGTACTGAAATAAAGGAGGGTCAGCATGGGAGGGAGTCCCTAAATTGAGAGACTACTAGAGATTGTATTTTGATAGCTCTGGTTAATAGTTTTTGTTCCAGTGAACAATGTAGAGATGGTTGATTTGAATTACTGGCAGGGAGCCCAGCACACAGGGTAAGGGGGCTTGTTAATTAAAGCTACATCTTTTAATTTTTTTAAATAAATCTGAGGAATAAATAAATAAATAAATTAAATACAAGACCTCATGAGAATTATTCAAAGTCAAAAATGATAATGAGCTTTGGAAGAAGAAAAAGAAAATCACTGAAAAATAAAAAATAAATAGCCAGTGACGAAGATAAGAAAACTCTGCAGGGAGGATACCATCAGTAACAGCTCTGTCTTATTAGGATGTAACCCATCATGCAGGCCTGCCAATCAGAAAGACAATGATAAGACAAAAGTGAAAGACATCGTGGTGACAGACTGATAGAGGCAGGTGTTGCCTGAGTTCTGGTGACAGTGAGGAATATTAATACAACTAACACCATACTACATGGAGCTTTAAAAAGACTGTAGTCACTAGCATGTATCTGAGGGGTCAGAGCAAAACCCCAAACCTATTGCCCCTGACTGACTTGGGGAGGCAGCAACCCTAGATCCCACTGACTTTAATGGGCAAGTATTGCCCCTTAAGGATTAGAATCTGAATCAAAAGTTTCCATGGGAAAGATAAACCGAAGGCAGGATGGTCAAGGTCTCCCATAAGGGCATTGTTAAGTGAGTAAATAGTCGAAAACGCTGCTCAAAGCATGTAGCAACATTGTAGACAGTATTACGCTAGAGACCAAACAGCCAGGTTTCTGGCTGGTCGGCCCACTCCACTGGCAACGCCCCGGGATGTTTCGGAGCAAAGAGGCTCCACCTACTCCACGCCAACATCTGGGCTGCTGTTTACACCCAAAGATTCCTAATCATGAGCAAGAAAAGAAGAATGGATTTGATCACAGAAAGACATTTCATGCAAATGAGTTATTGGTTCTTTCATGTCATCATTCCAGGGTGGAGGAAAATATTGGCTGGAATTATTAGAATCTGTGGGTTGGACCCTGAGAAAGTGCAAAGCTAGAGGAGTCCATCTAACTTCACTGGAGGATCAATCCCCATGCAATTCTAAATCCCTGCTAATAAAACTACCATATAAGCATGCAAGATGTGTGACAAGCTTCTGGATACGAATACTAATGAAGAATTCAATAGTTCCTATAGAGGCACAGTCTGTCAGGGCAAAGATAACAGAGGAGTTTAACCAAACTAATTAACTTGTTAAGCAGCACATTGGAACATAAGATGGAAGAAGCTACCAGGCTTAATAGGTACAGCCCTCATCCATTAAAGGGCCTTTTCACATGGACCACAGCTTCCCGCGGTGCATGGGGAGATGGGTGGGTGCCATGGTGGGTGTGCAGGGGGGCATTCGGATGGACGCACACATACCTCCACCTACGGAGCATCCACCATTGGTGCCTGTTGCTCTGTGCGTGGGCAGTGGGTGGAGCACGGGAGCACACACACCCACCCACCGGGCCACAGCGTTCCCACAGACACCCACCACCACCCACCCACATACATGGGCAAAAGGGGAGGGCATCCATTAAAAAAGAGCCAAGGTCAATCACCTTAGCCATCAACTTCACTGAGGGCCGTATTGTACCCTATAAGTGTGTTACTGGCAGTCCAGCCCAACCCTGAGTCCTTGGAGGACCAGCACCACTCCCATTTTTGTCCACCACTTCAACCCTCCTGTTTGCTCAGTCTCTCTGTTTGCCTTTGGGAGATGTCTCCCACTCTGTTCAGGTGTTCTCAGCGCTTGACATTCAGTTCTGGCACACATGTTAACTTTGGGGCATTAGCTCTTAGACATTGGTTGTCTAATCTCACTTGAGGAAGGTGTCACAGTTCATTGTCCCCTTCCAAAGGGGTGGTAGCTATTGCCACTCCCTCTCATCCCAAGGTCTTAGGTGTGCCCCACACTGCCCACTCAGTTCCCTGACAATTTGGATTCCTGGGCTGTGAGCACATCCCCCTCACAAGGTCTCCCCGACTCTCCCAGTCTAAACTCTACACGCCTCTGCTTTTGCCCTGTAGAAGTCTCCATATCCTAGCGGCCCTAGATTATCCTGGGTGACTGGGACCTGTAGTCCTGGCCTTGGTGCCTTGAGGGTCCCTGATCCCAGCCTCCCAGGGTTCTCTATCCTGGCATATAACTCATGTGACTTCACTCAGTTCACTTTTGGAATTTCCTTACTCTTATTCTACTACTGGGCTTCCTTGCCCTTGTCTTTTTTTCCACTTCTGGGTAACCAAGACCCTGCTCCCTGTGTCTGTGCTGATACTCTAGCCCAGGGATGGGGAACCTCAGGCCCAGGGGCCAAATGCAACCCATGGCTAGTTTTTATTTGGCCTCTTTCTGGTTCCTGGATCTGGTCCCTAGACCCAAGCACTGAAAGAGTGATCTTAGAGAAAGGGAGCAGAGATCAGGGCATGCACACAAGGATAGTGGTCATGTCCATGGCATAAATCTATGATCTGGACCCTCCTCTTCTGAGCGCACCCCTTAAGCATTCCATTCTCCAAATTCTATGCAGCCCTTGACCTGGGAGAGAAAATATTCCTTATCCCTGCTCTAGATTGCCCCAACCTGATTAGACGTTTCCAGAGTAATGTTACTGGCTTCTATTCTCTCTTTTAAACCCAAGCCTGAATCACGCGTCTAAACTACTTCTGGTCAGTGACTCAGGGAAATTGTCTTACCACTATCATTAACCTCTTTTTTACTGACCTCTCCCATTTAGCTGCTCTGGGTAGAAATCCTGTAGTGACTTACCCACAGCACCCTGTCACAGTGATGCATAGAGCAGCTATTCCCAGAGGGGAGACAGGAGAGGAGACTGATCATGATCCTCAAACCACCTGCCCCAGAGTAGTACCACTGAAGTCAGTGGGACTTCTCCAGAGTAAGTGGCTTGGTGATTAAGACCATAGCAACATGGTATATTCGGGAGAGCAAGAAAGCACTTGCCTATGTGCTTTGCTGAAATGCGGAGTTAGGTCTGAAATTCTAGTTGAAGGATTCAGAGGGAGACAATCTTTTGGAAGTGCCCATTCTATGCTACAAAAATAACCAGGTTAAAACATGGTTATGAAACATAATGTGGATAACCAGTATCATAACATGTGGAGTTTTTTTGCCTTTCTGGATGGAAAAACATGGTGTATTCATGTTAGAGAGACACATTTTAACCCTGGTAGAAATTATATATTCCATCCATTGCTATCAACAATACAGCTTCAGCAGCTGCAGTTCTCCAGTCACCTCATTCCATTTGCAACACATGTTTAAGACATGATGGCAAAAAATCCAGTGACTGCCAGCACCTTATCTATAGCATACAAGGGCCGATCAAAAAGTTCGTATTTTGACTACTAAGGAATTTAGATATTGTCTTGAGATTTTTTTCTGCTTTTAATATAGATCTTCTGAGGAATGTGTACCAAAGTTATGGTTTGCCTATCGTTCCTTTCTTTTTTACAGGCATTTGTGTGAAGCATGTCAACAGAGGACTGGAAAAATTGAGAAAACTGAACTGCATGCTATCATCAAATACTTTCATTTGAAAGGCATGACCCCTCAGGAAGTGCATGCAAACATGCAACAGATATTAGGGGACTCTGCTCCAGCTTATTCAACTGTTGTTAAGTGGTGTGGAGAATTTAGGCATGGCAGTGTTTCGGGTGAAGATGCGGACTGTTCCGGCCATCCATCAATGTCTGTTTCTGAGGAAACAATTGCAAACGTGAATGATCTCAACATGAACGATTGTCGATTGACTGTCAGATTCATTTCAGAGTCTCTTGGAATTTCCTATGGCAGTACACACTCAATATTAACTGACCACTTGATGTTGAGGAAGGTATCTGCAAGATGGGTGCCATGAATGTTGACAGATATCCAAAAGCAAACTCAACTGCAAAGATCACTGGCACGTTTGGCATTGTTTCAAAAAAATCCAGTGGACTTTTTATCTCTGTTTATCACCATGGATGAAACATGGGTTCCTCCCTTTGACCCAGAGACCAAACAACAAAGCATGGTTTGGAAACACTCATTATCTCCACCACCCAAGAAATTTTGTGTCACTGCCTCCGCAGGCAAAGTCATGGCATCAGTGTTCTGGGATGCTAAGGGAGTTGTGCTTATTGAATACCTGGAGAGAGGGTCTACCATCACAAGCCACTCTTATGCACAGTTAATTGGAAAAACGTGTCAGGCCATCATGGAAAAAAGACGTGGCAAGTTGAGACATGGTGTGCTCTTTCACCAAGACAATGCACCCACCCACATGTCTGCAGTGGCACTGACTGCCATCAGAGATGTGGGATTCAAACTGCTTGAACACCAGCCCTATTCACCAGATCTGGCCACCAGCAACTTCCACTTGTTCCCAAACCTGAAGGAACACCTTTGGGGAAGGCAATTTTCTGGTGCCTTTCACAAGACACTCTCTACCCACTACCCACCCACCAGCCACCCACTATACATGTTACAGGGCACCCATAGGGCAACACTGCAGCCCTGTACAGAGGGTAGAGAGTGTCTTGTGTGAAAATGCCCACAGATACCTGTGCTACAGCAAGGATCTCTCAAGTCTACCACAATCTTCTTCCCAGGAAAAATAAAATCATTTTACAGTACAATCATATTGCAGTGATCTTTAAAAATCTGAAAGGGCCTCAGTGTTGCCAACTGTAGTGACTTTATTACGAATTTCATGATAATCCATTATTTTTTTAAAGCCCCAGCTATTGGAGTCATGTGAATACACAAGAACCTCTAATTTCAATTAAAAAACAAAGCAATATGCTTGCTCTTGTATTTATATTTCTTTTATTTCTTGTATTTGTATTTATTTGCCGGCAATTAAAAAATATGGAAATGCATGCAAACACTCAAGAAATAAAGACGCCAAAACGTAATTTCTAAAAGAATGATTTTTCTAGGTTTGTGGTTTTGTATGAGCAGGGGCAACTTGTGAGTTTTCAATATCTCAGGATGGCAAAACAAAGGGCATGAAAGTAGGCACTGCCGGATGTAGGGCACAGGCCTCCAGCTATTTAGCACTACTGCTATCACTTAGCATCAGCATACATTCTATTGATTATTATTATTATTATAAACATTTATATAGCAGCAGTCATGAGCTTGGTGCAATACAGAAACATACAATAGACGCGGTCCCTGCCTGTGACTTACAATCTAAAAGACAAGGAGGGGGAGACAGGGAGAGAGGACAATGGGAGAGACAGGGGAGAAGACAAACAAACATTCAAGCGGATGCGAAGTCTCTGGTGCGCATAATTGGCTTGGTTACAATCAGGTTGGTTGCAGCAGTCTGCAGAGGAGGGCAGACAGTATGGGGAATGACTAGCAGGCGTTGGGAAAGGCAGCGAGGAAAAGGTGGGTCTTGAGGAGGGATTTGAAGGAGCGGAGGGAGGGGTCAAGGCGGATCTGGGTAGGGAGGGAGTTCCAGGCATGGGGGGCAGTGAGGGAGAAGGGTCGAAGGCGGTTAGGTGAGCAGGAGAAACGAGGGAGAGTGAGGGAGGGGACAGAGGAAGAG